>CM038220.1:37279273-37879273 GCA_021442155.1 Cymbidium sinense | reverse complement strand
CATTAGGCTCTATTGCTAGTTTGTGGACTACTATGTCGGGAGATAAGCCGGGCATCTCTTCATAACTCCATGCGAAGCAGTCCTTAAACTCAGTCAATAACCTAACTAAGTCATTGGTTTCAGTGTTATCTAATAAAGAACTGATGTATGTCAAACGTGGATTGTCTTCAATTCCTAAGTTGATTTCTTTGAGCTCATCGATGATTGATTTGATCTCCTCTTTGAACTCCGGTGGTGCATCTTTGACTTCAAAATCATCTAGAGTGTCTGAACTTTCTAAACACACCTCCTCATATGAGTTAGCATGATTTGAAAAGAACCTATCAGATTCCAAATGATTGGTGATGACTAAGCAGTAATCTTCATCATCAATTGGACCCACTGTACTAAATCCTAGTCCTGGTCTTGATTGAGAGGTTTTACATTCATTCTTCCATATTCTTTTGAAATAGTCTGACCTATGCTTTAACAAAGTATGTGGGATTAATCCTTTGTTTGCTAAGATTAGAACACATGGCAAGATCCAATTAAAAGGTAATTCTATTAAATCTTTATATGAATCATCCTTAAATTCTACATAAACTTCTTGACTTAAGGATGATGCTCCTAGAAAACACCTCTAAGTCTTCACATCTGTGGATGACTTAGGGGCTTCATTAACTACCAAACTCTCAACTTTTTATGAAGAAAGTAGGGTTAGAGCTAAGATTCTAACTGACGCTTGACTGTTTCATATACAAACTTGGATACATTTATGCTTTGCTTTGGAGCCCAATCTTTATCACTAGCATGCTCAAGTGTCACCTCGAAAGGGATCTGCTATTGAGAAGAGCTGGCTGGTGTGCTAATCACATAAGTCTCATCCTTTGAACTAGATTCTAAGTCTATATAGATAGTAGGTGTACTCCTGGTGGCTAGGACATACCTTCTATTGTGTTGCTAATAGGGAGGCTTTCCACCTCGAGGGCTGCCTCTAAGCTGTCCTCTTCCTCTGTCTAGTGTAGGTCAAGTTATCCTACTCATATGTTCAAATAGGGTAATGAACTGTGGGTGAAATCTAATGTCAGGCTCTACATCTTCCCCTGAGTCCATTTCTCACTCCCTTTTATTTTTTTTCTTTTCTTTTTTCTTCTCTTTTTTATTTCTTTTTTATTTTTCTTTTCTTTCTTTTTGTCCCTCATGGGGATCTTGACTAAGTTCACAAGAATGGACTTGCTAGTTTTAGGGAAGGAAATAGGATGCATCTTTATATATCCCGACCTCATGAACTGTGAATGGTTTGAGATCTCCTTTGACATAGTACTCAATCCCACCTCTTATGAACTTCATGCACTGATGTAGAGAGGATGAAACTATGTTGTTTTCATGTTTCCACAATCTCCCAAGCAAAGCATCAGAAGATGCATCCTAGTATATGATATGAAATATGGCTTAAGTCTTCTAATCATCTATCTCTAATGGATACACTATGGAGCCTAAGGCCCTCTCGCCTTGCTCATTGAATCCTCTTAACATCATCCACTCCTTCTGGAGTTTGGAGATGTCGATCCTCAAGCAAGCAAGGGTTCTTAGACTCATAATATTGACTGATGTGCCTTGGTCAACCAGAACTCTAGATATCCTATATCTGCCAACATTTGATGTAATATAAAGAGGGCGATTGTGCTCTATCATCCCTAGAAGTAGGTCTTCATCACTCCTAGAATACCCTTCGAGTAGTGTGCCTCCTCTTCAGTAGCGTTCAATTGAGCTAAGCATATCTTTGGATCAAGAAGAGCCTTGATTAGAGATTCCCTCATCTCTCTGGATAAGACAAAGGCGTCATATATGCTTAACTTAGCTGCCAACTTTCTAAGATGAGCTAGGACATTGTAATCAACTCTAACTTGGTCATCCACAAGCATATCCATAGGTGGAGCATCTTGTGGAGGGGCTATATGCTCACTAGAACCAATTACTTGTTTACTCTTATTCTAAGGTGCTACCCAAGGAGGTATAACTTTGCCACTAGTAGGTTGACTTTAGTGACTTCTTGGAATGATGAACTTGTGAAAAGTTGTACCTTCTCCTCAGCTATATCTACAATTTCTCCTATGGGATCCTGTTGACCTCATTTTTAGAATGAGCTCTCAACCCCTCCATATTAGACATAGGACTCCTCTTAGGCTTTAAGAGTTCCTTAGTCTTAAGACACATCTAGTGATTAGGTGGACACTCAAACCTAGCCCTAGAAGACTTAGAAGATTTAGCCATAGGAATAGGTCATGCCTCATGAGTGTTAGGAAACTTTTCTACCCTTAGCTTAAACCATCCTCACTTTCCTTCTTTCAAGTCATAATCTAAATCAATTCTGTTTGATTTTCTCCGAACTCAAATCAAATCCATGATTGAAATCTATGCTTAAAATCCATGATCAAAATCCATCAAAAATTTCTAAGTCCAAATTTTTCCTAAGTCCTTAATCTTCCCTTAAGGACTTAACCAAAATCATGATTCAAACCTATTCAAATCTTTGAGATTTTCTCATAATCCATTTATATTCTCATTTGTATTCACATATATAAATGCAATATAAATTCAAACAAATCAAACTAAACTCAAAATTCCAAATCAATTCATGAAAATTCCTAAGTCCTTAATTTTTCATTAATGAACTTATCCTAAACCTTGATCAAACCATTTCAAAGTCATGGGATTTTCTCAAAACTCATTTATATTCTCATTTATATTCACATATATAAATGAAATATAAATATAAATCAATAAAATCAGATGTAAAAATTAAATTCCCAATTTAAAATCTCTTTAAGTCATTAATTTTCCATTAATGGACTTTGCCTAAATCTTGATCAAATCAATTCAAATTCGTGGGATTTTCTCATAACTCATTTATATCCTCATTTATATTCACATATATAAACGAAATATAAATATAAATCAATTAAATCAAATTCAAAAATTCAAACTTTTAAACTCCAAAATCTTCATAAGTCCCTTAAATCCTTCTTAATGGACTTAGCCTAAGTCATGATTAAACCACTTAAATTCTTGAAATTTTATATTGATCCATTTATATTATCATTTATATTCACATATATAAATGAAATATAAATTCAAACAATCAAAACCAATTCCAAAAATCAAACTCAAATCAACTCAAAATCCATTCTAAGTCTTTCAAGTTAAAATCTTGAACATAGCCAAATCATTTTCAAATCAAGCCAAAATCTTGATTTTCTCTCATGGTTCAATCAACCATACAATCATGAGCATATATATAAATACAAACATCAATCAAATAATCAGAACCCAACTCAAAAATCAAACCAGAACCCTTTCATATTCTTCATTTGAATATGAAATTGTCAAATGGATCAAAACCCATTTGACTTTAAACCACTTGTGAATGGATTTATATTTCAATCATAGGTCCATATACAAGATCAATTAATCTCAAATCAAGCTTTGACCAAGCCATTTGACCCACTTAGGCCCACTTGACCCAAATGACCTAAAGTACCCTTATGAGCCAAAATTTGATCCTAACCCAATTGGATTGAACCAAACTCATATATCTCTCTCATCATGATTAACAATTATCATGGGATTATCAATCAATCAAATTGGGTCAAATCAAGTCAAACCTAAGGGTTGACCAAGTCAACACTTAACCTAAAATGAAACCTTATATAGCCAAATTCCACCATAGGCCAAATTGATTGAAACCATTGATCGAAGTTCACTCATGACCTATGTTTGAACTTGACCAAGCCAACATTTGAGCCAAATCTAGCCCAATTGGCTCACTTGACCCAAGTTGACCAATTTTGACCTAAAGGGTCAAAATATGTCAAAACTTGATCTAAGCCAAATTAATTGAATCCAATGGGTCAAGTATATTCCAAATCACCTGTGTAACTTGACCAAAGCCTCAATTGGCCAACTAGACCTAACCTAGGCCAATTGACCTTAAACCCAACATGACCTAAAGGGGTTATGTTGAGCTGAATTTGAACATAACCAAAATTGATTGAAAATAAAGATACCAATCCACTCCATATGACTAATCTAACCCAAACCTACCCTTGACCTACCTCAAATAGGTCAAATGGGTCAAATAGATCAACTTGACCCATTTGACCTAAATGAAGTCATATGAGCCAAATCCAAAACTATACCAAATTGAATCAAACCAAAGCCACCAAAACATTTCAAATGGTCATATGAACTTGACCCAACCCTTGGTTTGACCCAATTTGACCTATTGGTCAACTTGACCCAAGTTGACCAATTTTGACCTAAATGGGTCAACATGAGTCAAACCCTATCAAATGAATTCAAAATCTCATGAAACTTGGCCAAATCAAGTTTCTCCACATACCTAACATGTCCAAAGTAGAACTATCCCTAGGCCATAGAACAAATTTTGGCTTAACTCATGGGTAATTTGGTCATACCCTCTTCACATTCACTTGGGACTTTCCTAAAAGCTCAAGGGGACCTAGGGGAGAGTGGTGCACCCAACACAATGGGTTTGGGTGAGCCCATTTGGTCCCTAGACCAAACCCGACCCTATGGGTCAAAATTGAAAATTCAAACTCCCTCTCAAACTCAAATTAAGGCACATGGGAAGTTGGCAATCCACTCCTTGCTCAAACTGAACATGTGCACACTCCTAATTGATCAACCAACCCTCATCCTAAGTTCAATTGGATCAAAACGACATGCCATTGTTGGCCGGCCGATCCTTCAAGAAGGAGATATACTCCCCCTAAATAACCTCAAATGCATCATTCCTAAATTCGATTGAGTGCTAGAAAGACTTAGGAGCCATCAGAGAGTGATAGCAAGCATCCTAGGGCTCTTGCCAATTCCCCATTTCTTGATTTTCAAATAGTGAAAATAGGGGAGCTCAATCCATTAGCCAACTTCTTCCACACTACAATCAATTGCAATTCCTTCTACAAGCATAGTTAGGTGACCAAGTCAAGCTCACCTAAGTTCATTCCCAAGTTTTAAAGGCAAGGGAGGATTGAATTGGATCAAAGCTGAGCTCAAGCTAAGGAGGAGGTGAAACATAGGAAGATCCACTCAACCTCAAGTGCTCAAAACTTTAGCAAGGCTTCATCTCAACCAGACGAAGCTTCTCTAAGGGAATCGAGCACCGGTGACCACCTCCGGCATGGTATGAAATTTTTTGACCATTAAACTCAATGTGGTGTGGAGATTTGTGAAAGAAAATTTTACCCCATCGATTTTTGACCATTGTATTTGCCGCTCTCTGTCGTTAGATGGTGTGGGTTGAGTTTGATTGGAATCTATGCTAGATCGAGTTTGGATCTTCCCCTTGATCATGGACGGTCTCTGTTGATCAAGGGGAAGAACTTGAGATCTTTCATCCATCCATTTTAGATGGAAGAGATATTCGCATGTTAGAAATTCTTTTACCCATTTTAAAACACGGAGATCTCGCTCAATCTTTGATTGACGATAGATTAAAGTCGCCGCTGTAATTTGGTATGTGACATTTAAGTAATCCCTCATGGCCTGATGCGTGTAAAGCACACTGACCGCCACCGCCACATGTCGTGTTGTGAGCCAGGGATTAGTTAGGATTACTTAAAATGCTTAATTAATTTCTAATAAATTCTAGAATCTTCCAAAATTCATAATTCTTCCTAGAAAATTCTGAAAAATGTGAAATAAAATTCTCTGGAGAGATAATTAGACCTAGAACATTTTACAATTAATTTTGATGAGTTTTCAATTATGATTTTCTCTGAATTTGGGTTTTATTGGAAAGTTTATTTTGCTAATTACCTTTTAATTAAGCCTTTGATTAATCCTAAATTTCTTGGGTATATTTTAGGGGATGACTTCTAGTTCCCCTAATTTTTTTGTGATTTATGGATGGCTTGATTAGAATAATTGCATATGGTTTCCTTAATTGCCCTCTTTATGTAATTAAGCATAATTAGGGTATGATTAGTGATCTTAACCTATGAATAGGGTTGATTAAGGTTAGATCCAGTGAGTAGGAGGTTTATAAAATATTTTTGTGGCATTTCCCCTAAGCTTATCCCTAAACCCCCTTTTCTCTTCTTAATCTCCTCTTAATTAAGGATTAATTCATTAATTATCCCTAATCAATTTCTTAAAATTGTAAAAAGTTCCAGAACTTAATTAATTTACTTTGGGTAGATTCTTAGGTGTTTAATAGCCTAAGTTTATTTATGGAAATCAAAACCCAATTCATAAGTATGAAAGGGTGTTTTGAAATTACTTAAGCTAAACCTCTTAGCTTAATTAACTTTTAACTATGAGTCAAATTGTATTAGGCCTCTTTCTTATTAAGTGCACTACAAATTTAAATTCCTTGTGGGTTTTATGTCATCTCATTGGCTCATAATTATTTTGTTAATTCTTCTAAGGTGGTGTAGGTAAGGGTTAATTAAGCTACTTAATTCATACCTTAACCTAATCAATGCATCAAAATGGATCTAATTATCTAAAAGTTTAAAAAAAAATATCAAACACATGTGGGAATGGGTAAGGAATAACAAACTCATCACACCTTTTCAAAATTAAATCAAACTTCAAACTAAACGAAAATCATTTTGAAATCACTTTGATTTATTTTAAACTTTCTTATTCCATAAGAATGTCTTTCGGATTTAAGTGAAGTGAATTTGTTTACATGCTTTCATTACTTTGAATCTTACCCCAACATGTTAAGTTGTATGTCATGTGATTTCATGCATTCATAATTTTGAAATTCAAATTTTAAAATCAAATTGTTTACTTTATGTCAAATTTGCATGTGTTGGATAAAGTAGAAATATGAGTGGTTATTTTCTACTAAATCCAAATTATTTTCAAAACATATAAATCAAATAGCAAATTTGGAAGTATGCTACTTATATTTTAATTATGAGTTTGCATGTGATAGAATATAAAGGTATGCTTAGCATAAGTTTCCTTTCTTTCTTATGTTGGTGTAATTTTGAATAGGAGTTAGTTAGTTGTAAGGTTCATTTGAAAAGAACCTAACACTTGCTTAATTCTATACCCTATTCATCTCTACGCTATCACCTAAGAAGGGTTATCTATACTCACATACATAAATTGCATAAAATAAAATGAATACATTAATGCAACTTTTTCATTCTCCTTTTCTATTTCATTTCTTTTATGTATATGTTTGCATTTAAGGAAAGTGGTATATTAGTCTGGACAACCCCAGGTTTGCGCTTTAAGTAATAAGTAGGTCTTGTAACACCTCGATTAACAATGACCGTCACTTATGCCCTTCTTATTTTCATGTGTGTATGTGAAAATTTGGATAAGGAAAACCCTTTGTACTTAAGAAAAATCATGCATATTCAACTTCTAAATTTCCTTAAATGGATTACTTAGCATGTATCATAAAGTGTATTAAATACTCTCATTTGTATGTATATATATGCTTAAGATCCATCCATATGCATGTTATATATGTTGGGAAAGAAATGAAGTAATATGTGTTATGTAAATTTTGATTCATTTTTATTTAATCTTAAAATGCCTTTCTTTTGGGATAGGTTTGTTTAGAGTTTATATAAACTTAAAAGTAATCAAAATATGTAATCAAAACATTCACTTAAATGAAATTAAAATACTCTTTTTCTTATTTTTCATAATTGTAGGATCCACTTAAATCAAATTAAAACATGAAATAAAATCAACCCAAAATAACTAAACAATTTAGTTGAAACCCTTCTCTAAATTGAACATGTTCTTCACACTTAGAAAATTTGAACATAAAGCCATAGCTAAATAGCATACAAACCTTCAAAACACACATAGCCTAAGTCTACCTTTAGGTTAGGTCGGTGCATGATTTGATGTTTATTTTGTTTTATTAAATGTATTTTAGACTAGATATTAGGGTGTATGCTCGTAGAATGAATGGTACGACATTCTTAGTATAACTATTCTTTTCTGCAGGGGATTGTGCTTAAGGGGCTCTATCATAAATAAAAATATAAATTCTTTTGCTTACACGTGCTTTATACCCCTAAGCATAATCCATAGTGGACTTAGTCACCATGTGTGGGGTGATAAGTCCAATATACATGGGATTTGGTTTATGGTTTATTTTAGCCTTTATTTTGCATGTGTTAGTTAGATTTTCATTCTTTTCCTTTTCATGTAAACTTATGCAATTAGGATTTTGGAATAAATGTAATAGGGATTAGGATGAGTATTGGTCATAGGATCCTATCTTATGTACCATGTGAAGCCTTGGAGCATCCACCTTCCAACCATCTAAAAGAAGGAACAACAAGAAGAAAGAAGAGAAGAAAAGAAGAAAGAAGAAAAGAAGAAAGAAGAAATGAAGCTTGAAGGCCACCCATAACAATGAATTCCTTGTTTAATTGTAATTTAATTCATTTATAATCTGGGTTGTATAAGGGTAGAGCTTGGCTACCCACATTTGATATTTTTGGGTTTGTGCGGTGGTGCCCGACCACAACTGCCTTTTATTCTTTTGCGATTAACTTTATGAATTGGTTGATGATTTGTTTAACTATTGCATTAAGTGGCATGATTTTTCTAGTTTCTTCCTTGGTTTATGTATGACCTGGATGTGGATTAGGCTCTGTAGGGAAAAAAATAAATATTTTACCCAACTTAATAACTCAAATAAAAATTAAATAACTCATAACCTCACCTAAAGCTTAGGTTTAAAATCAAGATAAAAGAATTAGAAACCCTTAGTTTGGATGAGCATTTCTTTTATAATATCATGCACAAATGCATCTTATTTCACTCTTGATTGGCTTCCACCTTTGAGAAACTTGACCTTTGAGAGCCATGGTGGAAACTCCCCTCCTCCCTTCTTGCTAATTTTGGCCAATAATATTCTTTCTCATGCATTAGTCATATGAATCCTATTAGCCTGAGTTAAAATAATTATACAAAATAAAAATAAAATGAAATTTGAGTTGCATTAGATTTAGGTCATTTGAAGCATGTCCCTTTACATGATCTAGTCTCTTTAAGGAGTGAGTTTAAGGACTTAGTCTCTTTCTAAATAAACAACATCCTAGCTATCTTGCATAAGCATAAAGACTTGCCTACATATATTTAAAATTATAAGAGGAGTTTGTTCGCGACCACCCCTAGGCGGTTGTAAGTCCATGCTATCGGGTGGTTTGTCCTCTCTTGTGGAGGCAAACCAATTACGTATTCTCGCCTTAGATTTAGATTATGCTTTCAGACCTCGACAAAGCTCCCTAGATTTAGGTTCTAAGGTTGCTTCTCCCCTTTTCAGGCCATAAGCTTAATTCTTTACCTCTTAGGCATTTCCTTAATCTTGTGTTAAGGAATCTTAAGTCCTAAATTTCTAATAAAAAATGCAACTCAAACAAACTAAATTTCAAAAATGTAAAGCCTAACTATATGATAGTTTGAGATGCTTGCTAGGTTTCCTAGCATCGTGGGCATCTACTACTTATCTCCCATTTTGGCTTCGATAATAACTCCCTCTTTTGAACAATCCCATTTGATCCCTCAAAAAGGAACCAATTGATTGATAGTCCTTTCATATTAAAATCTTCAAAGACAATGATCATTTACCTTAATTGAGAGTTTTCCTAAGGAATTCCCATTCCTTAGGATATAATTAACTATGGGGGCTTGCCCCTATAAGGAACTTAATGAACCCAGTTTAAAATAAAACTTACTTTACTTTTCCATGTAAAGTAGGGGAAGAATCTCTAGTACATATGCAGACCCATCATTCTTAGGAGTCCTTATTGAGGTGATTAGGTCCATTAAAGGGTAGTGACTTCTGTCTTTCGAGATAGTACACTATTTCCTTGATGATGTACCTGATCACTTGAATAAGTACATATGTGAATCTGCATGGCATCCTAAAAAGATAAATTTTTGTAGGTCTTGCCTTTCTTTCTCTCCATAGATTTGAAGGCGACTGCTATGTAAATTTTAAACCAACAAATTTTTTTGGCGACTCTGTTGGGGAAGGTTCCTCTCTCCATCTTTGGTAAATGATCATTGTCTTTGAGTATCGATAGTGGGTTTATACTTTGGTATGAATCCAAGACTATCCTTCTTTCCATTGAGACAGCTCATTTCATTCTTGAGTTGAGTTAGCCAACAACTTTAAGTTTTAAGACCACATTCTTTGTTGGTCTTAAAACCCTCGTTGGGTTCTCCAATGAGTAAAATAAAAAAATCTAAATAAAAAGAAAACCATTTTAAAGACTTCCTCCTTACCATTTTCATGATAAGAAAAGGTTCAACCTAAAATAATAAATCTTCCATATAGAACTTTGCTTTCCAAAAGCACCTTTTCAAAAATGCACTTAATAAAATATTTTCCACAAAATTTTATCACCCTCATTTAACAGTTCACATATTTGTTATATGTAGGGATTTTCAAAAATAAAACTAAACAACATTTCTCAAAAGCATAAATGAACATCTTCTTTCAATTCATTTTGATGAAGATGTCATTTTCAAAATAAAATGAACAATCATCTTTCTCAAAAATCACAATCATAATCATAAAGTACTCAAAAGAATACATGAATATTTCTATTTCAATACACTCACACTTATTGAATGGAAAGTTCATTTGTAAACAAAATTAAAATTTTCAAAAAGTACACATGAACATCTTCATTTAATATACTCAAATTTATTAAATGATAAGTTCATTCCCAACTAAAAATAAAATATCTTTTAGGAAATCCCACTTAAACATATCTCACATATGTTTTAAGTTGAAATTCTTCCCTTAAAAAAAAATGCAACAATCACACACAAAAAGTTCATATTTTAAAAATAAATTTGATCTCCATTCTACATACCTTAATTTGTTGAATGGAAGTCCTCTTTTCAAAACATTAAAACTTTAACAATCATATTTCAAAATTTTTCAAAACACATTTTGGAACTTCATTTAGCATAATCAAATTTGCTAAGTTAAGTTTCCAAATCCAAAATAAAAAATCAACAATCATATTTTAAAATTTTCAAAACACATTTGGAACTTCATTTAACATACCAAAATTTGTTAAGTAAAGTTTCCAAATCCAAAATTCAAAATTTTCAAACACATTTTAGAACTTCATTTAACATACCCAAATTTGTTAAGTGAATTATCCCAAATTCAAAATCCAATAAAAAGTTTCAAACATACATTTGGAACCTCATTTAGCATAATCAAATTTACTAAATAAAATTTCCAAATCTAAAATCAAAAATTAACAATCATATTTTAAAATTTTCAAAACACATTTGGAACTTCATTTAACATACCCAAATTTGTTAAGTGAAGTATCCAAATCCAAAAAATTCAAAATTTTCAAACATATTTGGAACTTCATTTAACATTCTCAAATTTGTTAAGTAAAGTTTTCAAATCCAAAACCTAAAATTTTCTAAACATATTTTGGAACTTCATTTAACATATCCAAATTTGTTAAGTAAAGTTTCCAAATCCAAAATCCAAAAAATTTCTAAACATATTTTAGAACTTCATTTAACATACCCAAATTTGAGTAAAGTTTCCAAATCCAGAATAAAAAATTTCTCAAACATCTTTGGAACTTCTTCCCTTAGCATACCAAATTTGTTAAGGAGAAGTTTCCATTTTTTAAAACCAAAAATGAAATCAATATTTTAAACTCACCATTTGGAATTTCATTTAGCATACTCAAATTTGCTAAGTGAAAGTTCTGTTTCACAAAACCAAGTATGACTTCATCTTTAGCATACTAAATTTGTTAAAGTTGAATCTCCACTTTCAATCACCTTAAAAATAAAACAAAACACTTAGAATTCCTTTAGCATACCAAATTTTCTAAGGATCCTACCCTTTTAAAAAAAAATCAAAATATTCCAAATAAATGAAACACTTAGGATTTCCTTAGCATACCTAAATTTACTAAGAATCATATATATTTTTTTAAAATTAATCAGACAAAACACACTTGGGTTCTTCACTTAGCACACCTAAATTTTCTAAGTAAGAATTCCAAATTTTTCAAAGAAATCAAAACAAAATTCACAAAAAAGAAATAATCTTTCTCAAATACTTTACTTAGCATACCTAAATTTGCTAAGTAAGTGAAATTTCCAAAATAATCAAACAAAAACAAAATCATTTGAACCTTACTTTAACATACCCAAATTTATTACAGGAAAGGGTCCTCAAATCAAAAATTCAAATTCAAAAAAAAAAAAAAAACCTATGGAAGCATCCTATAAAAAATTTTGAATCCATATTTCAACATGCCTAAATGTTGAAGTTTGGATTCATATTCAAATTCCTATTTCAATCAATCTTCTTAAATCCATTTAAACCCCACCTAACACTTCCAAGTTGTTGGATGTGGGTTCAAATTTTCAAAAATTCAAAATTCAAAAATCTATGGAGACAGAAATCTGATACAAGTTCATTTCTCATTGTAGATTCTTTACAGTCAGTACAGTACAATTCAGTTTTAGTCTACTACAGTTTTGGAAATGGCCGGTTCCCAGAAATTTGTCTTCACCTTCGCCCACGGTATGGATCTAACTTTAGATCAGGCTAACTTCCCTCGTCTGACCATACCCTCTTGATTCACTTTGTTTGAGGGTTTGAGAGAGCCAGGATCACTTGTGAGGGCATTTCCCTCACCACAGTTAGTAGGACAAAGGTGACCGGGCAAAAGTCGATCATCAGGATAAACTTACCTTCTAATTCTGATGTCTCCTCATTGAAGAGGAAAGCTGTGGCAGTACCACAGACTTCAATTATTACAGTGCCAGCAGTACCGACAGTACCAGCTCCAGTTGCAGTTCATCCCAGAGTTGCTCATGTTGCCCCAGTGAGGGCTAGTACCCTACCATCTATACCCTCCAAGGATAAGGGTCCCCTAGTTTTGGGCTTGCCTCCCCTACATTTGAGTATAGGTCTATCTTACACTCCTCCCATCCTACCTGTACACAACGTAGGAACAAGAACCGCATGAATAAATGGTTTCACACTCGGATAGCTAGGGAGCTAGAGGCAGTAGCTTGATCAGCCATAGATGAGTCTCCCATCATCACTTCACCACTGGTTACAAAAAACTAGTTCCATCATCTCTCTAGATCAGACATAAAGGATTCCAGGAGGATCCATTCATCACCTCCTCTAGTGGTGCAGTTGTGGGAGTTCTAGGAGAAGGAGGTCCATGGCCTCGATGTGTTCATGCCGGTAGCGAACATACAAATCTCACGTTGACAGTTTGACCTTGATGTATCTTCCACAGTGTGGGAGGTTGATTCATCAAGAGGGCGGAGGCCCATACATCATATGTTACTAGCGGTGAGTTGTAGGTCGGCGGTCACCTTTGATCAATTTTCTAGCTTCGGCGCTACCCATGCGATCATCGATAGTATTCTCACGGACCAGCCACCAGGTAGTTCACGTGCCTGAGTGAGGTGTCTCCCTGCTCTACCCCTTTTTTGCATCCGATAGGTTGCAACATCTCCCATTCCATCTAAGGCCATGAAGGGTGCATCTAGGGAAAAACATATTCCGTTGGTGTTCCAGCTATGACCAAAGGATCCTACCCCTATTACACCACCCATTATGGTAGGGCCTAACTCTCCTGCTTGACCTTACGGTGGTGGCGGGTGAGTGACCGCATCATGGTTGTCCCTTCCACTCACTGTCTGACGGATGTGGAGATGGTGATAGTTGTTACAGATATTCTAGATGAGAGTTAAGCTACAATAGCAGTAGAGAAATATCCTAGGATTATTACCTCTCTTACTTCTAGTAATAGTCAGGAGTATCACTCATCTAGAGTACAATCCACACAGGATTGATTCTTCAGTGATAGATGAGGTCCGGTGCCACTCAGTGCATGATAGTGATCACACCGGTCAGCCTAAACTATTTGTATCTATTGAGTTGGATCATTCCTTAGATGAGATAGTTGCACACTATTTCATAGAGAAGAAAGAGATCTTGGGGTACACTTGGTCTGATGACGAGAGAGTCAACTTCGATCCCAATGAAGATGACTTGATGGGGGATTTAGCTGGAGTATGCATGGTTGACACTAGAGGATCTCTTCTTAGGGAATAATAGGCCATGGAAGGTGATGAAATTGATCAAGAGAACACTGTAGGATAAGACCAACACCTCTAACTTCAGTTAAGGAAGAAGGATGAGCAAATTGATAAGATGATGCGTTAGTTATAGGACTTGTTAGCAGGAGTGTTAGTGCTTCAGAAATAAGCCCCTCCAGTTCATCCTATTACAGTCGATGTCAGTCAGCCTGAGTTAGTGCATGTCTTGAACCCAGTCAAGACTCTACCTCCCGTTGATCAAGGTAGCACTAGCCTATATAGGAAGTTAGTGAAAATTACCTCCATACAAGAAAAAGATATAAAATCCATGGTTGAGCAAAAGGTGAAGGAAGCTTTGGCTCAAGCCCAGGGAGGATCTTCGGTTCTAAAGGGTAGACCCTACCCAGAGGAATTCAATGCTATCCAGTATCCCAAGGGTTTCATGCCCCCTTCCTTCATAAGCCTTGATGGCAGTGGAAACCTGAGGCAGCATATAACTCACTTCAAGGCCAGTTGTTGTAACACAGGTGACATCACTGCTTTGCTTTTCTAACTTTTTGTCAGTAGCCTGGTGGGAATTACTTTTGATTGGTATGCTGAACTGCCCAACGGTTTAGTAAAGACATTTGCTGAGTTAGAGTAACTCTTCATTAAGAGATTTGTTAGAGCTCAGTAGAGGGTTACTGTAGGCGATCTCGGTATAGCACAATAGCACTCTAGTGAGTCACTTGTTGATTATATTCTCCGATGGCATAACTTGAGTATGAAGTGTGAATCACAGCTGTCTGAATAATATTCCATTGAGATTATCATCAAGAATACCCATGGCCTGATCACCTTCATGATTAAGGGCTTCACTATCAAGATATTTGAGAAGCTAATCAACAAGGTGGCTAGTCTATAAGGAGAGGCCAAACAGTTGCCTTTTCAAGATCGGTTACTTGCGAAATCCCAAAAGGTCTATGAGAAGAGGAGCGGCTGGTGAAAAGAAGCTAGAAATCGTCAGAGACCACAACCTTAGTGGCCTCCACCTTTCCTGCCAGCAACCCTACTAGCCTCCACACCTCCATCCATGGCCAGGCATCCACACCGCCATACCACCAAGCTGACATGCATACGCCACCGGTGGTATGGTCTACCTACTCTTTTAGATAAGTTATAAAAACCTTATTCTTTTAAGAGGGAGGTAATCATGAAGATCTTTAAGATTCTTTTAAGGAAACTTTATTTTTAGCTACCCAACCCTGGGAGACCGGAGGAAGTAGATAAAAGTCATGATCCAAACTTTTGGCCTTACCACCGTATGTTAGGCTATGTTTTGGAGGATTGTTTCACATTCAGGGCCGGCTTGAATGTTTCAAGGCGTCAGTTATCCCAAAGGAATACCTTGTGGAACAATCTTCCAATTCCATTAGGGTAATCCTTGGGGATACAAGTGATCCTACCAAAACCAAAGAAGGTTGAGATATTTCTTTATGTAAAACCTCTAAGAAAATAATTCAGAAGATCAAGAAGCTTTCCTTGCAGGTGCCCGAGTCAGTTCAAACCTCCAACACCAAGGAAGGTTTGTAAGTTTCCAGTGTGAACTCTAGGAAAGTGGGAGCTCGGCCGAGTGCGATGAGTATGTATGTCTAGGGATAGCGCCTTAGCATAGCCGACCATGTCCGACCTCGACTTGGTTCACTTCCACACGACTTCTTCCATTTCAGCTAGCTCTTTTGTTTCTTCTACTAGTAGAACTCTTGTATCAGTGAATAAGGGCATCAAATCCCTTACTCCACTTACTCTACTTAAATTCTACTTTGTACCACCAAATGATTCCAAAAATTGAAGAATAAAGCTAGTTTGAATTACATCTATGTCTCTTTTGATGAGTTGTCTTCTTCTATTCCTAACGATAACTCTTCAAGTCTAATTAACTATAACAATTCTGATCTTCCTATTTCAGATTCAAAGTTGGGTTTTCTAACTCTAAATACTACTGGTTCACCTCTTGAGATAGACTTGGAATCATCCAATTCTGAGAGTCTCATAGGAGAAGTTGTAGTTGAGCCTGAAGTGTAGGTAGAATCTTCCACCGTATTGCCTCAAGAGATCACTGAAGTCAACCTCCATAGTGGCAAGGTTCTACATCCTAGGGCAACATCTCAAGATAGAGGGAAATAAGTCATTGGTACTGAAGATCAAGAAGCCCTTCCATAAGATGCTTCACCTTTGGATATGCTTGTGGAAGACTAGCCGAAGGTGAACTACAACATCCTTTCTCATCTAAGAAAGCTGCCATCTAAGCTAAGCATATATAATACCCTTGTCTTATCCAAAGAGATGAGTGAATCACTAATCAAGGCTTTCCTTGATCTTGAAATTTGCTTAGCTCAATTGGCCACTATAGGTGAGGAAGCACATTATGCAAAAGAATCCCAAGGGATCACCTTTACAGATGAAGACCTTCTTCTATGGGACTTGGAGCACAACATCCCTATACATTATGTCGACATGGGTGTTCGGACTCAGGTTCTCATGGATTTAGGTGTGTCGATAAACATTATGTGTCTAAAGACCCTTGCCTATTTAAAGATCAACATCTTTACACTCTGAGGAGATAGGATGATATTGATAGGATTCAATGATCAAGGTGAGCAGGCTTTAGGTTCTATTGTGTTACCTTTGGAGATAGGTGACTGGAAGATTGAAGCTAAGTTCTACATCATTGATTCAAATACTTCATTCACTACTTTGCTTGGTAGGCCTTGGATACATCAAAATAAGATCGTTCTATCCTCCCTTCATCAGTGCATCAAGTTTAGAAAAGATGGAATTGAGTACCTTATCAATGTAGATGAAAAAACATTTTTAGTTAGAGAGGTTGAGATCTATGAGGATGCGACTTACTATCTTCCTCAAAACACCCTTTCTCTTGAACTTGGGCAAAATTCAAATGCAAAAGCAAAAGAAAAAGAAAAAGAAGCAAAAGAAAGATAAAATAAAATGAAAAGAAGAATAAAAGTCCAAGTGACCAAGAAAGGGGAATTGAAGAAGAAGTAGATCCACATATCACATTCCACCCACAGTTCATTACATCATATGGACATGTGGGTAGGATGGCTCAATCTCCACCACGTAGAGGTAGAGGCAAAAATAGAGATAGTTCCAGAGGTGGGAGACCCACTAGTTGGCCTTTAGCCAATAGAGGTAGTGTTCCAGTTCATAGGAGTACCCCTACTATTCACATAAACTTGGAATCCAGCTCAGAGGATGAGTCCAATGTGATTAGTATACCAGCCAACCCCTCTCAACGAGTTCCATTGGAGGTGACTTTTAATCTAGAGAGAGATGAAGACCAGGCCTCCAAGTAAAAAAAGTATTTGAATATGATTTATGTTAAAGTAATAGGCGGTAGTTGGGAACCTTAGCTCTTACTTCACTTACATCTTAGAAAGTTGAAGGTTTAGTAATTAAGGAAGCCCCTAAGTCTTCTGGTGGCATGAAGCAGAAGAAGTTCTTCTTGGGATCATCCTCCTAAAACCTTGAAGTTGATGTAGAGCTTGAGGAAGATACTTTTAAAGAATTAATGGAATTACTTTTTGACTTTTACTTGCCTTGTGTTCAAAATCTTATACAGAAAGGTTTAGTTCCTCACACATTGTCCAAGCACAGATCATGCCTTTTCAAAATCTTCTATTATAGGGTCATGCCTTTTAGCCTTAAAAATATTGGTGCTACATTCCAACGGGCCTTGACTCAGATCTTCAACGAACTCATCCGTCATCAGGTTGAGTGCTATGTTGATGATCTAGTAGTCAAGAGTAGAGAAAAAGAAGACCACCTCTTTAACTTGAGAGTAGTTTTTGAACAATTAAGACAACATAAAATACCCTGAAGTGTGCATTCAGAGTAGGTTCAGAGAAATTCTTTGGATTTGTTATTCGACATCGGGGAATTGAAATAGATCCTGAAAAGATTAAAGCTATCTTAGAAATGCCACCTCCTAAGAGTTTAACTCAGCTTAGATCCTTTCAAGGATGGCTGACGTATCTAAGATGCTTTATCTCAAACTTATTAGGGAAATGCATGCCATTCTAAGCACTTGTCAATATGATGCCAAGTTCAAGTGGGGTGACAAGTGCCAACATGCTTTTGAGGACATCAAAGAGTATTTGGTGAAGCCGCTAGTTCTAGCAGCCCTTATCCCAATAGGCCACTCATCCTTTACACTGCTGCATTGGATGACTCTCTCGCTGCTCTATTGGCCCAAGCTAGCTAAGAGGGAAAGGAAAGCACACTCTACTACCTTAACCATCATTTGATCCCTGCTGAAGCAAACTATCCACCTATTGAGAAATATTGCCTAGCTTTGATCTTTGCATCTCAGAAGCTATGACACTGCATGCTTTCTCATAAAGTGAGCTTGATCTCCTGAACCAATCCACTATAATATCTCATGAGATGGCCAATGCTTTTTAGACATTTGGTTTGTTGGTCCATGATTATCTCCCAGTTTAATATCACATTTGTAGCCCTCCGTGTGCTAAAAGGACAAGAACTAGAGGATTTCTTAGTAGCACTCCCACTTCCTGCTGATTCTCTGCTTAATGATGATCTCCTCGATGAATAAATCATGAACTTAGGAGAGGCCAACAACTACCATTGGGAGATGTATTTTGATGGTGCTGCTTCTTTTCTTAAAGGTGAATCACCATGATCTATTCTCCCAAGAAAGGCAGGGGTAGAAATAGTTATTCTAACTCCAAACTACGAGATGATGAGATTCTCATACTACTTTTCCAATCCCTGCACCAATAATGAAGTTGAGTATGAGGCTTTGATTGTTGGTCTGGAGTTAGCCATCACTATTAATGTTAAGAGCATCAACATCTTTGGGGATTTTTAGTTGGTCATCAACCAGATTACCGAGTCCTACCAAGTTTTCAAACCCAAGCTTCGTCATTACTATGAGTATACCATGAAGTTGTTAGCCCAAATTCTTCAAGTCACCATCTACAAGATTCCCCAAGCAGATATCATAATATCAGATGCTTTGGTTAAACTTGCCAAAGAATTGACATGTCCGAAAGATGAGTCCATTTTAATAAGGGTCCAAAATAGATAAGTCCTATCCCTTATTGATGTTGAACTCATCGAAAGACTTTCTCTTGAAGGGGAGGTTGCCATTGCCAAAATGGATAAGGAGGTGGATTGGAGGAAACCGTTCATAGATTATTTGAACACCGATAAACTACCTCAAGAAAACTCACAAGTCCATCGGGTGAAACAGAGAGCTCTCTCCTACGCTCTTGTTGATGGCACCCTGTACCATCGGTCCTTTGACCAAATGTGGTTACGTTGTTTAGATAAACATGAATCTCATGGAATTGTAAATGAGGAACACTCAGGTCTATGCAGAGCACATCAATCTGGTCCAAAGAAGAAGACGAAGATCAAGTGACTTGGATACTACTGTCCTTTATTGATTATAGACTGCATGGATGTAACTTGGAGATGCCATCAGTGTTAGATACAGTGGTCCTCCACCAACCACCCAATATTCTACACCCTACATTGGCCTCATGGCCATTTGAGTATTAGGGTACTGACATTGTAGGTCCGATCGATCCTCCTTCTTCCAAGGGGCATCGATTCATCTTAGCTGCCACCGACTACTTTTCCAAGTGGGAAGCCATCCCACTCAGAGAGATCACAACTCAACATGTGCTTCAATTTTTTAGAATGATATATATAGGTTGGGGTGCCTTGATGAATTATATCGATAATATGCATTCAAAAGCACAAATCAACGACATGTAAGACATGATATAGATTGAAGATACTCCACCATCTACTACCTAGAGAAAATGGCTTAGGAGAAGCATTCAACAAAACTCTCATCCAAATACTGAAGAAGACTCTTGATGTCAATAAATGATAGTGGAACGATTAGTTGGTTGAAGCTTTGTGGGCCTACCGCACCACATACCGAACTCCAACTTAGTGAACCCCATTTTCCTTAGTGTGTGGGTCCGAGACATTCTTCCTTTAGAAGTTCAGCTCTCATCACTAAGGATAGCTATAGAGCAGAATGCAAATTTACGGTTAGATGAGCTCGAAGGTTTGGAGGAAAGTCGCCTACGAGCCTGCCAAAATCTCGAGTTGTACAAGCCAAAATGATTCAAGCTTACAACAAGCTGGTCCGCCCTAGGTCTTTCCGAGTAGGAGAACTTGTGTTAGTCTTAAAGAGACCAATTGTTGCCCGTCGAAAGATGGGAGGCAAGTTTGAACTCACTTGAGAAGGCCCCTATGTCATAGAGAAGGCCTACCAAGGAGGATCTTATCAATTATTGATTATAAAGGGGAACACTCAATGATTCCAATTAATGGGCTCTATCTAAATAAATATTACCAATGAAAAAAATCATGTTTGAAAATAATCATTAATAAAAAGAATGAAAGTCTGATTCCATTCATCAAACCTTCTTATCTTTTGAAGTGTTGTTTGCTTGTCTTGCAAATCTCCCAACAATAAACACAACAAAAATACGATCTCCTGATGCTGTTAGAATAGGTGTAAGATAACCCAAGCGGCATCTTTTCTTAGTCAAAAATCTTGTTGCCATCCGTGGCATCTTTCCATAATTCCCAAGCATATTTTAAGGTAGGTGTAAGAGTCCCCTAGAGGCATCCTCTTTCTTTTAACACATGCACATAACAAACACAAATCTTTTGTCTCGAGCTATTTTGATGTGGGAGAAAGCCCTATGTGGCACTCACTCATTAGCTGCTCTATGTTAGGTTTACTTGCTACCTCGTTAGTATGTCACCCTAGTGGTCATTTATTTGGAGGATGCGAGTCTATGTGCTTTCTTCCTAACTTGACCATTGCAAACCAACGAGCGCCTTGTTAGTATGGTGGGCTTCACTGCCTAGCCAGTAAGCTACCTCATGCTAACTTTGTTTAAGAAGATGTGAGTCCCCATGCTTTCTTCTTGAACTAGCCACCATGCTCTAAGTAGGTTGAGTATATTTGTGGTTTAGGATAAGTTCCCAAGAGGCTCCTCCCCTCTTGACTACTTTGAGCTGATCTAAGTCCTTCAATGGCGTTCACTCGAGTCTAGGTCGGATAACTTGTCAGAAGATGACTATCCTAGCTCAATTTTTCTATAGAGGATGTGAGCCCCGAGCTTTCTTCTAGATTGTTGCAAGCTGGAACCTTAGGTTGGTTGATGTTATTTCGGTGATTCAACCAGTGAGTACACACTCTTGGTAGATATGAGTCTCCTAGCTTTCTCCTTGAGTTAGATATCGAATACCTATTAGATATATGACTAGTCATGTCATCTTCTTCAGGGTGTTGGATTAAGCACTTAATGGCCCCATCCCATGTGGGTACTCTATTTGGATCAAGTCCTTTATGACCCCATTTAGACGCTACCTTGGTTACTTCTCGATTAGATAATTCTCCTTTCCTAGTAGCCACCCTTATGGTTGGAGAATTTGTTCAACAGATGTGCAGATTCTCCCTTGGTTCAGTAAATTTGATATATGTCTAGGTTGATATAAGCTCCTTTTCAGTTTGATCCCTTGCAAACCAACATGGTCTTCATTAAAATGAACTAAATAACACTAACAAAATTAATTCACTTGTGGATTAGGAATTCAAGCTCCCAAAGGGCCCATTCTCCCAAGCAGGCATCCTATCTTTAGGGCGGTGTCAGTAAAACTCCCTATAAGAATTGCCTGACTACTTGAGTTGAGATAAATCTCTGGGTCGGTACTCACTTCATAGTCACCCTTAGGTCGGGTTCAATCTATTTTGCTACAAGCAGGTTACCCCGACAATCATTCCTCTTTGAAAGATATAAGACTATGACGCATTCTTTCTAGCATGATTGTTGCAAACTGACGGGCAGCCTTAGGTTGGGCTTCAATTTGTTGCCCAAAGCAACCAATCACCCTAGTCTTTTCTAGTGGAAGATATGAGTCCCCGAGCTTTCTTCCCATAAATTGATCATTGCAAATTGAAAGACACTCCTTTGGTTGGATAGTTCTCCCATCAGCCGGGAAGCTACTCCCTTTGGTTCAGTGAATCTAAGATAGGTCTAGGCTAATTTGAGCTCCTTCTCAATTTGATCCATCACAAATGAACAAAATCCATTATAATAAAAATAAAAATAAAAATTGATCTTTGATTATCCTTGAGTTGATATAAGCCCCCTAGTGACATTCACCTAATAGTTAGCCCTAGGTTAGGTTTTCAATCTATTATCTTGCCAATAGGTTACCCCAGAAACTGCTCTTTACTTTGGAGGATGTAAGTCTACTATGCTTCCTTCCCAGTACAACTGCTGCATACTAAAAGACATCCCTTTGGTTGACTAGTCATGTTTAGTAGACTACCCCTTTGGATTGGTAAATCTGAGTTAGGTTTTAGCCTCCATGGCTCCTACTTAGTGCAGCCCATTGTAAACCAACAAGGTTCATCTAAAATTTAAACCTAAAAAAAATTGAAACAAATTCAACCCTCTTCCTTAGCGAAACAAATCAAATTATTTTCTCCTCAGTGAGATTCAAATCAAACCTTTCATCCCCTGGTGGATGACTTGAACCTGCTTCCCTAGTGGAAGGTTCACACTCTATCCCTTAGTGGATTTTTTCCTCTCTCTTATGTCTTGGACATAAGTAGAGCCACATTGCACTAAGCTCTAGATTCTTTCTTTTCCTTTGGTTAAAGATAGATTATTTCTGTTAGTGTTTGTGATCTCTCGGTGTTGTTGATCATTTTTCAACACCAACGCGTCTGTTCTGGTCAATCACACCACCTATTGCCCTTGATCTCATTTTTAGAATGAGCTCTCAACCCCTCCATCTTAGACATAGGTTTTCTCTTAGGCTTTAAGAGTTTCTTAGTCTTAAGAAACATCTAGTGATTAGGTGGACACTCAAACCAAGCCCTAGAAGACTTAGAAGATTTAGTCATAAGAATAGACCATGCTTTAGGGGTGTTAGAAAAATTTCCCACCCTTAGCTTAAACCATTCTTCACATTCATTCTTTCAAGTCAAACTCCAAATAAATTCTATTTGATTTTCTCCAAACTCAAATCAAATCCATGATTGAAATTTATGATTAAAACCCATGATCAAAATCCATCAAAAATTCCTAAGTCCAAATTTTTCCTAAGTCCTTAATCTTCCCTTAAGGACTTAACCAAAATCATGATTCAAACCTATTCAAATCTTTGAGATTTTCTTATAATCCATTTATATTCTCATTTTTATTCACATATTTAAATGAAATATAAATTCAAACCTATTAAACTAAACTCAAAAATCCAAATCAATTCATGAAAATTCCTAAGTCCTTAATTTTCCATTAATGAACTTATCCTAAACCTTGATCAAACCATTTTAAAGTCATGGGATTTTCTCAAAAACTCAATTATATTCTCATTTATATTCACATATATAAATAAAATATAAATATAAATTAAAAAAAATAAATGCAAAAATTAAATTCCCAATTTAAAATCATTATTAATTTTCCATTAATGAGCTTAGCCTAAATCTTGATCAAATCAATTCAAATTCATGGGATTTTCTCATAACTCATTTATATACTCATTTATATTCACATATATAAATGAAATATAAATATAAAACAATAAATCAAATTCAAAAATTCAAACATCTAAACTCCAAAATCTTCCTAAGTCCCTTAACTCCTTCTTAATGGACTTAACCAAAGCCATGATTAAACCACTTCAAATTCTTGAAATTTTTTCATGATCCATTTATATTCTCATTTATATTCACATATATAAATGAAATATAAATTCAAACAATCAAAACCAATTCCAAAAATCAAACTCAAATCAACTTAAAATCCATTCTAAGTCTTTCAAGTCAAAATCTTGAACTTAGCCAAATCATTTTAAAATCAAGCCAAACTCTTGATTTTCTCTCATGGTTCAATCAACCCTGCAATCATGAGCACACATATAAATACAAACTTCAATCAAATAATCAAAACCCAAGTCAAAAATCAAACCCAAAATCCTTTCATATTCTTCCTTTGAATATGAAATTGTCAAATGGATCAAAACCCATTTGACTTCAAAGCACTTGTGAATGGATTTATATTTCAATCATAGGTCTATGTACAAAATGAATTAACTTCAAATCAAGCTTTGACCAAGCCATTTGACCCACTTAGTCTCATTTGACCCAAAGTGACCTAAAGTACCTTTGTGAGCCAAATTTTGATTCTAACCAAATTGGATTGAACAAAACTCATATATCCCTATTATCATGATCAACAATCATCATGGGATGATCAATCAATCAAATTAGGTCAAATAAAGTCAAACCTAAGGGTTGACCAAGTCAACACTTAACCTAAAATGAAATCTTTAATAGCCAAATTCTACCATAGGCCAAATTGATTGAAACCATTGATCTAAGTTCACTCATGACCTATGTTTGAACTTGACCAAGCCAACATTTGAGCCAAACCTATTTGGCTAAGTTGACCCATTTTGACCTAAAGGGTCAAAATGTGTCAAAACTTGATCTAAGAAAAATTGATTGAAACCAATGGGTCAAGTCCATTCCAAATAACTTGTGGAACTTGACCAAAGCCTAGTTTGGCCAACTAGACCTAACCTAGCCCAGTTGACCTTAGACCCAACATGACCTAAAGGGGTCATATTGAGCCAAATTTGAACATAACCAAAATTGATTGGAAACAAAGATACCAATCTAGTCCATATGACTAACCTAACCCAAACCTACCCTTAACCTACCTCAAATAGGTCAAATAGGTCATCTTGACCCATTTGACCTAAATGAAGTCATATGAGCCAAATCCAAAATTATACCAAATTAAATCAAACCAAAGCCACCAAAACATTTCAAAAAGTCATATGAACTTGACCCAACCCTTGGTTTGACCCAATTTGACCTATTGGTCAACTTGACCCTAGTTGACCCATTTTGACCTAAATGGGTCAACATGAGCCAAACCCTATCAAATGAATTCCAAATCTAATGAAACTTGGCCAAACCAAGTTTCTCCACATACCTAACATGTCCAAAGTGGAAAAATAACAAAATGACCATCCCACCCCTTGTCCATAGAACAAAATTTAGCTTAACCCTTGGGTAATTTGGTCATACCCTCTTCACATTCACTTGAGGCTTTCTTAAAAGCTCAAGGGAACCTAGGGGTGAGTGGTGCACCCAACCCAATGGGTTTGGGTTAGCCCATTTGGTTCCTAGACCAAACCTAACCCTGTGAGTTAAAATTGGAATTTCAAACTCCCTCTTAAACTCAAATTAAGGCACATGGGAGGTTGGAAATCTACTCCTTAGCTCAAAATGACGATGTGCACAGTCCTCATCAAAACCTTAGCCTAAGCTCAATTGGATCAAAATGACATGTCTATTTTCGACCGTCCGATCCTTCAAGGGGGAGATATACTCCTATAAATAAACTCAAATGCATCATTCTTGAATTTGATTGAGTGCTAGCAAGACTTAGGAGCCATCAGAGAGTGATAGAAAGCATCCTAAAGCTCTTTCCAACTCCCCATTTCTCAATTTTCAAATAGTGAAAACAAGGGAGCTCAATCCATTAGCCAACTTCTTCCACACCACAATCCATTACAATTCCTTTTGCAAGCACACTTAGGTGACCAAGTCAAGCTCACCTAAGTTCATTTCCAAGTTTTGAAGGCAAGGGAGGATTGAATTGGATCAAAACTGAGCTCAAGCTAAGGAGGAGGTGACCCATAAGAAGATCGACTCAACCTCAAGTGCTCAAAACTTCAGTAAGGCTTTGTCTCAACTAGATGAAGCTTCTCTAAGAGAATCAAGGCCGTTGATCACCTACGATGAGGTATGAGATTTTTTGACCATTAAACTCAATGTGGTGTGGAGCTTTGTGAAGGAAATTTTCACCCCATATATTTTTGACCATTGGATTTGTCGCTCTTTATCTTTAGATGGTGTGGGTTGAGTTTGATTGGAATCCATGCTAGATCGAGCTTAGATCTTCCCCTTGATCATGGACGGTCTCTATTGATCAAGAGGAAGAACTTAAGAGATCTCAGTCGTCCATCCACGCATTTTAGATGGACAACTAAGATATTTTCGCATGCTAGAAATTCTTTTTACCCATTTTTAAAATGCGGGGAGATCCCTGGCCATCTGATCTTTAATATTATGATAGAGGATTAAAGCGCGTACACCAACCACCATTTGGGATGTGACCTTTAAGTAATCCTTCACGTTGTAAGCAAACATCGACCATCGTTGCCGCGTGTCATGAGCAGGATTAGTTAGAATTACTTAAAATGTTTAATTAATTTAATTAATTCAGGAATCTTCCAAAATTCATAATTCTTTCTTGAAAATTTAGAAAAATGTGAAATAAAATTCTATGGAGAGATAATTAGACCTAGAACATTTTAAAATTAATTTTGATGAGTTTTGAATTATGCTTTTCTTTGAATTTAGGCTTTATTAGAAAGTTTATTTTGCAAATTACCTTCTAATTAAGCCCTGTGGTGTTTATTTTTGAGATGTGGGACACCACACAGATCTTAGGGGGTACTTATTAAAGTGATCAGGTATGATATTAAGGAATGATGTACTATCTTAAAGATAGAATTCTCCATTGTATAATGGACCTAATCACCTAATAAAGGACTCCTAAGGCATGATGGGTCTTCGAATATACCAGAGATCTTTCCCTTACTTTACCTGGAAAAGTAAAATGGTTCATTTTAAGCCGGGTTCATTAAGTTCCTTATGAAGCCAAGCCCCCATAGTTAATTATATCATAAGGAATGAGAATTCTTTAAGAATACTCTCGATTAAAGTAGATAATTAGGGTCTTCAAAGATTTTAAGGTTAAGACTATCAAAGGATTAACTATATTTAGAAAATCAAATGGGATAGATCAAGAAGAAGACTTATTTTGGAATCCAAAGGGGAAAAGTAGGAAATGCTTATGATACTAGAAAGCCTAGTGAGCATTCCAATCTACCCTATAATTGGCCTTTATATTTTTTTAAATTTAAAGAGAGTTTATTATTTGAGTTGATATTTTATTAGATTGCTAAGGCTTATAATACCACAACATAAGATTGTAGAAATGCCTAAGAGGTGAGAATTTATGCTTGTAGCCCGAAGGAAATAGCTACCTCAGATTTCTAAACTAAGGAGCCTTGGTACAAAACAAAGGCATGACCTAAGTCTAAGCGAAAGGTGGGTATTTGATTCACCTCCACAAGAGAAGATGAACCACTCATTTGGACTTGGCAGAGTGGGCATCAATTGACTCCTCCTATGCTTTAAATCCATGTAGACAAGTCTTATATTTTTCAAGATGGCTAGGCCATTTTTTATTTAGAAAGGAGACTAAGTCCTTAAACTCACTCCTCTAAGAGACTAGAGCATGAGTGGTATAAATTCATGACTTAATCTAATGCAAACTTTATCAAATTTATTTGATTCTTTTGAACTCTTTATTTTGGCACAGGCTATGGGATTTTGTATGTCTAAATGCATGAGAACTTGATTATGGGCCAAGTTAGGAGAAAAAGGGGTGTTCTTCCATCAAAGGCTCTGACAGGTTAAGCCATCATTCTCTAGCAACAATGGATGCCCCCTCTTAACAAGAGTGGAGTAATATGACATGCATGATATTATACATTCATTCATCCAGCTAAGGGGTTGCTAAAAATTTTATTATCTTGATTTAATTCCTAGGCTTTTATGTGAGGTTATGAGTTATTTTAAAATTTTAGTTATGAGTTATTAATTGGGGTGGAAAAATTAATTTCATCCTAAGAGCCTACCGCATACAGGCCACACATTCAAGCATCAGTCATAAAGAAACTATGGAATGCATGGTATTCTGATGCACAATCTAAACATAACATCAAACAATTTTATAGACTATCGTAAAAGAATAAAAGGCTAGAGCGGTCGGGTTTCATCGTACACCCCGAAAAGAGAAAAAAAGATGGGTAGCTGAACTCTACCCTCATTCAACCCGGATTACAAAAAAATAATACATGCTATGGGGATCTTCTTTTCTTCATTTTTTTCCTTCTCTTTCTTTTGATTTGATTTGCTCAAAGGCATCAAAGGGCACCCCAGGGACTAAGCCTTCTTGCCACTGATCATCCTAATCTCCCATAACACTAATCCTAATTCCTAATACAAAATTACATCAAAAATAGGAAAAGTAAATCTAGCTACACCTGCAAAACAAATGTTAGTTAAACACACCATATAACCCAAGCAATTATATGAATAATTTGGACTTAGCACCCCACATATGGGTAACCAAGCCCACCTGTCCTAACGTGAATTATGCTCAGGGTCTAAGAAACCTGCATAGCAAACACATTTATATTTTTATTACAGTGGCTCCTTTAAGCACAACCCCCTGCAGAAAATATGATTAGGCTAATAACGACCTAACATCTAGCCTACTGACATACATCATCTAAAACATTATATCACAAAATAAAACACAATATCATACATACTAACTTAACTTGGAAGTGGTGACTTAGTATTCTAATGTGCTTAAGGCTTGTGTGACAAGACTTTACTAGGCTTCTTTAGTTTAAGTTTCAATTTGGAGTTTGAAATTGTTTAAATTTTACCTTTGGGTGATTTCAATTTAAATGATTTAATCATTTACTTTTCATTTTTATTTCACTTTTATGTGGTTAAAATGATGTTTAGGTTTTCAAGAATGAAGAGTAGAATGAATTCAATTTGTTGATGGAACTCACCCTATTCTTCATCCTAATTCCTAAAGAATCTAACTAAGGTCCTTAAGTATCTTAATTAGCCCATTTGAATTTTTGCAATTCATTTAATTTGATTTATTTGATTTGATTTAGAATTTAGAATTTGAGTTTATTTAAGTATTTGATTGATTGATTTTGATTTAGATGTTTTGGTTTAATTACATCTTGATAATTCAATATCCTTGATATCTAATGAAGTTTAAGTTTGTTTAAATTTATGTATTTTTTGATTGATTAATTTTAGATTAGATGTTTTGGTTTAATTAAATCTTGATAATTCAATATCCTTGACCCCTAATGAAGTTTAAGTTTGTTTAAATTCATGTGTTTTTGATTGATTAATTTTAGATTAGATGTTTTGGTTTAATTAAATCTTGATAATTCAATATCCTTTTAAATTAATATCTAATTATTTTCTTTGATTATGGTTATATGACTTAACTTATATGTTTATTTGATTTGATTACGGTTCATTTATTTGTAGTTTGATTAGATTAAATTAATTGAGATTTTACTTTGATTTTAATTGAGTTTTATTCCTTGTAATTAAGATTTTATCTTTTAGTCTCATCCATTTGTCATCTTTATCAAAGTTTTGTTTGCATTTTGATTTCATTCATTGGATAGTTAATTAGTTTATCTTATTTAAGTAGGTTGAATGAGATTTGATTTTATTGCATATTAAGTTGATGAGACTCTTTCTTAATTTAATTTAATTTGATTTAATTTGATTTGATTAGCTCTATTAGTTTATGGGCTTGCTTAAGTTCAATGGAATTATGTGATTAGTTTAATTAAGAAGTGTATTTATGTTAATTATAAAGACTTGTTTAATTTTCAATTTGATTTCATATTTATTTAGGTTAATGATGTAATTAATGAATTAATAATTTAGGTTTAATTTAGGTTTTGATTAGTATTCAATTACATTTATGTTTGATTAAGTTTAAGTTTAATATGAATAATTTGATTAACTTAATTAGTTTACTTAAGATGAGTGATCAAATTAATTAGTAGATTAATTAAGTGTTTGATTTGAATTAGTTTTAATCTGATTTATAAAGATAATTTGGTTAATTAAGATGATGGATTAATTTATTAAGTTTGCATTAATTAGGTGTTTATTCAATTGGATTAGCTTAAGGGTAATTAGTTTAATTAAGGATTGTGTTTAAGTTAATTATTAAATTAAATAAAGATTTATTTAATTTCTTAATGATGTAATTAATGACTTAATGATTAAGGTTTAATTTAGGTTTTTGATTAGAATTTACTTGTATTTTGATTATGTTTGATTAAGCTTAGGTTTAATATGATTAATTTGATTAACTTAATTAGTTTACTTGAGGGGTGTGATTAACTATTAGATTTAATTAGGGGTTTAATTTAAGCTTAATTTTAGAGTTAGCTTTAATGTAACTTATTTAAATTTATTTGATTAATTAAGATGATGGATTAATTCATTAAGTTTGCATTAATTAGATGTTTGACTAATTAAGTTTGATTAAGGGTACTTAAAATTTTAAATCATTAGATTAATTAAGGGTTTATTTAATTAGAAATTAATGACTTAATTTCTCACATGTGAGTGATTTGATTTAGTTAAGTGTTAAGTTTGATTTGATTAAAGGATTATTTTTATTACCATTATTATTATTAAGTGAATTAATTGTTTATTTCATTTCAATTAAGTTTGATTATTTATGATTAGAGTTTTATTTGATTTAATTCATTTATTTTGTTTGTTTGATTTCATTAATATGTTTGATTTAGTTATTAGGTTGAAATATTTAATGGTTAATTAATTATCTTATTCTAAATGGATGTGATTTAATCATATGTTAATTAAGTTTACTTTAAATTTATTTGGTTTAATTCAATTAGTACTAAATGATTATGTTGCACTGGTTTATTAATCAAATTTGATTTTTTAATTTATTTAATGATTAATTAGTTTCAGTTTATTTATACTCATTAAGGAGTTTCATATGGTTAAGATTTCATGCTTAGTGTAGGTTTAGTTATACTAGTTTGACCCATGTTAAAGTTTCGTAGATTTGTTTAATTTTAAGTTTGATTTAAGATTTAATAATTTAATTGAGTTTTATTAGCTTAAATAGGTTTAATCATATTTAATTTAATTTCTTCGAAGGATGACATTTTTTTAATTTGAGGTTTGATTAATGAGTGCTTAAATGCTATTTTATTTCTAATTTTTTATTTAATATTTAAATTATTTTTAGATTATGTTTTAATTAGCTCCTTAATTGATTAAACTTCAATCTTAAGTATTTGTTTGGGGTTCATTAGGATTAAGAAGTTCACAATATGTTTTTAAGAGTCCTCGATGTCAATTGAAGTGATTTATGCTATTTTGAAGATTTTTGTAAATTTTTGAATTTTTATTTGATTTATTTTATTAAAATGGACAATCTGAACTTTAAAATTTAATTTCTCCCAATCGAGAGGGTTTTTTCACTTAAAATTTTTGTGGTAGGTGTGTTTTAAAATTAGTTTCAATCGCTGAAAATTATAAATTAATCTAATATATATTTTTGGTTTAATTAATGAAATTTGATTTTTACTAAAACTCAAATTATGCTCAAAATACTTGGTAACATTTGGGGATTTTGGATCTGTTGGTTTCCTCTCAAAAAGACAAATCCAATGAGTTCTTGTTTGCACTTTTTGGTTAAGTGTTTTATTTTTTTATAAATTTTTGAAGTTTCAGGTGATTTAAATTAATTTTGTTTTAAAAAAAGAAAATATAGCGGTGTTAACGTCAACCGTTGGGCGGGAAGGAAAAATGACCCGTGGCTTACTCTGGACTATTCGCTCGTAGATCGGACGATCTAGATCAAATTGCATGATCGAGGTAGGATCGCATGCGATCGCGTCATATTCGATCATGACGCACATTCAGTGGTCCAGCATCTCGATAAGGCGGACCACATGATCAGCGATACGATCCGTGAAGCACGATCGATGGTCGGTGCATCAAGCAATCAGAAGTCCCGAATCATGCGATCCACCCATTATCCGGTCGATTCCCTGAATGTGAGATGACGACTAATGATGATGAATAATGTTTTCAAGCTTTTAAAGAGAAAAATAGTATTTTCTAAACCAAAACTTGTCCAAATGGACTCATTTTCATGTTGATTCACATTGAAAAAAATTCTATTTTCTAATTGAGATGATTTAAAGAAAATACAAAATTATATAGGGGAAATTCATAAAATTGCAAGAAAATTAACAAAAAATGCACGAAATCCTAAGGCATGCTACAGTTTAGTGAAATTTACCTCACTGGGGATGATTTTTGGCGGCAGTGAAGATCCGAGTGAACTCCTAGGTATGAAAGGAAGCTTTGTAATGATCTTTAACCCTTGCCTCCCTTCAAAATGTCGCCTTCTCCAATGTTTGCCATCGCCTCACCAGAAAAGCAACTATTTATATTTTTTGAGCTCAAAAATGGCTTAAAGAGGTGGGGGGATAAGTTCTTTTTTTTTTTTTTTTTTTGCTTTGGGGAGCTTTTGGGGGCTGAATGGCGGTGGGAGCAATAGATCTAAAGCCTCATCTCCCCCTCTTTCTAAAATGGTCAAAAATGCAATATTTTTTGAATTTTTTGGCTCCAAATTGATTGCCATCTTGCTTTGGCTGGTCAAGGTGGATGATGAATTGATTGATGACTTTAGATTTTTTGCTCCAAAGTCCTCTCTTGCTGCCATATGATCAGCCATATTCAATGCAAATGTTGGGGAGGAGTTAAGTGCATGTGATGGGGGAGAATTAAATGAGGTTGGGTGAAATCCTATATGGGGGAGGATCCATGAGGGGTTTAAATGAGTTGGGTTTATTTTGGGATGATCCCAAATGGTTTTGGGTTGGGTTTGATCAGTCCCCAATGGTTCTTGGCTTGGTTTCAAGGGATTTGGCCCAATTTGGGTCATATGAGTCATATTAGGTCAAATTGATCCATTTGACCAAAATTGACCAAATTAGCTTGAGTTATGGATTGATTCATGTTCAATTGGATTGAAGATGAATGTGATCTTTAGTTTGAATTAATTTAGATTTTATTTGGATTTAGGCCAATCTGGGCTAGGTTGGGTGAAGTTGACCAATTGGGCTTGATTGATCAAATTGGGTTTAATTATGGCTTTGGTCAAGTTCAATAATCAATTTGGAATGAACTTTAACCATTGGTTGCAATCAATTTGGATTAGATCATGATTTGACTTGATTTGGTCCTTTAGGCCAATTTGGATCAAATGACCAATTGTGCTTGGTTTGGCTCAAATGATTACAATTGATCATCTTAGGGTGATCAACAATCATGGTGGAAGGTTTTGGTGAGCTTGGTTCAATCTAATTTGGGTTGGAATAGAAGTTGGCTCAAATGGGTCCTTTAGGTCACTTTGGGTTAACTGGACCTAAGTGGGTCAATTGGTTTAGTTTTGGTTTGATTAGAGTTTAGTTGAACTTATATATGAGCCCTAGATTGGAATATAAATTCAACGACAATCAATTTAGAGTCTAAGAGATTTTGGTGCAATTGAAATTTTTAAGTCAAAAGGGCTAAGTTAGGCTTGACTTGGGTTGACTTGAATTTGGTTTGATGATTATAGATTTTATTTATATTTGGATAAATGATCAAATGAATGATTGATTTAAGAAAAAATTCATTGGTTTTGACTTAGTTTGGATAGAATTTGGCTAAGTCCAAAGAATTATCTTAAAGGGCTTAGATTAAGTTTGGATTTGATTTTTGATATAGTTTTGGTCATTTGAATTTAAATTTCATTTATATTTGTGAATATAAATGAAGGAATAATTGATTTGTAAAGAGATCAATTGAGTTTGATTTGTTATAACGGGAGTTTTGGCTAAGCTTATGAATGTGGTTCATATGGCTTAGGAAGGGTCTAAGGATTTGAATTTGGTTTTGGGTTTCAATCATTTGGGGTCAAATTTGATGTTAGATTTGGAATTTGAGATTTGGTTTGAGAATTTAATCTGGGTTTGATTTGGGAAAGTGTATCTAGATTAGGTTTAGGCTTTGGGATAGGTAATTTCCTTAAGCCCTAAGGTATAACCCAATCTTATGATTAACACTTCTAAGTTTCTAGGCTTAGGTTAAGTGTTCACCTAATCATTAGAAGTGCCTTATGACTAAGGAGTTCTTAGTGTCTAGAAGTGTCCTAAGTCTAAGAAGAGGAGGTTAAGAGCTCACTCCAAAAGTGAGGTCAACAAGCCTCTGATTAATCCTAATTTCTTGGGTATGTTTTAGGGGATGGCTTCTACTTCCCCTAATTTTCTTGGGATTTATGGAAGGCTTAATTAGAATAATTGCATATGGTTTCCTTAATTATAATTACCCTCCTTATGTAATTAAGCATAATTAGGGTATGATTAGTGATTTTAACCTATGATTAGGGTTGATTAAGGTCAGATCCAGTGAGTAGGAGGTTTATAGAATATTTTTGGAGAATTTCCCCTAAGCTAATCCCTAAACCTCCTTTTCACTCCTTAATCTACTCTTAATTAAGATTTAAATCATTAATTATCCTTAATCAAAAAGTTAGAACTTAATTAATTAAGATGCTGCAGGTGTTTAATAGCCTAAGTTTAATTAAGAAAATCAAAACCCAATTCATAAGTATGAAAGGGTGTTTTGAAATTACTTAAGCTAAACCTCTTACCTTAATTAACTTTTAATTGTGAGAAAAATTGCATTATGCCTCTTTCTTATTACGTGCATTGCAAATTTAAATTCTTTGTGGGTTTTATGTCATCTTATTGGCTCATAATTATTTAGTTAAGTATTATAAGGTGGTGTAGGTAAGGGTTAATTAAGCTACTTAATTTATACCTTAACCTAATCAATGCATCAAAATGGATCTAATTATCTAAAAGCTAAAAAAAATATTAAACACATATGGGAATGGGTTAGGAACAGGAAACTCATCTCACATTTCCAAAATTAAATCAAATTTCAAACTAAATGAAAATTATTTTGAAATCACTTTAATTTATTTTAAACTTTCTTATTCCATAAGAATGTCTTTCGAATTTAACTGAAGTGAGTTTGTTTACATGCTTTCATTACTTTAAATCTTTCCCCAACATGTTAAGTTGTATGTCATGTGATGTCATGCATTCATAATTTTGAAATTCAAATTTTAAAATGAAATTATTTACTTTATGTAAAATTTGCATGTGTTGGCTAAAGTAGAAATTTGAGTGGTTATTAGCACTACTAAATTCAAATTATTTTCAAAACATATAAATCAAATACCAAATCTGAAAGTATGCTACTTATATTTTAATTATGAGTTTGCATGTGATAGAATATAAAGGTATGCTTAGCATAGGTTTCCTTTCTCTCTTATGTTGGTATAGTTTTGAATAGAAGTTAGTAAGATGTAAGGTTCATTTGAAAAGAACCTAACACTTACTTAATTATATACCCTATTCATCTCTATGCTATCGCCTAAGAAAGGTTATCTATACTCACATACATAAATTGCATAAAATAAAATGAATTCATTAATGCAACTTTTTCATTCTCCTTTTCTATTTCATTTCTTTTATACATATATTTGTATTTAAAGAAAGTGGTATATTAGTCTGGACAACCCTGAGGTTACAAGGCTTTAAGAATCCCTAAGTACCATATCTCCATAACGTTAACAAGCCTCACTTATGCCTTTCTTATTTTCATGTGTGTATGTGAAATTTTGGATAAGGAAAACCCTTTGTACTTAAGAAAAATCATGCATATTCAACTTCTAAATTTCCTTAAATGGATTACTTAGCATGCATCATAAAGTGTGTTAAATAGTCTCATTTGTATGTATTGATATGCTTAAGATCCATCCATATGCATGTTGTATATGTTGGGAAAGAAATGAAATAATGTGTGTTATGTAAATTTTGATTCATTTTTATTTAATCTTAAAATGCCTTTCATTTTGGATAGGTTTGTTTAGAGTTTATCTGAACTTAGAATTATTCAAAAGATGTAATCAAAACATTCACTTAAATGAAATTAAAATGTGAATCTACTTTAGAAATTACTTAGGTTAGGATCCACATAAATCAAATTAAAACATGAAATAAAATCAACACAAAATAACTAAATAATTTAAATGAAACCCTCCCCTAAATTGAACATGTTCTTCACACTTAGAAAATTTGAAACTAAAGCCATAGCTAAGCATACCACACAAGCCTTCAAAGCACACACATTAGTCTAAGTTCCCACTCCTAGCTTTAGGTTAGGTCAATGCATGGTTTGATGTTTGTTTTGTTTTGAAATATATGTTTTAGACTGGATGTTAGGGTGTATGCTCGTAGAATGAATGATAGGACATTCTTAGTCTAACTATTCTTTTCTGCAGGTGATTATGCTTAAGGGGGGCTATCATAAATAAAAATATAAATACTTTTGTTTACAGGTGCTTTACACCCCTAAGCATAATCCATAGGCTAGGTGGAATTAGTCACCATGTGTGGGGTGATAAGTCCAATATACATGCTTGCGATTTATGTGGTTTTTTTAGCTAACCTTTGTTTTGCATGTGTTAGTTAGATTTCCATTTTTTTCCTTTTCAAGTAAATTTATGCAATTAGGATTTTGGAATAAATGTTATGGGGATTAGGATGAATATTGGTCATAAGATCCTTTCTTATGTATCATGTGAAGCCTTGGAGCATCCATCTTCCAACCATCTAAAAGAAGAACCAAAAGAAGAAAGAAGAGAAGAAAAGAAGAAAGAAGAAAAGAAGAAAAGAAGAAAGAAGAAAGAAGAAATGAAGCTTGAAGGCCCCCATAAAAATGAATTCCTTGCTTAATTAAAATTTAATTCATTTGTAATCTGGATTGTATAAGGGTAGAGCTCGGCTACCGACATTTGATATTTTTGGGTTTGTGCAGTGGTGCCCGACCACAACGACCTTTTATTATTTTGCGAATAGCTTTATGAATTGGTTGATGATTTGTTTATCTATTGCATTAAGTGACATAATTTTTCTAGTTTCTTCCTTGCTTTATGTATGGTCTGGATGTGGATTAGGCTCTTTAGGGATAAAAATAAATCTTTTACTCAAATAAAAATTAAATAACTCATAACCTCACCTAAAGCTTAGGTCTAAAATCAAGATAAAAGAATTAGCAACCCCTTAGCTGAATGACATTTATTTTGTAATATCATGCACAAATGCATCTTATTTCACTCTTGATTGGGTGGCTTCCACCTGAGAGAAGACCTTTGAACATGGTGGAAACTCACCTCCTCCCTTCTCGCTTATTTTGGCCAATAATATTCTTTCTCATGCATTAGTCATATGAATCCTATTAGCTCGTGTCAAAATAATTGTCTAAAATGAAAATAAAATAAAATTTTAATTGCATTAGATTCAGGTCATTTGAAGCATGTCCCTTTACATGATATAGTCTCTTTAGGGAGTGAGTTTAAGTACTTAGTCTATTTCTAAATAAACAACATCCTAGCTGTCTTGCATAAGCATAAAGACTTGCCAACATGTATTTAAAATCGTAGGAGGAGTTAGCTGGCGGCCACCCCCAGGCGGTTGTAAGTCCAAGCTATCGGGTGGTTTGTCCTCTCTTGTGAAGGCAAACCAATTATGCATTTTTGCCTTATATTTAGGTTTTGCTTTTGGCCCTCACCAAAGCTCCCTAGATTTAGGTTTTGAGGTTGCTTCTCCCCTTTGCAGGCCATAAGCTTAATTCCTCACCTCTTTGGCATTTCTCTAATATTATGTTAAGGAATCTTAAGTCCTAAATTTCTAATGAAAAATGAAACTCAAACAAACTAAATTAATTTAAAAAATGTAAAGCCCAACTATATGATAGTTTGAGATGCTCGCTAGGTTTCCTAACATCGTGGTCATCTCCTACTTATCTCCCATTTTGGCTTTGATAATAACTCCCTCTTTTAATCAATCCCATTTGATCTCTCAAAAATGAACCAATTGATTGATAGTCCTTTCCTATTGCAATCTTCAAAGACAATGGTCATTTACCTTAATCGAGAGTTTTCTTAAGGAATACCCATTCCTTAGGATGTAATTAACTATGGGGGATTTCCCCTGTAGGGAACTTAACGAACCCGATTTAAAATAAATCCTACTTTACTTTTCCATGTAAAGTATGGGAAGAATCTCTGGTACATATGCATACCCATCATCTTAGTTTTTGACATGATTATGTCCATTAAAGGATAGTGACTTCTATCTTTTGAGATAGTACACTATTTCTTTGATGATGTACCTAATCACCTGAATAAGTACATTTGTGAATCTGTGTGGCATCCTAAAAAGATGAATTTTTGTAGGTCTTACCTTTCTTTCTCTCCATAGATTTGAAGGTGACTCCTTTGGAAATTTTAAACCAACAGATCCTCAGAGTCTGTTGTCTCCAAGTCAATCGCAAATGGTGAACCCAATTGATTCAGAAAAGGAAAGTTTGATTTTGAATCATAAAAGAGGGAATTAGAAGTACTAGAGTTATTATTATTTTCTAGATTTGGAGAGTTTTCAGCAGGAATAAAATTAAGAGTATCAAAAGTGGACAAGATGTAAGTAAAATCTACTTTCTTCATTGAATTCTTTTTGGGTGGAGGTACATGATAGAAATTCAAAAGTAAGCAGATTAAGAGATTTAATGCCCTTGTCCGCTGATACAATGCTTCTGCATGTAGAAGGGCAGCTAGCAAAAGATAAAGAATTAGCTACAATGGTGGATGGAGTGCTGGACTCAAATGATGGTTGCACTACTGAACTATCCCAGGAAAGTATGGTGAGCTGCTGCAGCTGCTGCTGGGCTGCCACCTTCTTCAAGTTGTCTTCAGAAACATGCAAACCTTCCTTGATGTTGGAGGTTTGAGCTGCCTCAGGCACCTGTAAAGAGAGTTTTTTGATCTTAGAAATCACTTTTTTAGAGGTTCAGGATAAGGTAACATCCCAACCTTCTTTTATCTTAGGAGGATCGCAAGTATCCCCAACAATTACACTAATAAAACTGGATGGTTATTCTAATAAGTATTCCATGGGTGTAACTACAACACCTGACTTGTAACTATGTTCAAGCTAGTCCTTAAAAGTAATACAATCCTCTAAGACATGGCTAATCATGCGGTGGTAGGGAAAATAGTTTGAATAATTACTCTTGCCCACTTTATCCGGCCTCTTAAGCTCTGGTAATTGAAAGTTAAGTTTTTTTAAGAGTTTCCTAAAAATTTTCTTAACTTCCTCCCTCTTGAGTGAATATTACTTATTCAATCTATCGACAAGAGTAGGTGGGTAATAGCTACCCTGTGGTGGGTAGGAGTACTGCGGCTTGGTAGACTGCTGAGGTGGTGGAAATGGCCATTATGGAGGATGATATGATGACTAAGGTGGTGGCAGAGGAGGTGAAAAAGGAGGATGCTGAGCTTGAGGTCTCTCATATTGGACTCTGGCTGGTTGCTTCCCTTTATTCACTGGCATAACTATCCCTGGCTTCTTCTTGAACACCTTCTGTGGCTTGGGTTGAGATGAATGGTCAGGAAAAGGCAACTGTTTGGCTTCCTCTTGTAGGCTAGCTGCCTTGTTAATTAGTTTCTTGAATGTTTTGATGGTAAAGACCTTGTGGTGTTTATTTTTGGTGTTTGAGTTTATTTGTGTGAGGGAACACCATGCAAATATGCAGATATATTTATTAAGGTGATTGGGTATGACATTAAGGAATAGTATACTATCTCAAGAAATAGAAGTCACTACCCTATAATAGACCTAATCACCTAATAATAACTCCTAAAGCATGATGGGTCTTTGAATATACCAAATATTTTTCCCCTACATTACATGGAAATGTAAAGTAGGGTTTATTTAAACTAGGTTCATTAAGTTTTTTATGAAGACAAGCCTCCATAATTACTGACATCCTACGGAATGTGAATCCCTTAAGAATACTCTCAATTAAAGTAGACGATTGTTGTCTCCAAAGATTTCAAAGATAGGACTATCAAAGGATTGGTTGTGCTTTTTGAAAGATTAAGTGGGAAAGATCTAAAAAGTGTGTGTTGTGGAGGGGGAGAGTTCTTATCAAAACCAAAGAAGATGAGTAGGGAGTGCTCAAGATATAGGGAAGCCTACTAAGCACTCCAATCTATACTATGGTTGGGATTTATGTATTTGAAGTTGAGGAGATTTATTTGTTTGAGTTACAATTTTATTAAAAATCTAGGACTTATAGTTCCACAACACAAGATTGTGAAAATGCCTAAGAGGTGAGGAATTATGTGTGTAGCCCATAAAGGGAAATAACAATCTCAGATCCTAAATCTAGGGAGCTTTGGCTAGGGATAAAGCACAACCTAAATTTAAGGTGAAAGTGGGTATATGGTTTACCTCCATGAGAGAGAGTAAACCTCTTGACTGTTGGACTTAATACTACCTAGTGTGGTAGACAACTAACTCCCCCTACGCTTTAAATCCATCTAGGAAAGTCATATGCTTTGCAAGATGGTTAGACTGTTATTTATTTAGAAGAGAAACTAAATCCTTAAACTCACTTCCTAAGAGACTAGATCATGAAGGGCATGAGTAATGACTTAATCTAATGCAAATCTTAACAAGTTCTATTTGATTTTTGTACTTTTTTTGACACAGGCCATAGGTTTTTTTTGTATGCCTAAATGCATGAGAAATTGGTTGTGGGCTAAATCATAAGAGAAAGAGGTGTCTTTCCATCAGAGGTTCTTACAAGTCAAACCTTTATTCTCTAACATAGATAGAAACCCTCTCTTAGCAAGAGTGGAAGAATATGACATGCATGATGTTATACATACAATCATCCAGCTAAGGGGTTGCTAAATATTTTATTATCTTGATTTAATCTCTAGGCTTTTATGTGAGGTTATGAATTATTTTAAAATTTTAGTTATGAGTTGTTAATGGGATAAAAATTTATTTTCATCCTAGGAGCCTAAATAGATCCAAGCCACATAGCAATCACCAATCATAAAGAAACTTTGAAAATGCATGCTATTTCTAATGCACAAGCTAAACAAAAAACCACACAATTTTATAAAGCAATCATAAAAGAATAAGAGGCGGGTCTGGTAATGCATAAACTAAAAGAAATGTGGGTAGTGAGCTTTTATACATCCCGGTATAATGAAAGAATAAATTACAATTATGAAATGATAAGTGTTATGGGGGTCTTCATTCTTCATCCTCCGTTCTTCACTCTTTTCTTTCATTCCTTCATCTTGATTTGCTTCATTTCTTTCTTTCTTTTGGCTTTATTTTGCTCTATTTATTTCTTTCTTTTGGCTTGATTAGGATGTAGCTTGCTCTAAGGGTATCATATGGTATATAAGGCATGATCCCATAACCAATGTTCACTTTAATTCCATAGAACTTATCCTAATCCTAATGCAAAATTACATTAAGAGAAAGGAAAGTAATTCTAGCTACACTTACAAAATAAATGTTAGCTAAAATATGCTATATAACCCAAGCAGTTATATGAATAGTTTGGACTTAGCACCCCACACATGGGTAACCAAGCCCACCTATCCTTATTTGGGTTATGCTTAGGGGTATAAGCAACTTGCACAATAAAGTGCATTTATATTTTTATTACAGTGCCCCTTAAGCACAACCCTCTACAGAAAGCATAATTAGGCTAATATCTGCCTAACATCTAGACTACGCATATACACCCTAACATCTAGTCTAAAATAATGCATCACAAAACTAAACATTCATCAAACCATGCACCGCCCTAACATAAAGCTAGAAATGGTGACTTAATCTAATGTGTATGTGTTAAGGTTTGTGTGGTATGTCCTAACTGGGCTTTAGAGTTATGACTTGCTAAATGTGAGGGATTTAATTTATAAAAAGTTGATTTCTCTTTAAGTGATTTAATTGAATTGAAGATTTTATTTAGTGTTTTTTTATTTCATATGTTCTACACTTAGCACCTAAGTGTTATAAAGAGAAGAAAGAGAGGGGACCTCTCTTTCATCCCTATCTTAAGTCATTTCTAAGGTAAATTAATTAATGTATTTCCTTTAGTGAATGGTTTATTATATGTTTAATTAACCCTAAGTTTAAATTCACTCTAAATAGCCCTATTCAATAAGAAAGAAATCTCAAGATTAATTGAAATGGATTACTATCACATAATTCACATTCATTTATTTTTTTCCCATCATGTATATCATGCATATGAATAATCTTAAGCATACCTATACATGCAATGTAAATCTTAATACACTTTTATGATGATTGCAAAGAAAGGTATTTGGAATTTAAATGTTTCATTTTTTTGATTGAATTATGAATGCATGTTTTTGTTATGTAGAAAAGAGGGATTTTTCATCCATTTGCTAAATACACATTCACATATATAAAAGTTTTAACTGAGTATGATGGCATTATTTTCTACACCAGGGCCATAAGGTACAAGACCTACTTAGAGCTACTTAAAGCCTCACAGCCACAGGATGTCCAGACTAATATACCACTTTTCTTAGATATATGTAGTGTATGAATGACTAAAAGGATAGAAGATCCATGCAAAAGGTGATATTTGATTTTTGATTCTTTATTCATTGGCCATATCACACATGCATATGCATGAGAGTTTTCGTGAGTATGATGCCATTATTTTCTACACCAGGGGCGTAAGGTACAAGACCTACTTAGGGCTACTTAAAGCCTCGCAGCCCGGGATGTCTAAACTAATATACCACTTTTCTCAAATACATATGAATGTAGAAAAAGAACTAAAGGGATAAGGAATCATGCTAGAAATTATGTTTGATTTGGTTGTATGATTTATATGTGTAGTGTGAAATTCTTCCTAAGCCTTAATATGGAGATGCATAGGAATAGATTTAAGCAAGTGTTATATTTTTTTCAAATGAACTATACATTTGCAAATCCTATGTGATTCCATGTTGGAGTGGTGAAAGAGAACATCATATTACACACCTTATACTACCATCACATGCAAGCTAATAGATATCTATGATTAACATCACTTCATATTTAATGATTGATTTATAGGTTTTGAAAATAGTTTTTTTTTTGATTTAATAGTGATAGCAGTAACTCATATTTGATTTAAGTCAACACATACAATTTTATATAAAAGAATGCATTTCATTTAATTAATTTTAAAAGATATGAATGCATGATTTAATATGGAAAGCAAGCAAAGTCCTAATCCTAATCCCTAAATCATTTAAGCATTCAATTAAGTTTTGATTCCTCATTTTGAAGATTAGTCACTTAATTAATTAATTAAGCATTTCATTAGCCATTAATTAATTTCATTTTTAAAAGTAAAGAATATTTGGGAAATAGATTAGGAAAAGTGTCTCCAACCACATTGCCTAAGTGATCTTACTATTCAACAGAGGTGACCATGCTTAAATGATTAATTAAGTTACTGTTCATTCATTAATTATAATTAATTTGATTAAGAGAGTGATTAGGGATTAATCAAGTGATTCCACTAATTAAGCAATCAATAAAATCCTATAAAATAGGGGAGGCAGAGGTCATCCCCCTAAACACCCACAAAAAATCTGGGATTAATTGAGCATTTAATTAAGATGTAATTAAGCCAAAGCCACTATTCAAAATTAATTAATTATAATAATTCTAGATTCCTCTCTGAAATATCTTCAAAATGAGCCTATGTTTGCAATTTTTCTAATTTTTCTACAATTAGTTATGATTTTTAAAAAGTTTAAAAACAAATTAATTATCCTCAATTAAACCCTAAATCTTGTCAGGCAATGTGGCTGCTGACGCGATGTGATTTCCCCGTGGTGTGACGGGATTGGTTATTTAAGTAGCCACATCCACGCTCTGACTCAGTGGCAATGGACGTGCTTTCTCTATGGATTTAATCCACAGGTTAAAGGGAAATCAAAGGCTCTATCATGGGATTTTTTCAGAGCCGTTAATATCAATCACGCGAGATGAACGACTCATGATATATTCCATTCATGAGCGATGAAAGACAAGTACCATCCATCTTCCCCCATTTTATCCGAGCTCACTCGAGTTCGGATTGGGATCAAATGGATCCTACACCATCTAAGGGGGCATACAATCACATCCAACGGCTAAAATCCCTCGACATGGAGATTCCTTTTACAAAATACCAACACACAAAGGCCTTGAGCTACGATTTTGAGAAATTACCTCACTGGAGCTAATGTATGGTGGTGCAACACCGAAGGTGGCTTCACCTAGTTGAGGTGAGGCCCTATTGAAGTAGTCCAAGCTCAATTTGGCCTAGGGTGCTCGATTGACCAATCCACACATACGCATGCATCAGCTTTGATCGAAATTAGACCTCCTGTGCTTTGGAAGGCTCAAAAATGGTTTGGTTGGCTTCAATTGGGTATGAAGATGGTGTGGGTGCAAGGAATTTGGATTTGGTTTAGGGGAGAGGGAGTATTGCTTGAGAGATGGGTGTCTTATTTTGGCTTGCTCATGGGAATGTCGATGGTCAAGTGGAGAAGGCTTGGGGATCCTTGGATTTGTTATGAGGGAGTTCAGAATGTGCTTAGGGACTCACACGAGCTAATTATGTGAGAAATTGGATTCAAATTGAGGGGTATACCCCTCAATTTGCCATCATTGACGGATGGGAATGTGCACACACTTTGCCCTAGCTCACCACCGTCCAACCACCGGAGTTGTCTCCATCAAAGTCAGGCCGCATGGTAGGGATGGGGAGAGCATGTGAGGAGCCTTAAGGGATGGTGTGCAAAATTTCTTCTTCCTTCATCCTTGGGGTGCTCGATTTGGCTTGGAGGTGAGTCAACATAGCTCCCAAAGGTTCTTAGCTGACTTAGAGTGGGTTAGGTGTATTAGGTGGGTGTGGTGAAAGCTTTCTATATAGTCGCCTTCATCTATGGTGAAAAGCAAGAATATAAAAATTTAACTTTTTTGGGATGCCACATAGATCCGTAAATGTTCTTATTCAGGTGATCGGGTATGACATTAAGGAGAGGTGTACATTCTCGACAGATAGAAGTCACCACACTATAATAGATTGAATCACCCAAATAAGGACTCCTAAGGATAATGGGTCTGCATATGTACCAATGATTCTTCTCCTACTTTACATAAAAAAGTAAAGCTAGATTTATTTTAAACCTGGTTTGTTAAGTTCCCTGCAGGGGAATCCCCCATAGTTAATTACATCCAAAGGGATGGGATCCTTTAGGAATACTCTCGATTAAGGTAAATGATTGTTGTCTTCAAAGATTTCAATAGGGAAGGACTATCAATCGATTGGTTTATTTTTGAAGATCAAATGGGATTGATCAAAGAGAGGGAGTTTATTATTGAAGCCAAAGAAAGATAAGTAAGAGATGCCCACGATGCTAGGAAACTTAGCGAGCATCTCAAACTATCCTATGATTGGGCTTTACATTTTTGAAATTGATTTAATTTGGTTGAGTTGCATTTTTCATTAAAAATTTAGGACTTATGATTCCATAAGACAAGACTAAAGAAATGCTTAAGAAGTGAGGATTTAAGTTTATGGCCCACAAAGGGAAGAAGCAACCTCAAAACCTAAATCTAGGGAGCTTTGGTGAGGGCTGAAAGCACAACCTAAATCTAAGGTGAAAAATGGGTAATTAGTTTGCCTCCATAAGAGAGGGCAAACCACCCGACTGCTTGGACTTTCAACTGCCTGAGGTTGGCTACCAACTAACTCCTCCTACGATTTTAAATTCATGTAGGCAAGTCATATGCTTTATGCAAGATAGCTAGGCTGTCATTTATTTAGAAAAGAGACTAAGTTCTTAAACTCACCCCCTAAATAGACTAGATCATGTAAGGACATATTTCAAATGACCTAAATCTAATGTAATTGAAATATCATTTTATTATTATTTTTGGACAATTATTTTGACTCGAGCTAATTTGATTCATATGCCTAATGCATGAGAAATAGAATTATTGGCCAAAATCAGCGAGAAGGGAGGAGATGTGTTTCCACCATGGCTCTCAAAGGTCAAGCCAAGTTTCTCTGGCAAAGGTGGAAGCCCTCCAATCAAGAGTGAAACAAGATGCATTTTTGCATGATGTTATAAAAGAAGTACTCATCCAATTAAGGGGTTGCTAATTCTTTTATCTTGATTTTAAACCTAAGCTTTAGGTGAGGTTATGAGTTCTTTATTTTTAGTTTTGAGTTGTTAGATTTGGTAAAAGATTTATTTTTTGCTAAGAGCCTAATCCACATCCAGGCCATACATAAAGCAAGGAAGAAACTAGGAAAAGGATGCCACTTAATGCACAAGCTAAATAAATCAACAATCAATTTATAATGCTAATCATAAAAGAATAAAAGGCCATTGTGGTCGGGTACCATCGCACAAACCTGAAAATAAATTAGGCAGCCGAGCTCCGCCCTTATACAACCCAGATTATAAATGAATTAAATACAATTATGCAAGGAATTCATTATTATGGGGGTCTTCAAGCTTTATTTCTTCATTCTTTTTCTTCTTCTTTGATTCCTCCTTTTGGATGGTTGGAAGGTCGATGCTCCAAAGGCTTCACATGGTGCATAAGATGAGATCTTATGACCAATGCTCATCCTAATCCCCATAACAATCATTCCAAAATCCTAATTGCAAAGTTTACATGAAAAAGAAAAATAGTAAATCTAGTTAACACCTGCAAAACAAAGGTTAGCTAAACAAACCACCAAATCCTAAGCATGTACATTAGACTTATCACCCCACACATGGGTGACTAGGTCCATCTCACTTATTGGATTATGCTTAGGGGTATAAGCTCCTACATAGCAAAAGCATTTATTTTTTTATTTATTATAGAGCCCCTTAAGCATGATCCCCTATAGAAGACAATGGTTAGACTAAGATCATCCTATCATTCATTCTATGCACATTCATCCTAACATCCAGTCTAAAACATATATCACAAAATAAAAGCAAGCATCAAACCATGCACCAACCTAACCTAAAGCTAGAAGTGGTTACTTTGCCTAATGTGTGTGCTTTGGAGGTTTGTGTGGTATGCTTAGCTATGAATTTAAGTTAGAATTTTCTATGTGTGAAGCATGTTCAACTTAGAGGAGGATTTCATTTAAGTGGTTTAATTATTTTGGGCTGATTTTATTTCATGTTTTGATTAGGTTCAAGTGAATCCTACAATTAATTACTAAGTTAAAGAGAGGAAAAGAGAAGAGAACTTCTCTTTCCTTCCCTAACCTAAGTAATTTCTAAAGTAGATTCATATTTTAGTTTTATTTAGTGAATATTTTGATTAAGTGTTTTAATTAATTCTAAGTTTAGATGAACTCTAAATAAACCCATTCAAAAAGAAAGGCATTTTAAGATTAAGTAAAATGAACCAAATTCACAAAACATACATCACTTCATTTCTTTCCCAACATGTATAACATGCATATGAATGAGTCCTAAGCATATCTATACACACAAATGAAAATGCTTAACACACTTTATGATGCATGCTAAGTAATTCATTTAAGGAAATTTGGAAGTTCTTGATGCATGACTTTCCTTAAGTAGAAAAGGGATTTCTTATCCAATCTTCACATGCACACATGAAAGTAAGAAGGGCATAAGTGAGTACAATGCCATTGTTAACCAGAGGTGTGAGGTAGAAGACCTACTTAGGGCTACTTAAAGCCTCGCAACCTCAGGGTTGTCCAGACTAATATACCACTTTCCTTAAATATAAACATGTGTACAAAGAAATGAATGGAAAAGAAAGAATGAAAAAATTTGTATTAGTTGATTTATTTTATTTATTCAATTTATATGTGTAAGCATAAGTATCCTTCTTAAGTAATAGTATAGGAATGAATAGGATATGGAATTAGGAAAGTGTTGGGTTCTTTTCAAATGAACCATACATCTTACCAAATCCTATTCAAAACTATACTAAAAGAGAAGAGAAGGAAAACCTATACTAAGCACATCCTTATATCTCACTCACATGCAAACTTATAATTAAAATATAAGTAACACACTTTCAGTTTTGATAATTAATTCATATATTTTGAAAATAATTTAAATTTAATAGTGATAATAGCCACTCATATTTTTTTACTTTAGCTAACACATGCAAATTTGACATAAAGTAAATATTTTTATTTTAAATTTAATTTTTAAAGAACATGGATGCATGAAACCACATGAAACACATATTTAGCATGTTGGGAAAGAATTAAATCAATGAAAGAATGTAAACACATTCACTTTAATTAAATCCTAAAGATAATCTTATGAAATAAGAAAGCTTAAAGTAAATCAAAGTTCATTTAGTTTAATTTTTGTTTGATCTTGAATTTGATTTAATTTTAAAAATGTGAGTTGAGTTTGCTGTTCCTAACCCATTCCCACATGTGCTTGACATTTTTATTTAATTTTTAGATGATCAGATTCATTTTAGATTTTGATTAGGTTAAGGTATGAATTTAGCATGTTAATTAACCCATACCTACATCACCTTAGCATAGTTAACCAAGTAACTATGAGCTAATTAGATGACATAAAACCTCACAAGGAATTTAAATTTGCAATGCACCTAGGAAGAAAAGGGCCTAACGTAATTTGGCTCATGATTAATGGTTTATTAAGCTAAGGGGTTTAACTTAAGTAATTTCAAAACACCCCTCACACATATGAGTTGGGTTTTGATTTTCTTAGTTGAACTTAGGCTCTTGAACACCTAAGCATCTGCCCAAAGTAGATTAATTAAGTTTTGGAAAGTTTTAGAAGTTTTAAGAAATTAATTAAGAGGGTAATTAATGAATTATCCCTTAATTAAGAGAGGATTAAGGAAAGGAAAGGGGTTTGGGGAATATCTTAGGGAAAATACCCTAAATTATTCTTTAAGCCTCCTATTCATTGGATCAAATCTTAATCAACTTTAATAAAGAATTAAAACACTAATCAAACCCTTTATTATCCTTTATTACATAAAGGGGGTAATTAGGAAATGTATTTGCAATTCCCCGAATTAAGTTATCATTAAATCCCAAGAAAATTAGAGGAGGCATAAGTCATCCCCCAAAATATACCCAAGAAGTTTGAGATTAATCAGAGGATTAATTAAGGAGTAATTAACAAATTAGGATTTCCATTAAAACTACAAATTAGATAAAGATACAATTCAAAATCCATTAAAACTAATTTTAGAATATTTTAGATTGAATCACCTTTCAGTGGTAATTTACCTCATATTTTTTTGATTTTTGTTTAGGGAGATATGAATTTTAAAAGCTTAGAGGATTAATTAGAATTAATTAAAACCTGATTAAATCCCTTAATCCATAGTGTGACATGCGGTGACAGCGGTCATGTGCACTTTCCACACATCGTGTAGTGAGCTACCACTTAAATGTCATGTCACGGTGGCATGCGGTGGTGGCACGCAGTTTTACATCTGCCATTCGATCAATGATCGAACGACCAGGAATTACCCCGTAGTTTTAAAAGGATAAATTAGATATAAAATGTGCATTTAATCTTGACTTTCCATCCAAGGTGTGCGGATGGACGGTGAGAGATCCACCCCTACTAAGCTCTATGAATCATGGAGGCCATCCATGTTCTAGAGCAAGATCGGAGATCGATTGAGCTCAGATTAGGCTAAAAAGTTGCACACACCATCATCAAGCACTGTAAATCACATTCAATGGTCAAAACTTCATGCCATTACAATTTATTTCACAAAATACCAACACCCCTTAAGTATAGTGATCAAAAAATGCTATACCTCACCGGAGATCGCTGAGCTTCCCTTGGAGGAGCGTCGGTTGAGAAGCAAGCAGAAAGAATTAGCTCCTGAGGTTGAGTAGATTGCTCTATGGAGCAACCCCTCCGTAGCTCCTTTATAGCTTTGATCAAATTAGACTTCGCCTTGCCTTTGGAACTTGCAGGAGAGCTTAGGCAAGCTCGATTTGGTCCCCTGAGGAAGTGAGCAAAGCAATTGAGTTGAATTATAGTGTGGAGGAAGTATGGAAATCAGTGGAGCTCCCCTATTTTCTCAAGAATGGTTGATTTGAATTCCCTCTTAGAGAGCTTAGGATCACTATAAGATGACTCCTCTCAATCTCTCTTACTTAATTGACAATGAGCATATGAAAATTAAAGTGAATTAGGGGGAGTATATCTCCCCGTATGGCAATCAGACGACTGAAGCTATCTTTGCTGTTTTGATCCAATTACCAATATGGAGAGGGTTTTTTGAGCTATTTGAAGTTGGCACATGGTCAATTTGAGCTAAGGTGTGGATTGGTAACCTCCCATGTGCTTCAAATTGAGTGCAGGGAACTTTTCTATTTGGCCAATTTGAGCTATGTGGTAGGTTTTGGCCTTGGGTCCATTTGGGCTGACCCAAATCCATTGGGTTGGGTGCACCACCCTCCATAGGGTCTACTTGACCTATTAGAAGATATCAAGTAGATATGAAGAGGGCTTGACCAAATTCCCCATGGATTTGACAAAAAATTGTTCTATGGCTTAGGACTAAAATGGTCATTTGGCTAGTTTTGAATTTGAATATGTTGGGTATGTTGAGAAAATAGGTTTGGCCAAGTTTCATTGGATTTGGAGTTCATTTGATATGGTTTGGCTCATGTTGACCCATTTAGGTCAAAATGGGTCAAGTTGATCAATTGGTCAAATTGGGTCAAACTAAGGGTTGGGTCAAGTTCATAAGAGCATTTGAAATGTTTTGGTTGCATTGGTTTGATTCAATTTGGTTTAGTTTTGAGTTTGGCACATATGAATTCATTTAGGTCAAATGGGTTAAGTTGACCAATTTGACGTATTTGACATATTTGAGCTAGGTCATGGGTAGGTTTAAGTTAGGTTAGTCATATGAAGTGGATTGATATCTTTGTTTCCAATCAATTTTGGTTAAGTTTGAATTTGGCTCAACATGACCCTTTTAGGTCAAGTTGGGTTCAAGGTCAATTGGGCTAGTTAGTTGGCCAATTGAGGCTTTGGTCAAGTTCAACAAGTGATTTGGAATGAACTTGACCCATCGGTTTCAATCAATTTGGCTTAGATCAAGTTTTGACACATTTTGACTTTTTAGATCAAGTTGGGTCAACTTGGGTCAAGTGGCCAATTGGGCTAGGTTAGGCTCAAATGTTGACTTGGTCAAGTTCAAACATAGTTTTTGAATGAACTTAGATCAATAGTTTCAATCAATTTGGCCTATGGTGGATTTTGGCTATGTTGGTTTCATTTTGGCTAAATGTTGACTTGGTCAACCCTTATGTTTGACTTGGTTTGACCCAATTTGATTGATTGATCATCCATGATGATTGTTGATCATGATGAGACGCATAGGTGAGTTTGATTCAATCCAATTTGGTTAGTATTAGAATTTGGCTCATGTGGGTACTTTAGGTCACTTTGGGTCAAGTGAGCCTAAGTGGGTCAAATGGCTTGGCCAAAGCTTGATTTGAGTTTGATTGAACTTGTATATGAACTTATTATTGAAATATAAATCCATTTACAACTGGTTTGAAGTCAAATGGGTTTTGATTCATTTAACAATTTCCTGTTCAAAGGAAAAATATGAATGGATTAGGGGTTTGATTTTTGAATTGAATTTTGATTTGTGATTGAAGTTTATATTTATATTTAGATTCATGATTGTAGGGTTGATTGAATCATGAAGGAAAATCAAGAGTTTGGCTTGATTTGAAGTTGATTTGGCTAAGTTCATGATTTTGACTTGAAAGGATTTGGTTGGATTTTGAGTGGATTTGAGTTTAATTTTTGAAAGTAGTTTGATTGTTTGAATTTATATTTCATTTATATATGAATATAAATGAGAATATAAATGGGTCATGAGAAAATTTCAAGGATTTGGAGTGATTTGATCATGACTTAAGCTAAGTCTATTAAAAGGGAATTTAAAGGACTTAAGAAATTTTTGGAGTTTGGAGCTTGAATTTTTTTGAATTTGGTTTAATTAGTTTATATTTATATTTCATTTATATATGTGAATATAAATGAGAATATAAATGAGTTATGAGAAAATCCGATGAATTTGAATTGATTTGATCATGATTTAGGCTAAGTCCTTAAGAGGGAAATTACAGATTTAAGAAGGATTTGATTTAATTTTTGGATTTGATTTGCTTGATTAGCATTTATATTTCATTTATATATGTGAATATAAATGAGAATATAAATGAGTTGTGAGAAAAGTTTATGAATTTTAATTGGTTTAGATTTGATTTTGGATAAGTCCTTCAAGAAGGAAATTAAGGGACTTAGGAGATTTCATGAATTGATTTTGAATTTTGAGTTTAGTTTGATTGGTTTGAATTTATATTTCATTTATATATGTGATTATAAATAAGAATATAAATAAATTATGAGAAAATCTCATGAGTTTGAATTGGTTTGATTATGATTTAGCTTAAGTCCTTAAGAAGGAAATTTAAAGAGTTAGAAAAGATTTTAAATTTAGGAATTTCATTCATGGGTTTTAATCATGGATTTCAATCACATGAAGTTGATTTGAGTTTGGAGAAAATCAAATAAGATTGATTTAGAGTTTGAATTGAAGGAAGGAAGGTGAGGAATGGTTCAAGCTAAGGGTAGACAAATTTTTCCTAACACCTCTAAGGCATGACCTATTCCTATGACTAAGTCTTCTAAGTCTCTAGGGCTGGATTGAGTGTCCACCTAATCACTAGATGTGTCTTAAGACTAAGGAACTCTTAAAGTCTAAGATAAGCCCTATGTCTAAGATGGAGGGGTTGAGAGCTCAATCTAAAAATGAGGTCAACAGTGGGTAAGGGGAAGGTTCCATGTAGTGTAAAGGAGCTACTATGGGGATGGACAAGTTGACTTTAGCCTTGATCCATCAGGTTTAAGGTTCAAATCCTATGATTTGATGGCTAATTCCCTCGCTGGGGTCCACTTGGCTTTTAGGCTGATTTGGGAGTGAAGTAGGGAATGCTTGGGTCGGGTTTGACTAAGCCCTAGGGTCCCATAAGTTGGTTTGGAAGGATTTGGCTTCATTTGGTCAAAATGGGTTTATTTGGGTTAGGTTGGGTTTGGTTGACCAATTTGTCAAATTGGGTCAGACTAAAGCTTGGGTTAGATTCATATGATGATTTGGGATGTATTGATTTAATTAATTTGGATTAATTTGGCTTAGGTTTTAATTTGACTCATTTGGATTCAAAAGGGAAATTGGTCAAGTTGACCAATTTGACCAAATTAGGTTGGGTTAGGTGTTAAGTCAAGTTCAATTGGTTAATTAAAAATAATTGTAGGCTTTGGTTTGATTTAATTTAGAATTAATTTGAATTTTGGTCAATTTGACCTATTAGGTCAATTTGGGCTAGGTTGGGTCAAGTTAACTAATTGGTCAACTTGGGCTCAATCATGGCTTTGGTCAAGTTCAACAAGTGATTTGGAATGAACTTGAGCCATTAGTTGCAATCAATTTAGATTAAATCATGATTTGACCCATTTTTGCTTTTTAGGCCAATTTGGGTCAACTTAGGTCAAGTGGCCAATTAGGCTTGGTTCGGCTCATTTGATGACTTGGTCATGTTCAATCATTGATTATGAATGGGTTTGGATAAATGGTTTCAATCAATTTGGCATATGGTGGATTTTGGTTAGTTTGGGTTCATTTGGGCTCAATGTTGAGTTGGTCAAAGGCTAGGTTTGACTTGATTTGACCCAATTCAAGGTGGTTGATCACCCCATGATAATTATTGATCATGATTGCAATTTAGATAGGCTTAGTTAAATCTAATTTGGGTTGGATTAGAACTTGGCTCAAAAAGGTCCTTTAGGTCAATTTGGGTCAAGTGAGCCTAAATGAGTCAATTGGTTTGATGAAGGCTTGATTCAAGTTTGGTTGAATTCACATATGAGTTTAGAATTGAAATATAAATCCAATTGGAATTGGTTTGGAGCCAAATGGGTTTTGGTTCATATGACAATTTCAAGTCATAAGGGTTAATTTGGGCTTAATTTGGGTTGACTTATGTTTGGTTTGATAATGGTGGTTTATGTTTATATTTGGATTCATGATTGAAGGAATGATTGAATCATGAAGAAATCTATGAGTTTTGAGTTGATTTTAGTTTCATTTAGCCAAGTTCAATAGTTTGGCTAAAAGGGCTAAAATTGGGAATTCAGTTTGATTTAAGTTTGATTTTGGTCATTTGAATTTAGATTTTTTTTATATTTGTGAATATAAATGAAGATAAAAATGGGTTATTAGAAAATCACTTGAGTTTGAACTGATTTGGAATCAAATTTGACCAAATTAAGGGATAGATGTCAAAAAAGGCTAAGTTGGATTTTGATTTGGTTTGATTTATTTTTGGTCATTGGAGCGTGGGTTTCATTTATATATGTGAATATTAATGAAGGAATGATTGATTTATAAAGAAATCAATCATATTTGAGTTGGTTTGAAGGAGTTTTGATTAAGCATATGGAGGTGGTTCGTATGGCTTAGAAAGGGGTTTTGGAATTTGGAGTTAATCATGGGTTTCAATCACTTGGAGTTTAGAATTGATTTTTTGACTTGGAATTTGATTTGAGGTTAAATTTGATAATTGAGAAAATCAATTGGATTAGGGTTAATTTGGATTTGGTTAAGGCTAAGTCCATATGATAAAATCAAAGGGCTTAGGAAGGGATTTAGAGTTTGAATTTAGTGATGGTTTTCAATCTTTGGGTAGTTGGATTTGATTTTGGAATTTGAATTTGGATTTGGGATTGAATTTGAGGTTTGGTATGAAAGAAGGAAGCAAGGATTTGGTTTGGGCTATAGAGTAGGCAAGTCCTCAGAAATCCCTAAAACTCAACCTATTCCTATGGCTAACTCTTTTGAGTCTCTAGGGTTATGTTAAGTGTTCACCTAATCACTAGAAGTGTCTTAATACTAAGGAACTCTCTTAGTGTCTATAAGGGTCCTAGACCTATGATAATGAAGTTGAGAGCTCACTCCAAAAATGAGGTCAACAACCCTTAAGCATGAAGGTGACCGGACCATGAATGTTCTTGAGAAGAATCTCAATGGCTTGTTGTTCGGACAGCTGCGGCTCGCATTTCATGCTTAGGTTGCACCACTTGAGAATATAATCAATAAGAGACTCATTGGGATTTTTCTTTGCCATAACATGAGACTAATTGAAATATAATCTCAATGGCGTCTTTGAATAATTATGTTAACGAGATGCAGGTAAGGGGAATTAATGAACTTAATTTACACCTTAACCTAAAAAAATTATAAAATCAATCTAATAGATCTAAAAATTAAACTAAAACAACACACACATGTGGGAGATGGGTTTGGACCAGAAAACCTTTTCACATTTCCTAAATTCAAATCAAACTCAAAACAAAACTAAAAATTTCTTTTTGACTTTAATTTGATTCACTTTAGAAATTGTGAATGAAATTACATGCTTACTTCACTTTATTTCTTTCCTAGCATGTTAAATGTGTATGTCATATGAAAATCATGCATTCATGTGTTTTGAAAAATAAAATTAAAATAAAATATTTCCTTTATGTCAAATCGCATGTTTTGGCTAAAGTAAGGATATGAATGGATATTATCACTACTAAATCCAAAATTATCTTCAAAGTTTAGAAATCAAATATTACAAATGAAAGGTATGCTACTTATAATTACTTATAAGCTTGCATGTGAGTATAATATAAAATGTGCATTATGTGACTTTTCCGTCTCTTCTTTTTTAACATAGTTTTGAATAGGATTTGCAAGGTTTATTGTTCATTTGAAAAGAGCACAACACTTGCTTAAATATATTCCTATTCATTCCTATGTTATCCTTTAAGAGGGACTTTCACATTTACACATGTAAATTGCATAACCAAATCAATACAAATGAACATAAAATTTTTTGCATGATTCTTTTTCCATTCATTTCTTTTTGTATATGCACATGTATTTAAGAAAGTAGTATATTAGTCTGGACATCTCGGGGTTGCGAGGCTTTAAGTAGCCCCAAGCAGGTATTGTACCTTACATCCATGGTGTAGAAAAAAATGGCGCCGTACTCACTTATGTCTTTCATACATGTAAATGTGCATATGAATAATGGATAAAAGAACCCCTCATTTCTACTTAACAAAATCATGCATACATGAAACATTCCTAATTTCCTTAAGCAACATCTCTTAGCTTCCATCATTAAGGTGTGCTAGCATTTCCATTTGCATGTATAGATATGCTTAGGGTTCATCCATATGCATGTTACACATGTTGGAAAGAAATAAAGTGTTGTGTGTTTTGTGATAGTAATTCACTTTAATTAATCCAAAAATGCCTTTCTTATTTGAATAGATTTGTTTAGGGAAAATATAAACTTAGGATTAATCAAAACCCATAATAAAACATTTTCTAAAAAAATTCACTAATGAATCTACCTTAAAAATTACTTAAGGTAGGGAGAAAAGAGAAGTTCTCTTCCCTTTTCCACTCCTTACAACACTTAGTAATTACGTGTAGGTTCATTCAAACCAAATAAAATCATAAAATAAAATTAACCAAATAAATTAAATCACTTAAATGAAATCACCCTCTAAGTTGAACCCTTTCACACTTAAAAAATATTAACCTTAAAGTTTAGCTAAGACATACCACACAGGCCTTAAATGGCACACACATTAGGCGAAGTCGTCTCTTCTAGTCCTATGTTAGTACGGTGCATGGTTTGATGGTTGATTTTATTTTGTGATGTAATGTTTTAGTTTGGATGTTAGGGTATATGTGCGTATACTGAATGGTAGGACGATCTTAGTCTAATCATTATCTTTGCAAGGGATTGTGCTTAAGGGGTGTTGTAATAAAAATATAAATGCTTTTTTGTTATACATGTTGCTTATACCCCTAAGCACAATCCAAAATAGGCCAGGTGGACTTGATTACCCATGTGTGTGGTGTTAAGTCCAATTTATTCATATACATGCTTGCGATTGTATGGTTTGTTTAGCTAATCTCTGTTTTGCAGATTTTAGTTAGATTATTTTTCTCATTTTAATGTAATTTTGCAATTAAGATTTGGAATGATTGTTATAAGGGATTAGGATGAACATTGGTCATAAGATTATGTCTTATGTACCATGTGAAGCCTTTGGAGCAACTACATTCCAAAGAACCAAAAGAAGAAAGAAGAAAGAAGAAAGAAGAATGAAGAATGAAGACCCCCATAACATAAATTTCTTCTTGATTGTAATTATTTCATTTGTAATCCAGGTTATATAAGGGTAGAGCTTGGCTACCCAATTTATTTTTAGGTTTGTGCGGTGGAGCCCGACCATAAAAGACCTCTTATTCTTTTGTGCTAGCTTTATAAATTATTTGATATTTTTTTAGCTTGTGCATTAAGTTGACATGTTTTTCTAGTTTCTTCTATACTTTGATGAATGAACTGGATGCAATTAGGCTCTTAGGAAAAATAAATTTTCTATCCAACTAATCAACTTAAAACTAAAAATTAATAATTTATAACCTCACCTAAAGCCTAGGTTGTAAATTAAGTTAAAAGAATTAACAACCCTTTAGTTGGATGTTGTATATTTTCACATCATGCATATAAAGCATATTATTTCACTCTTGTTATGGAGGGCTTCCACCTTTTGTAGGTAACTTGGCTTGACCTTTGAGAATCATAATGGAAAAATGCCTCCTTTCTTGCTGATTTTGGCCCATAATCCAATTTTTCATGCATTAGGCATATGATTCCCATAGCCTGCATCAAACGGATTGTCCAAAAATAAAAATAAAACATAACAAAATTTGCATTAGATTTAAGTCATTAGTCATGCCTTACATGATCTAGTCTCTTAAGGAGTGTGTTTAAGGACTTAGAATCTTTCTAAAATAACAACAGCTCAGCTATCTGGCAAAAGCATAAGACTTGCCTACATGGATTTAAAATTGTACGAGGAGTTAGTTAGAGGCCACCCCAAGCCAGTTGTAAGTCCAAACAGTCGAGTGGTTTATCCTCTCTTGTGGAGGTAAACCAATTACCCATTTTTGCCTTAGATTTAGGTCATGCTTCGGCCCTCGCCAAAGCTCCCTAGATTTAAGTTCAGAGGTTGCTACTTCTCTTTACGGACTACAAGCACAAATTCTCACCTCTTAGGCATTTTCATGATCTTGTGTATGAAATTGGTGCCCTAGATTTTTAATAAAAATTCAATTTAAACATATAAATCACTTCAATCTCAAAAATATAAAGCCCAACCATAAGATTGTTTGGTATGCTTACTAGGCTTCCTAGTGTCATAAGAATTCCCTACTTATCTTCCTTTGGTTTTGATAATAACTCTCTCCTCTTGATCAATCCCACTTTATCTTCTAAAAATAAACTAATTTATTGATAGTCCTATCATTGAAATCTTTGGAGACAATGATCATTTACCTTAATCGAGAGTATTCTTAAGGTATCCCATTCCTTAGGATGTAATTAACTATGGGGGTTTGCCTCCATAGGAAACTTAATGAACCCATTTTAAAATAAACCCTGCTTTACTTTTTTATGTAAAACAGGGGAAGAATCTATTGTACATCCGAATACCTATAGTCCTTAGGAGTCCTTATTAAGGTAATTTGGTCCATTGCAGGATGGTGACTTTTATCTTTTGAGATAGTACATCATTCCTCAATGTCGTACCTGATCACCCTAATAAGAACATTTGTGGATCTACAAGGTGTCCAACACTAGAACTGTTTGGCATTTTTGTTCTTCATTTATTTTTCTCTCTCAAAAAAGTAGATGAAGAATTGAAAATTTCACCACAAAATTTTCTAGCGGCTCCACTGGGGATGGTTCCTCTCTCCATCTTTGGTAAATAATTATTGTCTCCAAGTATTGATAGTGAGTTTGTATTTTATATGAATCTAAGACTATCTTTCTTTTTCATTGGCATTTAGTTTATTTCATCCTTAAGCTAAGCTAGCCAAAATCCTTTAGGTTTTAGGACCTCACTCCGTGTGGGTCTTAAAACCCCTGTTGGGTTCCTCAATGGGTGAAAATAAAAATTTAATAAAAAAAAAACTAAAGACTTCATCCTTACCATTTTTATGGTAAGGAAAGTTTCATTCCAAAAATAAAGAGAAATAAATCTTTCATAAAAACATCAATTTCCAAAAAAGCACTTTTTCAAAATGCACATAATAAAATATTTGCACAAAAAATTTCATATATCACCCTTATCTAACAATCTTCATGATTGTTTTATGTAGGATCATTTTAAAAACAAAATGAACAATCATATTTTTAAAAAAATACAAATGAACATCTTTATTCAATTTATTGAATGAAGATTCATTTTCAAAATAAAATCAACAAACATGATTTTCAAAAATAAAATCAACAATCATATTTCAAAATCAAAATGAACAATCATATTTTCAAAAAGCACAAATGAACATCGTCATTCAATTTATTGAATGAAGATTTCATTTTCAAAATAAAATTAACAAACATCATTTTCAAAAATAAGATCAACAATCATCTTTCAAAATTAAAATCAACAATCATATTTTCCAAAAGCACAAATGAACATCTTCATTTAATTTATTGAATGAAGATTTTATTTTCAAAATAAAATCAACAAACATCATTTCAAAAAATAAAATCAACAATCCTCTTTCAAAATCAAAATCAACAATCATATTTTCAAAAAGCATAAATGGATATCTTCATTCAATTTATCGAATGAAGATTTTATTTTCAAAATAAAATCAACAATCTCATTTTCAAAAATAAAATTAACAATCACCTTTCCAAGAATAAAATCAATAATCATATTTTCCAAAGCATAAATGAACACCCTCATTCAATTTATTGAATGAAGATTTCATTTTCAAAATAAAATCAATAATCATCTTTTCAAAAATAAAATCAGCAATCATCTTTTCAAAAATTAAGACACATTTGGATCTTCATTTTAGCATACCCAAATTTCTAAGTGAACGTCCTCTTTTTTTTATAAAAAAATGAAATAACATTTGGATCTTCCATTTAGCATACCCAAATTTGCTAAGTAAAGATTCATTTTCAAAAATCAAAATAAAAATCAAAACAATATTTGGATCTTTCATTTAGCATACCTAAATTTGCTAAGTGAAGATCCTCTTTTCAAAAAATCAAACCTAAAATCAAGATTGAAACAACATTTGGATCTTTCATTTAGCATACCCAAATTTGCTAAGTGAAGATCCTCTTTTCATAAATCAAAATCAAAATCAAGACCAAAATCAAAACAACATTTGGATCTTTCATTTAGTGTACCCAAATTTGCTAAGTGATGATTCTCTTTTTTTTAAAAAAAATCAAAATTAAAATCAAAATCAAAATTGAAATAACATTTGGATTCTTCATTTAGCATACCATCATTCGTTAAGTGAAGATCCTCTTTCCAAAAATCAAAAAAAAAAAAAAAAAAAGAAAAAGAAAAAAGAAAAACACATTTGGATTTCCTTAGCATATCTAAATTTGCTAAGAATCCTCTTCTCAAAAATCATCAAAACAAAACACATTTGGATTTCCATAGCATACATAAATTTACTAAGAATCCCCTTTTCAGAAACCAAAACATGAAACACATTTGGATTTGCTTTAGGATACCTAAATTTGCTAAGAATCCTCTTTTCAAAAATCATCAAAAATAAAACACATTTGGATTCTTTATTTAACATACCCAAATTTGCTAAGTAAAGATGCTCTTTTCTAAAACAATAAAACATTTGGATTCTTCATCTAACATACTAAAATTTGTTAAGTGAAGATTCCATTCTCAAATTCACACATGACTCACAAGCAAAAAAAGGAAGAAGAAAATTATTTTCAAACACCTCACCTAGCATACTTAAATTTTCTAAGTGAGTAAATTCCAAAATATCAATAACATACTCAAATTTGTTAAATGAAGGGTCCCCAAATAATCAAAAATCAAAATTAAATATAAACATATGGAAGCATCAATCTCTCCAAAAATACTTGAACCCATTTTCAATATACACAGATTTGTTGAAAATGGATTCTACATTCAAAAATCTCCTTTCCAGTAAATTCCAAAATCTCTCTAAATTCAAAGAGCCCCACTTAACATATCCAAGTTGTTGAGTGTGGGCTCAAAATTCTAAAAATAAATTAAAATAAAAAATTTGATTCAAACTTGTTTTCAATATTATAGACTATCAATCAGTTTTAGTCAATTTTAGTCAGTTCAGTTCAATGGCAGCACAAAAGTACGTGTTCATATTTCCTTTCGGGATGGACTTCACCTTGGATCGGGCCAGCCTCCCACAGTCTGACTTCTCCCACCTCATTCATTTTGGCCGAGGCTTTGAGGGGGTTGGAATCACATGTGAGGGGACCACCTTCATGATATTCAGTAGGAGCGTGGTGACCGGGCAGAAGCCAATCATCCAGGTTGAGATGCCATCTGACTCAAAGTTTCTCTCACTGAAGAGGAAGACTGTGGTAGTTCCTGTAGCAGTAGTAGCAGTTACAGCACCAGTGCACCTAGTTGTTCCCCTTGTTGCCCCAGTACGGGCTAGCACCCACTAGTTTCCTCCCTCCAAGGGGAAGGCTCCTCTGATTCCAGGGATTGTCTCCCCTACGTACGAGGTGGGGCCTAGTTCCCATATTGCTCATCCCACTAGGACACAGTGTTGAAACAAGAACCACATGATCAAACGATATCATAATAGCATAGCCAGGGAGTTGGAGGCAGCCACCCAGGCTGGAGTAGAGGAGTTACCAAGGATGGTTTCCCCATTGATCACAGAAAATAAGTTCCACCCTCTCTCTAGATCTGATGGAGAAGATGTTAGGAGGATTTCAGTTTCACCTCCACCAATAATTCATTTTGAGGCTCCTATTAGTGAGAGGAGGAGGTTGTACATCGGCCTTAAATCTATTTTATGTCGAGTTGGCAGAGCTTACAGACGATCAGAGTCCAGAGCTCAGTTTGATTTACGTTTAGTAATCCCCCATAGTTTGGGTAGACAGATCAGACAAGAGTGGTTCAGGGAGGCCCATACCTCAGTTCATATTACTAGCCGAGAGCAGCGGAGGTACAACAGGTAGTCAACAGCCTTATCCCTTATCAACTTTCTAGATCAGCGTGCTACCCGCATCGATCATACTGATAACATTCTACTGACGGGTACTACCCATCATAGGAAAGGAGCTCCTACCCAGAGAGAGTCGATCGTGCCTCCACCACACCACTCTACTCCTCGCCCACCATCTCCGGTACATGTTCCATCATCCACTATTCCAACAAAGGCCATAAAGGCTGCATCTAGAGATAAGAGAGTCCCGCTGGTGATCCAGCTATGACCAAGAGATCCTATTCCATCTACACCACCGACTGAGGTGAGGCCGAGTTCTCCTGCTTAACCTTCTGCCCTAGTTGTGGTGAAGAGGAAATGGTGACCTCAGAGTATAGTAGTTGTTCCATCACCACCACCACCGCAGTAGGCTATGGACATAGTAGCAGTGGAGGGAAGAGGAGACAGTTCAGTCGCCCCCATGACTATAGATCCTCCTAGGAGTACCACTCCATCTAGATCTAGTAATAGCCAGGAGCATCTTTCTTCTAGCAAGCGTAGCCCTCACAGGGTTAGCTCTCCACCAGCACCATAAGTTAGATGTCTATCTATTCATGATAGTGTCAGCCTCGATCTTTTATACTTATTCAGTTGGACCAATCCCTAGATGGGATTGTAGCTCAATATCTAGTGGAGAAGAAGGAGATCTTAAGATATGTTTGGTCTGATTTAAAGGATGAGAAGGTCATTTTTTATCATAATGAAGATGATCTGTTAGAGGAATTAACGGGGGTACACATGATAGACACTAGGGGTTACCTCCTCCGTGATCAGGAGAGTTTGGAAGGTGTTTCAGTTGAGTAGGAGGACATAGCCTACTTGACCCAACACCTCCTTCAATAGATAAAGAAAAAGGATGGACAAATAGATAGGATGGAGAAGAGGCTTGAAGACTTGCTAGTAGCAATTTTGACACTTCAGAACCAAACCCCGGTAGTGCATCCTACTATTGCAGAGACTAGTTAGCCAGAGTTGTTGCATGTCTTGGATCCAACCAAGACTTTACCTCTAGTAGAGCCGGGTAGCACCAGCTAATATAGGAAGGTAGTGGATAGTACCTCTGTATAGGAAAAAGACATTAAAACCATGGTTGAGCAACAAATGAGAGAAGCGTTGGCTCAAGGCCGAGGAGGATCATCAGTTCTAAAGGGTAGAACCTACCTAGAGGAATTTGATGCCATCCAATATCTTAAGGGTTTCGTGCCACCTTCTTTCAAGAGCTTCGATGGAAGCGGGAACCCAAGGCAGCACATTGCGCACTTCAGAGCCAGCTATTGCAATGCTGGTGGCAATGATGCGTTACTCTTCTGACTTATTATCAGTAGCTTAGCAGGCATAGCCTTCGATTGGTACACTAAACTTCCCAACAGTTAGTGAAGACTTTTGTTGAGTTGGAGCAACTCTTCATTAAGAGATTTGCTAGAGCTCAACAAAGGGCGACTGTAGGTGATCTCGTTGTGGTTCAACAACACCCTGATGAGACCCTCATTGATTATATTCTTAGATGTCACAACTTGAGTATGAAATGCCAATCATAGATGTCTAAATAACATGCCATTAAAATTATGCTGAAGAATATTCATGGCCCGGTCGCCTTCATGCTAAAATGTTTTACCATCAAGACATTTGAGAAACAAATCAACAAGGTGGCTAGCTTATAAGGAGAAGCCAAACAGTTACTTTTTTTTAATCAATCAACAAATTCGAAGCCATAGAAAGCATATGAGAAGAAGCTAGGGATAGTGATAGCAGTAGAAAAGGGGAAGCAGCCAACCAGAGAGCAGTATGAGAGACCTCGAGCTCCACAGTCATCACTTCCACCTCTGAGGCCATCCTACCTTTAGCCCACATTTGGCCGCTTGCTCCGACCATATCCATAGTAGCAGCGGTACACATACCCGCCACCAGGTAGCTACCATCCACCTACTCTTTTAGATAAACTAAACAAACAATATTCATTTAAGAGGGATGTAATTAGGAAAATATTTAAGAATCTTTTAAGGAAACCTGATTTTCAGCTACCCGAACCTAGAAGGCTAGAGGAAGTGGGCAAAAGCAATGATCCTAACTTTTTCCCCTACCACCGCATGCTAGGTCATGTTTTGGAGGATTACTTTACTTTCAATGGCTGGTTTGAGCATAGCTACAAGACAGGCACCATAGTTATCCTAAAGGAATACCTTGTGGAATAACCATCTAGTTCCATTAGTGTAATCCTAAAGGATACCTGCGATCCTTTCAAAACCAAAGAAGGTTGGGATATCTCTTTATCCCAAACCTCTAAGAAGATTGTGTCCAAAATTAAGAAAATTTCCTTGTGGGTGCCTGAGGTAGCTCGAACCTCCAACATCAAGGAAGGTTTGTAAGTTGTCCAGGACAACTTGGGGATGATAAGATCTCAGCAACAAAACAACCCATGCCAGCCCGTGATAGCCAAGTAGCACAACCATTGACTGAGTCCAGCTTCTAGTCCATAGTTGTAATTACTACATCAGCTACCACCTCTACTTTAGCTAGCTCTTCTTCTAGTATACATCTTGTATCGGTGGATGAGGGCATCAATTCCCTCACCCCTCTTACTTTACTTGATTTCTACTATGTACCTCCCTCAAAATATAAGAAATTAAGAATAAAGCTAATTTGAATTACATTTGTGTCACTTATAATGGGTTGTCTAATTATATTCTTACATAAAACCCTCCAAGTCTAAATAATAATTATAATAACTCTCATCTTCCCTTTTCTGATTCAAAGTTGGACTTTCCTTCTCTGAATACTACGGGTTCACCTCTTGAGATAGACTTAGAATTATATAATTCTGAGGGTCCCATAGGAGAAGCTGTAGGTTAGCTTGACGAGTAGGTAGAACCTTCCACTAACTTTCCATAAGAGATCACCGAAGTTAACCTTCGTAGTGGTAAGGTTCTACCTCGTAGGGCAGCACCTCAAGATAAAGGGAAACAAGTCATTGGTTTAGATGATTGAGAAGCCCCTCCACAGGATGCTCCACCCTTAGATATGCTTGTGGAGGATCAACCCATAGTGGACTATAATGTCCCTCTCACTTAAGAAACTTGCCATCTAAGTTAAGCATATACAATGCCCTTATTTTATCCAAAGAGATGAGGGAACAATTAATCAAGGCTCTTTTCGATCAAGAGATATGCTTAACTCAACTGACCATTATTAGAGAGGAGGCACATTATTCCAGAGAAGCCCAAGGAGTCACTTTCACAGATGAAGACCTTCTTTTATGGGACATGGTTCACAATCGTCCCCTCTACATTGCAATAGACATGGGAAGATTCAGACTCTCCAGGGTTCTTATCGATCCAGGTGCATCGGTGAACATTATGAATTGAAAGACCCTTGCCTATTTAAGAATTGACATCTCAATACTTTGAGGATATCAGATGATGTTGAGAGAATTCAATGAACAAGGCGAGTGGGCTTTAAGTTCCATAGTGTTACCTTTGGAGATAGATGGCTGGAAGAGTGAAGCCAAGTTCTATATCACTGATTCGAATACTTCGTTCACCGCTTTGTTTGGTAGTCCTTGGATACATTAGAATAAGATGATTCCATCTTCACTCCATCAGTGCATCAAGTTTAAAATGAGTCTAATATGATTAACATACTACTAAACCTCAATGAGTTTCATTGGAGGTGACACTCAAGATGGACAATGACGAAGGCCAGGCCTCCAAGCAAAGTTTGAATGTATTCAAATCAAATTTATGTAAAACTATCAGGCAACAATTAAAAGCTTAGCTCTAACCTCACTTTTCTCTCAAAAAACTGAAGGTTTAATAGTTAAGGAAGACCCTAAGTCTTCCATTGATGTGAAGCTGAAGAGATTCCTATTAGGATCATCATCCTCAAGTCCAAAATCTGATGTAGAACTTGAGGATGATTCATATAAAGAATTAATGAAATTACCTTTTGATTAGTACTCGCCTTATGTTCTTAATCTTGCAAAGAAGGGTTTTATTTCTTATACGTGGTCTAAGCACATGTCAGAGTACTTCAAGAAGCTATGGAACAACAGAGGCAGGGATGCACAATCAAGATCAGGACTAAGATTCGCTACAGTGGGTCTAGTCGATGACGATGATTACTGCTTAGTTGTCGCCAATAATCTAGAATCTAATAGGTTCTTTTCACACCACACTAACTCTTTTGAGGATGTGTGTTTAGAAACTTCAGATGACCTAGATGATCTACAAATCAAAGATGCACCGCTAGAATTTGAAGAGGAGATTCATTCAATAATCGACAAGCTTAAAGAAATCAATCTCACGACAGAAGAAAATTCATGCCCAACATACATCAATTCATCGCTGAATGAACAAGAAATCAATGACTTAGTTAGGCTATCGATTGAGTTTAAGGACTGTTTTGCATGGAGCTATGAAGAGATACCCAGATTATTATTGACCTCATTTTTAGAATGAGCTCTCAACTCCTCCATCTTGGACATAGGACTCCTCTTAAACATTAAGAGTTCCTTAGTCTTAAGACACTTCTAGTGATTAGGTGAACGCTTAACCTAATCCTAGAGACTTAGAAGAGTTAGCCATAGGAATAGGTCATGCCTTAGGGGTCTTAGGAAAATTTGCCTACCCTATAGCTTAAACCAACTCCTCACTTCCTTCCTTCAAGTCAAATTCAAATCAACTCCAACTCATATCAACTTCAACTCTAAATCAAACCTTGAATAAATTTCAATGGATTTTATCAAATCATGAATCAATTCCAAATAATTGAAACCCAAAACTGAACCCAAAATCAAATCCAAATTCCAAAAATCTTTCCTAAGTTGTTTGATTCCCTCTTATGGACTTAGCTCAAATCAAGTTCAAATCTCTTCAAATTCATGAAATTTTCTCATAACCCATTTATATTCTCATTTATACTCATAAATATAAATGAAATATAAATTCAAATATCCAAAACCAAATTCAAAACTCAAACTCAAATTCAACCAAAGTCTAACCTAAGCCTTTCAAGTCAAATTCTTGAACTTAGTCAAATCAAACTCAAATTAAGCAAAACCCTTGATTTTTCTTCGTGATTAAATCAATCCTTCAATCATGAATCCAAATATAAACATAAATTTCAATCATCAAATAAAAATCAAGCTAACCCAAGTCAAACTCATGTTCATCTTTTGAACTTAAAATTGACAAATGAGTCAAAACCCATGTGACTTCGGATCTCTTGCAAATGGATTTATATTTCAATCATAAATATATATGTGAGTTCAACCAAACTTGAATCAAGCCTTGATCAAGTCAACTAAACCCAATTGGCTCACTTGACCCAAAGTGGCCAATTTGACCTACATGATTCAAAATCCAATTCAATTTAAATCAAAGAGAATTAAGCTAATTCAAACTTCATGTCATGTTTGTTGATCATTATAGGTTAATCAATTATCATGAATTGGGTCAAACCAAGTTAACCTAGCCTATTGACCAAGTCAACCCTTTAACCCACATGAACCCAAAGTAGCCAAATAGCAACATAAACCAAATTGATTGCAACCAATGGCTAAAGTTCACTACAATTTAATTATTGAACTTGACCAAAGCCTTAATTAAACTCAATTTGATCAATTGGCCAATTAGACCCAACCTAGCCTAATTGACCATGAACCCAACTTGACCTAAAAGGTCAAATCAAGCTAAAATCAAATAAAACCAAAATTGATTGAAACCAAAGCTTACAACATATTCCAAATGATCAACCAAACCCAAACCAAGCCATGATTCAAGCCAATTTGATCAATTGGGTCAAATTGGTCAACTTAGCATAAATTATCCTAAGGGTCAAATTGGCCAAAATCTAAATTAAATCAAAATTAAACCAAATTAATTGAAACCAATTGAACCAATGCAATCCAAAATGGTCATTTTAACTTGACCCAACTCTTGGTTTTACACAATTTGACCAATTGGTCAACCTAACCCGTTTTGACACGATTTGACCCAACTAGGTCAAATTAACCCAAATTAGACCAAATGAACTTCATATGACATGAAATTTGGTCCAACTTACTTTTGACTCATTTCAAATCTGCTCAAATCAAATTCAATATCAAATGGCCACTTTGACCTTGGTTCAAGGGCATCCCATGAGAAAAGATACTTTCCCAAGTGGTCATTTATCTTCTTTGACCACTTGGCACTCATCCATTGGTCCACATAGGCACAAAGGACACTGATTTTCTGACCCAAGGAGTGGTTGGGGCAGCCATGACTCATGGGGAGGTAAAATCACCTCACCTCTCCCATTAGAACATTTGGCATGAAGGACTCTCACATCTCCTTAGCTAGGACACCCATTTGTCCTTCTTGACAGCCACTTTTCATGCCTTAGCCAACCATACGGAGCCACCTAGGATGATTCTCTTCCATTCCAAACCACCCCAAGCCAAATGACATGAGTTTGGAGCCAAAATAAAAATAAAAGAGTTGATTTTCGTTCACTTTTTATTCCAAGGCATTAGTGGCTGAAGGAAACCCGCATTCCTCTCATTCTCCCTCTCCTAGAGCTCCCAAAGCCATTAGAAATCACACCCACTTTATTTTGGAGAGAAATACTTCAAAACTAAGTGGATTTCAGCTAGGAAATGGTGATCACTGGAAGAAACTTTATTTCGACATGAAGGAGAAGATCTAAGCTCATTCCAAGGCTTCTTCCCTGACTCAACAGAGTGCTCGAGTCATCACCACCGCCAGAAATCATCCCCGGTGAGTAACTTTCAAAAACAATAGAAGTCCTAAGGATCCTTCATTTTGTTTTGATTTTTGCATGATTTTTAGGAATCTACCCTAGATAATCTTGCTTTTTTATTTTAAATTATTCTAATTAGAAAATAGAATTTTTCCAGTGTGAATCGATGTGAAATGAGTCCATTTGGAATAAGTTTTCACTTAGAATCCCTCACTTTTTTTTTAAAATAGCCCTATTTTTACTATTCACCACCGACGAGTAGCAACCGCTGTCCGATCCCATGATTTACAGGATCGGATGGCTCGGATCACACGTGGATCATGCGATTTAGGCTCTTGGATCACTTGATGCATCTGGACCATCCGATCACGCGGTTCGTGTGATCGGATGGCTCAGATCTCGTGATTCTAGCATCTAGATCATGCAATCTGATCTGGACCATCCGATTTGCGATCAGATGGTCCAGAGCGAATCGCAGGTAGCTCTCAACGTGTTGACTGGTCTTTCAGCTCATTTAGGCACGAAGCGTGCCACGCATGCCGCCGATGGCGCGCACAACACTATTTACCCAATGGCCGCTACGCGATTTGATTGTAAAATACAAAAATAGGATTTTTTGATTTAAAAAATACTTTAAATCACCTAAAATTTAAAAAATTCATAAAAAATATAATACTTAACACAAAATTATAAATAAGGGCTCGTTGGATTTATCCTTTTGATAGGAATCCAACAAACTAAAAGCCCCCAATTTTACTGAATATTTTGAGCTTAATTTGAGTTTCAGTAAAACCATATTTTATTAATTAAACCAAAAATACATGTGAGATTAAGTTGAAATTTTTCGATATTATTATTGATGTTAAAATACTCCTACCATAAAAATTTCAAGTCAAAATGACATTTGGATTAAAAGATATTGAATTTTGAGTGTAAAATGATTTATTTTAATAAAATAAATTAACAAAATTCATAAAAATTACTTAAATCAATTGAAACTTCCTAAATTTATAACTAATTGTAGAAAAATCACAAAAATATAAAATTAAGATAGTCTTAAAGAGAATTCAGAGGAGAATCTAATAAAAATTTTTCTAATTGAATTTGAATAATATATTTTCCTTAATTAAGGTTTTTTGAAAACTTAATAACCTTAATTACTCCTAATGACTTTATTAATTAATTCCAAACTTCTGAGACATGTTTAGTGGGATGACTTATGCCTCCCCTAATTTTTTTGGAATTTATTAATGTGTTAATCAAGAAAATTAATTAGTGCACCTCTAATCACTCTCTTAATGTAATTAAGCTAAATTAAGCATGTGAATAATAGTTTAATTCCTTGATTAAGTTAATTAAACTTTGTTTAAGTGATTAGGAGGTTTATGAAATAATTTTTGGATATTCTCCTTAATATATTCCTTAAACCCCCTTTCTTCCTTAATCTAAATCTAATTAAGGGTTAATCCACTAATGATCTAATTAATTAATCAAATCAAAATCAGAAATCCAAAATTAATCCAAAAACTTAATCAATACTTCTTGGGTAGATGCTTAGGTGTTCAATAACCTAAGTAACTTAAGTAAGTCATACCTAACCCACAAGTGTGGAAGGGTTATGAAAGTACTTAAATTAAACCCTTTAGCTTAATTAATTATTAATTATGAGCCAATTGCATTAGGTAACTTTCTTTCCTAGGATGCATTGCTGATTTAAATTCCTTGTGGTTTTATCTCATACATTGGCTGATAATTATTTGATTAAATATGTAAAAGTGGTATAGGTAAGGGGTAATTAATGAACTTAATCTACACCTTAACCTAACTAATGCACAAAATTAATCTAATCACCTAATAATTAAACTAAAATAATACACACATGTGGGAATGTGTAAGGACCAGCAAACCTTCTCACACTTTCCTAATTCAAATCAAACTCAAAACAAAATCAAACCTTCTTTAAAAATAACTTGATTTTCTTTAAGCTTTCTTATTTCATTAGATTGTCTTTAAGAATTAATAAGAGTGAATGTGTTCAGATGATTTCATTACTTTAGTTCTTTCCTAACATGATAAATGTGTATTTCATATGAATTTCATGCATTCATTCTTTTCAAAAATCAAAATGAATGTAAAATATTTTCTTTATGTCAAATTGCATGTTTTGGCTAAAGTAAAATATGAATGGCTATTATCACTATTAAATTCAAATCTATTTTTTAAAATCTATAAATCAAATACCAAAAAAATGAATGTGTGCTACTTATAGTTTATTTATAAGCTTGTATGTGAATATAAAAATGTGTCTTATGTTTGCTTCCTTTCTTTCCTCTTAATATGGTTTTAAATAAGATTTGCAAAGTGTATAGTTCTTTTAAAAGAACATAACACTTGCTTAAATCTATTCTTATCCTCTTCCATGTTATGACTTAAGAAAGATCCTTACACTTACACATATAAATTGCATAACCAAGTCTAAACATAAGTACGAACTTTTGCATCTTTCTTTTTCATTCATTTCTTTTATACATATGCTTGTATTTAAGGAAAGTTATATATTAGTCTAGACAACCCCGTGATTATGAGGCTTTAAGTAGCCCTAAGTAGGTCTTGTACCTTACACCCCTGGTTAACAATGGCTCCGTACTCACTTATTCCTTTCATACATACATGTGTGCATGTGAAAAATGGATAAGAAAACCTCCTTCTACTTAATGAAAATCATGCATGATAAAGCATTCAAATTCTCTTAAGTAACTCACATAGTATTCATCATAAAGTGCGCCAAAAATTCTCACTTATATGTTTAGATATGCTTAGGATACATCCATATGCATGTTATACATGTTGGGAAAGAAATGAAGTTATGTGTGTTTTATGAATTTAGTTCATTTTACTTAATCTTAAAATGACTTTCTTTTTGAATAGGTTTGTTTAGAGAAAATCTAAACTTAGGATTAATTAAAATACATAATAAAACATTCACTAAACAAAAATCATTAATGAATCTACTGTAGAAATCTCTTAAGGTAGGGAGGGAAGAGAAGTTCTCTTCTTTTTTTCTCTCTTTACAGCCTTTAGTAATTATGTAGGTTCATTGAAACCAAATCGAATCATCAAATAAAATTAATCCATATCAACTAAACAACTTAAATGAGACCACCCTTCTAAGTTGAACCTTTTCATACTTAGAAAATTTAAGCCTTAAATCCATAGCTAAGCATACTACACAAACATTAAATGAGACACACATTAGACTAAGTCACCATTTCTAGCTTTAGGTTAGGGCGGTGCATGGTTTGATGCTTTACTTTTGATTCATGATGTAATGTTTTAATCTGGATGTTAAGGTGAATGCACATAGAATGAATGGTAGGATGATTTAGTCTAATCATTATTTTTTGCAAGGGATTGTGCTTAAGGGGCGCTGTAATAATAAAAAAATAAATGCTTTTACTGTGCAGGTGTTTGTCCCCCTAAGCATAATCCAATAGGCCAGGTGGACTTGGTTGCCCATGTGTGGGGTGCTAAGTTCAATATACATGCTTGGGAATGTGTGGTTTGTTTAGCTAATCTCTGTTTTATAGGTTTTAGTTAGATTTACTTTTTTTTCATGTAATTTTGTAATTAGGATTTTAGAATGATTGTTATGGGGGATTAGGATGAGCATTGGTCATAAGATTTCATCTTATTTATCATGTGAATCCTTTGGAGTATCCACATTTCAACCATCCAAAAGAAGGAACCAAAAGAAGAATGAAGACTTCCATAACATGAATTCCTTACTAATTGTAATTAATTCATTTGTAATCCAGGTTGTATAAGGGCAGAGCTCGACTACCCAATTTGTTTTCAAGTTTGTGCGGTGGTGCCCGACCACACTTAGGCTTTTATTCTTTTCCTTTAACTTTATAAAATGTTTGATGTTTTTTTTAGCTTGTGCATTAGAAATGACATATTTTTCTTTGTTTCTTCCTTGATGTATGGCCTGGATGACAATAAGGCTCTTAGGAAAAAATAAATCTTCTACCAAATTAATCAACTCAAAATTAAAAATAAAATAAATCATAACCTCATTTAAAGCCTAAGTTAAATCAAGATAAAAGAATTAATAATGCCTTAGTTGGATGAGTATTTCTTTTATAACATCATGCACAAAAGCATCTTATTTCACCCTTGATTGGAGGGCTTTTCACCTTTGCTAGAGAAACTTGGCTAGACCTTTGAGAGCCATGGTGGAAACATGCCTCCTCCCTTCTTACTAATTTAGGTCATTTGAAGCATGCCCTTAGATCTAATCTATTTAGGGAGTGAGTTTAAGGACTTAGTCTCTTTCTAAATAACTAATAGCCTAGCTATCTTGCATAAACATATGACTTGCCTACACGAATTTAAAATCGTAGTAAGAGTTAGTTGGCCACCACCCCCAGGCAGTTGTAAGTCCAAGTTGTCGGATGATTTATCCTCTCTTATAGAGGTAAATCATATGCCCATTTTCTCCTTAGATTTAGGTCGTTCCTTGGCCCTCGCCAAAGCTCCCAAAATTTAGGTTCTGAAGTTGCTTCTCCCTTCCATGGGCCATAAGCATAAATTCTCACCTCTTAGGAATTTCCATTACATTGTATTGTGAAATTATAAGCCCTAAACTTCTAATAAAAATTCAACTCAAATAAGTAATTTAATTTAAAAAATGTAAAGCCCAACCATAAGAAAGTTTGGGATGTTTACTAGGCTACCTAGTATCCTAAACATCCCCTACTTATCTCTATTTGGCTTCGATAGGAACTCCCTCCTCTTGATCAATCCCAATCGATTTGCCAAAAAATAAACTAATTAATTGATAGTCCTACCTATTGAAATCTTTGGAGACAATGATCATTTACCTTAATCATGAGTATTCCTAAGGAATCCCCTTCCTTAGGATGTAATTATCTATGGGGGCTTGCCCCTATAGGAAACTTAATGAACCTGGTTTAAAATAAACCCTACTTTACTTTTCCATGTAAAGTAGGGGAAGAATCTCTGGTACATACGAAGACCCATTGTCCTTAGGAGTCCTTATTTAGGTGATTAGGTCCATTGTAGGTTGGTGACTTCTACCTTTTGAGATAGTACACCTCTCCTCAATGTCATACTCGATCACCCTAATAAAAACATCTGCAGATCTACGTGGTGTCCCAACTAAAGGCGTATATTTCTATTTTCATTTATCCTCTTCAAGAGGATATATGAAGGTACCACAAATTTTTTTGGTGACTCCACTGGGGACACTTCTTCTCTCCATCTTTGATAAATGATCGTTGTCTTCAAGTATCGATAGTGGGTTTGTATTTTATATGAATTCTAGACTATCCTTCTTTTCCATTGGCACTTAGTTTATTTTATCCTTAAGCTAAGCTAGCCAACATCTTTAGGTTTTAGGACCTCATTCCATGTAGGTCTTAGAACCCCTATTGGGTTCCCCAATAGGTGAAAATAAAAATTTAATAAAAAAAATAACTAAAGACTTCCTGCTTACTATTTCTATGGTAAGGAAAGGTTCATTCCAAAAATAAAGAAAGAATAAATCCTTTTATGAAAAGCATCATCTTTCCAAAAAGCACTTTTTCAAATGCATATAATAAAATATTTTTACAAATATTTTTGCAAACCAACCTCATCTAACAATCTTCATGATTGCTATATGTAGGATTTTTTATAAAATAAAATAATAATAAAATCCAAAATCATTCTTTCAAAAAGCACAAGTGAATTTCCTTAGTCAATTTATTAAACGAGGACTTCACTTTACAAAAATTGAAATCAACAATCACATTTTCCAAAAGCACCAATGAACACTTTCATTCAATATACTCAAATTTATTGAATGAAGGCCTTTATTTTCAATCAAAATCAACAATCACATTTTTCAAAAGCACAAATAGGAAGACTTCCATTCAATATGCTCAAAATTTATTGAATAAAGGTTTTCATTTTCAATCAAAATCAACAATCACATTTTCCAAAAGAACATATGAATATCTCAATTCAATATACTCAATTTACAGAAGGAAGATTTCATTTCAAAATAAGAAACAACAAACATCTTTTCAAAAATAAAATCAACAAGCACCTTTTCAAAAAATCAAAATTAACAATCATCTTTCCAAAATTAAAACAACATTTGTATTCTTCATTTAGCATATCCAAATTTGATAAGTGAAGATCCTCTTTTCAAAATAAAATCAATAAACATCTTTTCAAAACATAAAATAACATTTGGATCTTTCATTTTGCATACCCAAATTTGCTAAGTGAAAATCCTCCTTTTCAAAAATGAAACAACATTTGGATCTTTCATTTTGCATACCCAAATTTGCTAAGTGAAAATCCTCTTTTTCAAAATCAAAATACATTTGGATTTTTTTAGCATACCTAAATCTGCTAAGGATCCCCTTTTAAAAAATCACATTTGAATTTCCTTAGCATACCAAAATTTTCTAAGGATCCTCTATTCAAAATAATCAAAATGAAACACATTTGGATTTCCCTAGCATACCGAAATTTGCTAAGAATCCTCTTTTCAACAAAATCAAAATAAAAGCACACTTGGATCTCTTATTTAGCACACCTAAATTTGCAAAAGTAGAAATCTTCTTTCCAAAAAATCAAGAGAACAAAATCAATGACATTTGATCCTTTATTTTGCATACCTAAATTTGCTAAGTAAAGATCCTATTTTTCAAAACAATAAAACATTTGGATTCCTCATTTAGCATATCCAAATTTGCTAAGTGAAGATTCCATTCTAAAAATTCACATGATTCACAAAATAAGCAAATGACAAAAGAACAAAATTGTTTTCAAACACATCACCTAATATACCTAAATTTGCTAAGTGAGCAAAATCCAAAATCCAAAATCCATAAATCAACACAAAAATCAAATTGACCTTTTACTTTAACATACCCAAATTTGTTAAATGAAGGGTCTCCAAACAATTAAAACTCAAATATGAATCAATGTAAGCATCGAAAGACTCTCCAAAATGTTTAAACGCCATTCAACATATCCAAATTTGTTGAATTTGGGTTCTAAACTTAAATCAAATTTGAGGTCTCTCCTCTAGAAATTCAAAATCTCTCCCATATTTGGAACCCCATTTAGCATACCCAGATTTGTTAAATGAGGGTTCCAATCCAACAACCAAATCAAGTTAACAATTCAAATCAACAACATTCGAGCAAAGGCCTGTATGGTTCTCTTTCCAACGATGCAGAGATTCCAGTCCTCAAGACCGTTAGTGGAAGGAGGTGGCAGGCAAGAAGCCACTTCCCTAGCTTGACCTACAGTCTGATTCTGAGTTTCCCTCACCAAAGGAGAAAGGCCATAAAAGTTTCTTCAAGAGGCAAGAATAGGATTAATAAAGATTTTGAATATATCTTATCCATTCTAGATAAGTATGACAAAAATAACTTGGATCCTAAATCCCAAAAGAAGACAACTCTCAAAATGATAATCACAATAATGATTGTGATCCATAAAATAGTGGAACCGATGGACTTGATGCCTTCAAGGATCCCAACTCGGGTAGAGACACTTCCATTCTAAAATTTTTGGGGTGTCACTATCAACATAGAGTTAGAATCATCAAATCAAATAGAAGAAACTTTGGGCACTATAAAAGAGTAGGTATACATCAATTCTCTTTTAGAAGATATCACATAAGCCAATTATTGCAGTGGCAAGGTCTTACCACTTTGATGAACACCATAGGAAGAAGCAAACCAATCGTTGGAAATAATTAAATTTTAAATACTTCTTAAAATACACCTTACAATCAAAATAAGAACACCAAACTATTCTGAAGTTTAATCTGAAGATCTCAAGCTATTTTGGAAGGTTGCCCACTAATCTAAATAATGAGTGCATCTTCACCTTTTCTAAGGAGAAAGAGAAGTGTTCGGTTAGAGCTTAACCTGATTCTTCTTTGCTCAGTTAGTGGCAACCTCCTGAAGTCATACTAAACATAGAACATCCTAGGAAAAAGAAAAACAAGCAATTTCCTCCATAGAACACAATACAAACAAAGACTCAAAAAAGAAAGAAAAAAGAAAAAGAAAAAAGAGAAAAAAATAAAAAAAATAAAAAGAGAAAAGAGAAAAGAAAAATGAAATGAAAAGAGAAAGGAAAGAAGAAAAAGAGCAAAGGTAGAGCACCAATAATGCACATTGATTTAGAATCCAAAAGATGAATCATGTGTACAAGGTGTAAATAAAAAGAATATACAAAATAAGTTTTGAGTTTTCTTTTGAAAAGTCTTTGGAGGACATAACAATAAAACAAAAAGATCTAAAAGGATGATTCATGTATGATATGACTAGAAACGTAGTAGGTATGTGAGCACGTTGACTCCGATTCCACTATCTCATGATATTATTATAGTATTGGAAGTTAAGGGTTGCTCCTAACCTCAAACAAAAAATGACATATAAGTATTATGAGATATCAAATTTCTACTTCATATCTCTTTCTTCAAATTCAAAAGAAGATTCAGTAGTTATAGACAAACCTTCAAATGGAGCAATAAGATCATTTTTTGCCTAGTCTACCTGCTTTGCTTAAAGAATTTTGAAGACTCTCAAGTAGGGGATGCACTGCCCGAAGTTGAGAAGAAAATTAAATCTTCAATTAATGAGTTTTAAGAGATTAACCTTAGAACCTAAAGATTCCACCCACCCTATATGTGATAAATTTGAAAGAAAATATCAACGACTTGGTTAGGTTACTTTTGTAGTTTAAAGACTGCTTTACTTAAGATCATAATGAAGTGCCCAATACATCTCTAAAGGTAAGCAGTCTACAAACTCAATTGAACCTATTTCCTTTTACACTTTGCAAACTTTTGAGGCCAACATTTGCATCAAGAAGAAGATCAAAGTTCGAAGTCAACCTTATTAAAGAAGAAAGATACTATCATTCCCAGTCAAAAATGAAAGATATTCAAATTCGCATATGCGCTGATTCAGAATATTTCAATTATGCATCCACATTGCCTACTTCAAATTCAATAGCAGATATAATCTCCTTTCATGTGGTCTCCCCATTCAAGGTTGGGTCGAATGATGCCAGAGGTTGAGAAGTCATTTGCACATATCATTTCTATTCGAGTTTACCACTATAAGGTCATGAATTTCTCTATCACCAGGAAAAAGGAAGACTATCTTTATGATCTGAGTAGTTGTCTTCAATTGGTTATGATGCTACAGTCTGAAGTTGAATCCCTTAGATCATATACTTAGGATGACCTTGGGGGAGTCTCTAAGGCTTGTAGTAAAGCATCATGGGATAACAAAGATGGATCCAAAAGAAATTGAAGTGACATCAAAAATGCAGCCTCCAAGGTTCAACCCAAGAGAAAAAAGAATTTAATCAACATTGAATATAGATTGTTTAAACTCTTTCAAAGTTAATCTACCTCAAAACTTTCCAAATCAAGATTCTACTTTTGATCGTTGAAAACTTACTTTGGTGCTTCAAAGGATGGAAAGCAGTTTAAACCACTATCGTGGGAGAGATGCCTTAGGGCATACCAAAACCTCAAATGATTTAAGCTCACAATGATTTGGTATGCTCTAGAACTTTCCAAGTAAGCGAGCTCATCCTTGTTCTAAGGAGACCAATTGTTATCCATCGAAAGATGGGAAGCAAGTTTGAACCCACTTGGAAGGCCCCTTTGTCATATAAAAGGCCTACCAAGGAGGATCTTACCAGCATATTGATTGTAGAGGAGCACACCCGATGCTTCAAATTAATGGGCTCTATTTGAAGAAATATTACCAATAAAAAAATAATGTTTAAAAATAATTCTATCAATCAACAATAAATCTGATTCCATTTCATCAAGATCTCCTCTTATTTTGAAGCATTATTTACTTGTCTTATGAATCCGCCATGACGTGTTTATGTTAGGTGTAAAAGAACCCAAGAGGAATCCTATCCTTCTTCACAACACGAACACAATCCCAAGTGCTACTAGAATAGGTATGAGAGAACCCAAGAGGTATCCTATTTCGATTAGCATAATTAAATTAGGTGTAAGAGAACCCAAGCAGCATCCTTTCTTGGCAGTAATCTCGGCTGCCATCTATGGCACCATTTCATCAAAATCCCCAGTGTGTTTAAGATAGGTGTAAGAGAACCAAAGAAGTATCCTATTCCCTTTAACACAAACACAAAAATAAACACATATCTTTTGTATCAGGCTACTTTGATGTGAGAGTAAGCCCCATGTGGCACTCACTCATTAGCTGCTCTAGGTCGGGTCTATATGGTACCTCGCTAGTATGTCACCCTAGTGGTCACTTATTTGGAAGATGTGAGTCCCCATGCTTTCTTCCCAACTTGACCATTGCAAACCATCGAGCGTCTTGTTAGTATGGTAGACTTCACTGCCTAGCAAGTAAGCAACCTCATGTTAATTTTATTTAAGAGGATGTGAGTCCCCAAACTTTCTTCTTCAACTAATCATCATGATTTAACTAGGTCGAGTATATCTGAGATTTAGGATAAGTCCCCTAGAGGCTCCTTTCCTCTCGACTACATTTGATTTGATACAAGTCCTCCAGTGGCATTCACTTTGTAGTCACCCTAGGTCGGATAACACCTATCGAGTCGAAGACAGACTATCCCAGCAATCAGTTCTGCTATAGGAGGATGTGAGTCCCTGAGCTTTCTTCCTAGGCTGATTGTTGCAAACTGATGGGCACCTTAGGTTGGTTAATGTTCACTATGCTTATAGCGACTCACCCGATGTATACACCACTCTTGGCAGATGTGAGTTCCCGTGATTTCTCCTTGAGTTGGCCACCAAATACCTATTTGATATATGACTAGCTATGTCATCTTCTCCAGGATTTTAGATTAAGCCCTTAGCAGCCCCTCTCCCTGTGGGCATTCTATTTGGATCACGTCCTTTGCGAGCCCATTTAGACACAACCTGGGTTACTCTTAGATTGGATAGTGTGCTTTTTCTAGTTGCCACCCTTATGGTTGGAGAATTTGTTCAGCGGATGCGTAGATTCTTCCTTGTTTAGTAAATTTGAGATATGTCTAGGATGATATAAGCTCCTTCTCAATTTGATCCCTTGTAAACCAACAGGGTCCACAATAAATAAACTAAACAAATAAACAAATTAATTTGCTTGAGGATTAGGAATTCAATCCCCCAAAGGGCCCCTTTTCCTTCACAGGTATCTTATCTTTAGGGCAGTGTCAGTAGAACTCCCTCTAGAAATTGCTTGACTACCTGAGTTGAGATAAATCCCTGGGTTGGTACTCACTCCATAGTCACTCTAAGGTCGGGTTCAATCAATTTTTCCATAAGCAGGTTGCCTCAGTAGTCATTCTGCTTTAGAAGATGTAAGATTATGAAGCATTCTTTCTGGCATGAATGTCACAAATTGACGAGAAGCCCTAGGTCAAGTTCGATTCATTGCCCAAAGCAATCGATCGCCCCAGTGGTCTCTTATAGTGGAAGATGTGAGTCCCCGAGCTTTCTTCCCTTAAATTGATCATTGTAAACTGAATGGCACTACTTTGGTCAGATAGTTCTTCCATCGATCGGGAAGCTACTCCCATTGGTTTAGTTAATCTGAGATAGGTCTAGGCTAATATAAGCTCCTTCTCGGTGTGATCCATGTAAAATAACTAAATCCAATAAAACAAATTTATAATAAAATTAACTTTGACTATCTTTGAGTTGATTTAAGTCCCCTAGTGGCATTCACTTAATAGTCAGCCCTAGGTTGGGTTCGATCTGTTGCCTTGCCAACCGATCACCCTAGTGGTTTCTTATTTCTATAAGATGTGAGTCCCCACACTTTCTTTTTGAGACTTGACCATTACAAACTCAAAGACATTCCCCTTTGTTGAATAGTTCTATCTTGTGATTGGTAAAGTACTCCCTTTGGATTGGTAAGTCTAAGTTAGGTCTAGGCCTCTATGGCCCCTACTTAGTGCAATCCATCACAAACCAATGGGATCAGTCAAAATAAGTTAAAAATGAAATTAACCTTGACTATCTTTGAGTTGATCTAAGTCCCCCATCGACATTCACTCAATAGTCAGCCTTAGATTGGGTTCAATCTATTGCCTTGCCAATAGATCACCTAAGCAACTGGTCCCTACTTTGGAGGATGTAAGTCTACTATTCTTTCTTTCTATTACAGGTACTTCAGACTGAAAGGCATCCCTTTGGTTGGCTAGTCCTACTATGTGTTTAGTAGACTACCCCTTTTGGATTGGTAAATCTGAGTTAGGTCTAGGCCTCCATGGCTCCTACTGAGTGCAGTCCATCACAATCCAACAGGGTCCATCTCAAAATCCAATATTAAAAATCTAAAACAAACAAAGCAAAATGAAAAAAAATTAATTAATCCAAATCAAAATCTTTTTCTCCTCCTTAGTGAGATGCAAGTCTGTCTAGTTCCCTAGCGAAGTTGCAATAAAAATCTGTGGTGAAATATATCTGCCTTCATCTATCCTTTTGAAGAGGGTAAATGAAAATAAAATTATACAAATTTTAGTCAGGACACCACGTAGATCCATAGATGTTCTTATTAGGGTGATCGGATACGACATTGAGGGGAGGTGTACTATCTCGAAAGATAGAAGTCACCACCCTACAATGGACCTAATCACCTTAATAAGGACTCTGGACAATAGTGCATATGTACTAGAGATTCTTCCCCTACTTTACATGGAAAAGTAAAATAGAGTTTAAAGGTTTGTTAAGTTCCTATGGGAAAGCATAGTTAATTACATCCTAAGGAAGGGGATTCCTTAGGAATACTCTCGATTAAGGTAAATGATCATTGTCTCCAAAGATATTAATAGGTAGGACTATCAATCGATTAGTTTATTTTTGATAAATCGAGTGAGATCAATCAAGAGGAGGGAGTTCTTATTGAAGCCAAATGGAGGTGAGTAGGGGATGTTTAGGATACTAGGAAGCCTAATAAACATCCCAAACTATCCTATGGTTGGGCTTTTCATTTTTGAAATTGATTTACTTATTTGAGTTGAATTTTTATTAGAAGTTTAGGGCTTATAATTCCACTATACAAGGTTATGGAAATGCTTAAGAGGTGAGGATTTATGCTTATGGCCCATGGAAGGGAGAAGCAACCTCAGAACCTAAATCTCGAGAGCTTTTGCAAGGGCCAAGGCACGACCTAAATCTAAGGCAAAAATAGGCAAATGATTTACCTCCACAAGAGAGGATAAACCACCCTACTACTTGAAATTACAACTGTCTGGGGGTGGCCGCCAACTAACTCCTCCTACAACTTTAAATTCATGTAGGCAAATCATATGTTTATGCAAGATAGCTAGACTGTTATTTATTTTAGAAAGAGACTAAGTCCTTAAACTCACTCCCAAGACTAGATCAAGGGCATGAAAAATGACTTAGATCTAATGCAAAATATATTATATTTTACTTTCATTTTTGGATAATCATTTGACTCAATCTTATAGAATTCATATGCCTAATGCATGAGAAATAAGATTGTGGGCCAAAATCAGTGAGAAGAGGGTGGTGTGTTTCCACCATGACTCTCAAAGGTCAAGCCAAGTTCTCTAGCAAAGGTGCAAGCCCTCCAATTAAGAGTGAAATAATATATTTTTTATGCATGATGTTAGAAAAGAAATGCTCATCCAGCTAAGGGGTTATTTATTTATTTTATCTTGATTTTAACTTAGGCTTTAAATGAGGTTATGAGTTGTTTATTTTAATTTTAAATTGATTAATTTGGTAGAAGATTTATTCGAGCAGGAGGACACATCCCACTCAACCCAACACCTCATTCAACAAATAAAGCAAAAGGATGAACAAATAGATAGGATGGGGAAGAGGCTTGAAGACTTGCTAGCTTTTTGACACTTGAACCAAGCCAGTGGTATCTGCTATTGAGACTAGTCAGCTAGATTTGTTGCATGTCTTGGATCCAGCCAAGACTTTACCTCCAGTAGAGCAGGGCAGCACCAGCTTGTATAGGAAATTAGTGGATAGTACCTTCATACAGGAAAAAGAAATTAAAACCATGGATGAGCAGCAGGTGAGAGAAGCATTGGCTCACGCCTGAGGAGGATCATCAGTTCCAAAGGGTAGACCCTACCCAAAGGAATTTTATGCCATCGAATATCCTAAGGGTTTCATGCCACCTTCTTTCAAGATCTTGATGGCGTGAAACCAAGGCAGTGCGTACTTGCCAACTGTATGGTGGAAGTGATGTGTTACTCTTCTGACTTTTTATCAGTAGCTTAGCAGACATAGCCGATTGGTTTTCTGAACTTCTCAATAGTTTAGTGAATACTTTTGCTGAGTTGGAGCAACTCTTCATTAAGAGATTTCTTGGAATTTCAGAACACCATGGTGGCTCCCTCATCTATATTCTCAGATGGCACAACTTGAGTATGAAATACGAACTACAGATGTTTGAATAGCATGCCATTGAAACTCTGTTGAAGAATATTCATGGATCGATTGCCTTCATGCTCAAAGGTTTTACCATCAAGATATTTGAGAAGCTAATAAACAAGGTGGTTAGCTTATAAGGAGAAGCCAAATAGTTACTTTTTCTGGATCAATCAATGTTGACCTCATTTTTAGGATGAGCTCTCAATCCTTAAATCTTAGGCATAGGATTACTCTTAGACTTTAAGTGGTCCTTGTTCTTAAGATGCACCTAGTGTTTAGGTGGACACTCAACCTAGTCCTAGATACTTAGATGAGCTAGCCATAGGAATATGTCATGCCTTAGGTGTGTTAGGAAAATTTCCTACCCTTAGCTTAAACCATTCCTCACTTTCCTTCCTTCAAGTAAAACTCCAAATCAATCTTGATTGATTTTCTCTAAAGTTAAATCAAAATCCATGATTTAAATCCATGATTGAAATCCATGATTGAAATCTATGATTGAAACCCATGATCAAAATCCATCAAAATTCCTAAGTCCAAATTTTTCTAAGTCCCTTAAAATTCCCTTTTAATGGACTTAGCCCAAATCATGATCAAAACTAATTCAAATGTTTAATATTTTCTCATAATTCATTTATATTCTCATTTATATTCACATATATAAATGAAATATAAATTCACACCAATCAAACTAAACTCAAAATTCCTAATCAATTCATGAAATTCTCTTAAGTCCTTAAATTCTATTAATGGACTTAGCCTAAATCAACTCTAAACCAACTCAAAATCATGAGATTTTCTCAAAACTCATTTATATTCTCATTTATATTCACATATATAAATGGAATATATATACGAATCAATCAAATCAAATCCTCAAGTCAAATTCCAAATCAAATATTTTTCTACGTCCTTTAAGTTTTCCATTAAAGACTTAACCTAAATCATGATCAAATCAATTCAAATTCATGGGACTTACTCATAACTCATTATAAATGAAACATAAATATAAATCAATCAAACCAAATTCAAAAATTCAAGCTGCCGACACCAAAATTTCCTAAGTCTTTTAAAATTCCCTTTTAACGGACTTAGCCTAAATCATGATTAAACCACTTCAAATCCTTGAAATTTTCTATTGAACCATTTATATTCTGATTAATATTCACATATATAAATGAAATATAAATTCAAACAATCAAAACCAATTCCAAAAATCAAACTCAATTCCACTCAAAATCCAACCTATGCCTTTCAAGTCAAAATCTTGAACTTAGCCAAATGAATTTCAAATCAAGTCAAACTCTAGATGTTCCTTCATGATTCAATCAACCCTACAATTATGATCCCATATAGAAATACAAACTTCAATCACCAAATCAAAATCCAAGTCAAAAATCAAACCATATATCCTCTCATATTCTTCCTTTGAATATGAAATTGTCAAAGGAATCAAAACCCATTTGACTTCAAACCACTTGCAAATAGATTTATTTTTCAATCATAAGTCCATATCCAAGTTCAATTAAACTCAAATCAAGCTTTGACTTAGCCATTTGACCCACGTAGGCTCACTTGACCCAAAATGACTTAAAGTACCCTTATGAGCCAAATTCTAATCCTAACCAAATTGGATTGAACCAAACTCTCCTATGCCTCTCATCATGATCAACAATCATCATGGGATGATCAATCAACCAAATTGGGTTAAACCATATAAAACCTAAGGGTTGACTAAGTCAACACTTAGCCCAAAATGAAACCAAACATTGCCAAAATCCATCATAGGCCAAATTGATTGAAATCATTGATCTAAGTTCACTCATGACCTATGTTTAAACTTGACCAAGCCAACATTTGAGCCTAACCTAGCCCAATTGGTCACTTGACCCAAGTTGACCCAACTTGCCCTAAAGGGTCAAAATGTGTCAAAAATTGATCTAAGCCAAATTGATTGGAACCAATGGGTTAGGTTCATTCCAAAGCACTTGTTGAACTTGACCAAAGACTCAATTGGCCAACTAGACCTAACCTAGCCCAATTGACCTTAGACCCAACTTGACTTAAAGGGATCATGTTGAGCCAAATTTGAACTTAAACCAAAATTGATTAGAAACAAAGATACCAATCTACTATGACTAACTAAAACCTAAACCTAGCTAAATAGGTCAAATGGGTCAAATAGGTCAACTTGACCCATTTGACCTAAGTGAAGTCATATGAGCCAATTTCAAAACTAATCCAAATTGAATCAAACTAAAACAACCAAAATATTTCAAATGGTCATATGAACTTAATCAAACCCTTGGTTTGACCCAATTTGACCAATTGGTCAACTTGACCCAAATTGACCCATTTTGACCAAAATGGGTCAACATGAGCCAAACCCTACTAATGAATTCCAAATCTCATGAAACTTGCCCATTCCTAGTATCTCCACATACCCAACATATCCAAATTTAAAAATTAACAAAATGACCATTCTACCCCTAGGCCATAGAACAAATTTTGGCCTAATCCATGAGTAATTTGGTCATGCCCTCTTCATATCCACTTGATACCTTCTTAATACCTCAAGGGGACCAAATGAGAGAGGTGCACCCATTACAATGGGTTTGGGTCAGCCCAAATGGACCCAAGGCAGACCCCATAGGTCAAATTGGCTCATTCCAAATCCTTCTTCCACTCAATTTGATGCACATGGGAGGTTGGCAATTCATTCAATGCCTCAAATTGATCATGTACAAAGAGCTAATAACCTAAACAAACTCTCCAATGTGATCAATTGGATCAAAATGACAAAGGAGGTGTCGTCGTTCGATTGCCATAGGGGATACTCCCCCTAATTCAATTCAAAACTATCATTCCCTCATCTGATCAAGCCCTAGAGAGTGTTATGAAAGATCAAAGAGCCTTACTAAGCATACTAAAAGGGATTTGAAAAGTGATCTTCTTAGGTTTCTCCATTGAAAAATAGGGGAGTTCACTTGAACTTCCAACTTTCTCCACACTCAAAATCACTTCAATTCCTATTGCACACTTCCTCTAAGGATCAATCCGAGTGCACTCAAGCATCCATTTGAGTTCTCATAGAAAGGAGAGAAGGAATTGAATCAAAGCTGTCAGGGAGATCAAGTGGTGTTGGTCCATAGGAAGATCCACTCAACCCCAAGGCCTGAAAATTTTAACAGGACTTCATCTCCACTGATCTAAGCTACCTCATCCGCACCTGCGATCACCTCCCAGGTGTGAAATTTTGACCAGCATAGGAGGTGTTGGTATTTTGTGAAAGGAATTTTCAATTCATGCAAATTCCACCGTTGGATGTGTTCCTTATTGGCTTTTGATGGTGTGGGTAAAGTCTTGTTCCAATATAAGCTCAATCGAGCTAGGATCTTCCTCTAGATCATGGACGGTCTCTATTGAGCCTAGGGGAAGAATTAGGGAGATCTTGGCTGTCCATCCGCACATTTTGGATGGACGGCCAAGATTATTCCCACGTTTAGAAAATCATTTATCCTTTTATAAACTACGGGTTGATCCTTGGCCATTCGATCTTTGATCGAGGGATCAAAGCGCATCCCGCCACCGCCACGACAAGACACTTTTAAGTAATGCTCACATGACGTAAAGCACACCGCCACCGCGTCAGGCCGTGAGCGAGAGATTAGTTTAGGGAATTTAATTAATTATAATTAATCTCCTAATCATCTAAATATCATATCTACATGAATAAAATTCAAAAAATATGAGGTAAAATTATTTGGAAAGATAATTCAACCTAAAATATTTTAAAACTAATTTCAATGGATTTTGAATTATACTTTTCTCTGATTTTAGGTTTTATTAGAAATCATATTTTGCTAATTAACTCTTAATTAAACCTCTGATTAATCCTAAACTTCTTGGGTATATTTTAGGGGATGACCTCTGCCTCCCCTAATTTTCTTTGGATTTATTGAAGTCTTAATTAGGGGAATTGCAAATATGTTTCCTAATTACTCCCTTAACCTAATTAAGGATAATTAAGATGTAATTAGTTGTTTTAATCCATAATTAGAGTAGATTAAGGGTAGATTCAGTAGATAGGAGGTTTATGGAATAATTTTGGGGCATTTCCCCTAAGCTAATCCCTAAACCCCCTTTTCTTTTCTTAATCCTCTCTTAATTAAGGCTTAATTCATTAATTATTCCCTTAATTAATTTCTAAAAATTCTAAAAACTTTCATAACTTAATTAATCTACTTTGGGTAGATGCTTAGGTGTTGAATATCCTAAGTTCAATTAAGAAAATCAAAACCCAATTCATATGTGTGAAGAGGTGTTTTGAAATTACTTAAGCTAAACCCCTTAGCTTAATTAACTATTAATCATGAGCCAAATTGCATTAGGCCCTTTTCTTACTAGGTGCATTGCAAGTTTAAATTCCTTGTGAGTTTTTATGTCATCTCATTAGCTCATAATTATTTGGTTAACTATGTTAAGGTTGTGTAGGTAAGGGTTAATTAATTTGCTTAATTCATACCTTAACCTATTAAATACATAAAAATGGATCTAATTATCTAAAAATTAAAAAAAATATATCAAAAACATGTGGGAATGGGTTAGGAATAGCAAACTCACCTTTGCAAAATTAAATCAAACTTAAAACTAAACAAAAATCACATTGAATGCACTTTGATTTATTTTGAACTTTCTTATTCCATAAAACTGTCTTTAGGATTTAATTAAAGTGAATGTGTTTACATGCTTTCATCACTTTGATTCTTTCCCCAACATGCTAAATTTGTATGCCATGTGGTTTCATGCATTCATATTTTTCAAATTCAAATTTAAAAAAAATGAAATTATTTACTTTATATCAAATTTGCATGTGTTGGATAAAGTAGAAATATGAGTGGCTATTATCACTACTAAATTCAAATTATTTTTAAAACATATAAATCAATTATCAAATTTGAAAGTGTGTTTCTTATATTTTAATTATAAGCTTGCATGTCAAAGAATATAAAGGTGTACTTAGTATAGATTTCCCGTCTCTTTTATGTTAAGTATAGTTTTGAATAGGAATTTGTGAAGATGTATGATTCATCTGAAAAGAACCTAACACTTACCTAATTCCATACCCTATTCATTCTTGTGCTATCACTTAAGAAGGGTTACCTATGATTGCACACATAAATTGCACAAACAAAACAAATCAACAAATACAACTTTTGCATTCTTTCTTTCCAACTTATTCCTTTTCTACACATATTTGTATTTAAGGAAAGTGGTATATTAGTCTGGACAACCCTGAGGTTACATGGCTTTAAGTAGCCCTAAGTTGGTCTTGTACCTTACACCTCTAGTTAATAATGGCACCACACTCACTTATGCCTTTCTTACTTTCATGTGTGAATGTGAAAAGTTGGATAAATAAACCCTTTTCTACTTAAGAAAAATCTTGCATATTAAACTTCCAAATTTCTTTAAATGCATCATAAAGTGTGTTAAATGTTCTCATTTGTGTGTATAGATATGCTTAAGATTCATTCATATGCATGTTATACATGTTGGGAAAGAAATAGAGTGATGTGTGTTATGTAGATTTAATTCATTTTATTTAATCTTAAAATACCTTTCTTTTTGAATAGGTTTATTTAGAGTTCATCTAAACTTAGGACTAATTAAAAGATTTAATCAAAACCTTCATTAAAAAAACTAAAATGTGAACCTACTTTAGAAAATTACTTAGGTTAGGTAAGGAAAGAGAAGTTCTCTTCTCTTTCCCTCTCTTTATAACTTAATAATTAATTGTAGGATTCACTTGAACCTAATCAAAATATGAAATAAAATCAACCCAAATCAATTAAACATGGTTAGGGTGTTGCATGGTTTAATGTTTTATTTATTTTGTGATATATATTTTAGACTGGATGTTAGGGTGTATGCTCAAAGAATGAATGGTAAGATGCCCTTAGTTTAACTATTTCTGCAAGGGATTATGCTTAAGGGGTGCTATCATAAATAAAAATATAATGGTTTTGCTTGGGTGCTTTATACCCTAAGCATAATCCAATAGTAGACTTAGTCACCCATGTGTGGGTGATAAGTCTAATATTCATGCTTGAGATTTGTGTGGTTTGTTTTAGCTAACCTTTATTTGCGTGTTAGATTTTCCTTTTCCTCTTTCATGTAAATTTGTGCAATTAGAGTTTTGGGAATGATTATTATGTGGATTAGATGAACATTGGTCATAAGATCCTATCTTATGCACCATGTGAAGCCTTGGAGCATCCACCTTCCAACCATCCAATAGAAGGAACCAAAGAAGAAAGAAGAAAAGAAGAAGAAAGAAGAAAATAAGAAAGAAGAAAATGAAGTTTGAAGACCCCGATAACAATGAATTCCTTGCTTAATTGTAATTTAATTCATTTGTAAAGTGGGTTGTATAAGGGTAGAGCTCGGCTACCCACATTTGTCTTTTCAGGTTTGTACGGTGGTGCCTGACCACAATGACCTTTTATTCTTTTTGAGATTAGCTTTATAAATTGATTAATGATTTGTTTAGCTTTTGCATTAAGTGACACCTTTTCCTAGTTTATTTCTTTCTTTATGTATGGCGTGAATGTGGATTAGGCTCTTTAGGGAAAAGTAAATCTTTTACCAAACTTAATAACTTAAATTTAAAATAAAGAACTCATAACCTCACATAAAGCTTAGGTTTAAAATAAATATAAAAGAATTAGCAACCCCTTAGCTGGATGAGTATTTCTTTTACAATATCATGCACAAATGCATCTTATTTCACTCTTGATTGGGCTTCAACCTTTGCCAGAGAAACTTGGCTTGACCTTTGAGAGCCATGGTGGAAACTCACCTCCCCCCTTCTCGCTGATTTTGGCCAATAGCTTTATTTCTCATACATTAGGCATATGAATCCTATTAGCCTGTGTCAAAATAATTGTCCAAAAATAAAAAATAAAATAAAATTTGAATTGCATTAGATTTAGGCCATTTGAAACATGCTCTTGCATGATCTAGTCTCTTTAGGGGGTGACTTTAAAGACTTAGTTTCTTTCTAAATAAATAACAACCTAGCTATCTTGCATAAGCATAATGACTTTCCTACATGTATTTAAAATCATAGGAGGAGTTAGTTGGCGACCACCCCTAGGCGGTTGTAAGTCCAAGCAGTCGGGTGGTTTATCCTCTCTTATGGAGACAAACCAAATATCCATTTTTGCTTTAGATTTAGGTTATATTTTTGGCCCTCGCCAAAGCTCCCTAGATTTAGGTTCTGAGGATGCTTCTCCTCTTTGTAGGCCATAAGCATTATTCCTCACCTCTTAGGCATTTCCATAATCTTGTGTCAAGGAATCATAATTCCTAAATTTCTAATGAAAAATGCAACTCAAATAAACTAAATAAATTTCAAAATATAAAGCCCAACTATAAAATAGTTTGAGATGTTCGCTAGTTTTTCTAACATCGTGGGCATCCCCTACTTATATTTCTTCTGGCTTCGATAATAACTCCCTCTCTTTGATCAATCCTATTTGATCTTCAAAAATAAAAAATAAAAATAAACCAATATATTGATAGTCCCTTTCCTATTGAAATCTTTAAAGACAACAATCATTTACCTTAATTGAGAGTTTTCTTAAGGAATCCCCATTCCTTAGCATGTAATTAACTACGGGGGCTTGCCTCTGTAGGAAACTTAATGAACCTGGTTTAACTTAAACCCTGCTTTTCCTTTCCATGTAAAGCAGACATAGAATCTCTAATAAATATGTAGACCCATCGTCCTTAGGAGTCCTTATTGAGGTGATTAGGTCCATTAAAGGGTGGTGACTTCTATCAATCGAGACAATACACTATTTCCTTGATAATGTACTCTATCACTTGAATAAATACATCTGCAGATCTGCGTGGCATCCTAAAAAGATGAATTTCTATAGTTTTGCCTCTGTCACTTCTCACCAACAGATTTGAAAGGTGACTCCCTATCGAAATTTTTCACTACAGATTTTTCTGGCGACTCCGCTGGGGATGATTCCTCTCTCCATCTTTGGAAAATGATCATTGTATTTGAGTATCGATAGTGGGTTTGTACTTTGGTATGAACCCGAGACTATCTTTCTTTCCATTGGCACTTAGCTTATTTCATCCTTAAGTTGAGTTAGCCAACATCTTTAGGTTTTAGGATGTCACTCCATTGGTCTTAAAACCCTCATTGGTTTCTCCAATGGGTAAAAATGAAAAGATCTAAATAAAAAAAAGAAAACACTTAAAAACTTCTCCTTATCATTTTTATGATAAGGAAAGGCTCATCCTAAAATAATAAAGACAAATAAATTCTCCAGAAGAACTTTTCTTTTCAAAAGCACCTTTTCAAATATACACTTAATAAAATATTTTCCACAAAAATTTTATCACATTTATGTAACAATTCCCATAATTATTACATTTAGGGATTTTCAAAAAAAATTAAAACTAAGAATCTATTTTCCAAAAACACAAATGAACATATTCTTTTAAGTTACTTTGATGATAATTTCATTTTCAAAATAAAATGAACAATCATCTTTCCAAAAATCACAAAAATGAAGTTTTCAAAAAGTGCACATGAACCTGTCCTTTCAATACACTCACACCTATTGAATTGAAGTTTCATTTTCAAGTAGAATTAAATTTTCTAAAAGCACAAATGAATATCTTCTTTCAATTCACTTTGATGAAGATTTCATTTTCAAAATAAAATGAACAATCAACTTTCCAAAAATCACAAAAATAAAGTTTTCAAAAAACACACATGAACCTTTCCTTTCAATACACTCATACATATTGAAGGGAAGTTTCATTTTCAAAAAATATGAATTTTCCAAAATCACAAATGAACATCTTCTTTCAATTCACTTTGATGAAGATTTCATTTTTAAAATAAAATGAACAATCATCTTTCCAAAAAAAAAAAAAAATCAAAATAAAAAATAATGTTTTGAAAAATCACATATAAACCTTTCCATTCAATACACTCACACCTATTGAATGGAAGTTTCATATTCAAATAAAATTAAATTTTTTTTAAAAAGCACATATGAACATCTCCATTTAATATATTCAAATTTATTAAAAGAAGATTTCATTCCCAATTAAAAATAAACATCATTTGTGAAATCCCACTTAAACATATCTCACATATGATTAAGTTGGATTTCCTCTCTTTCAAAAAAAAAGAAGCAAATTATAATCACACATAAAACAAAAATTTTACATTTAAAAAATAAGATTGGTTCCCCTTCCAACATACCCAAATTTGTTGAATAGAAGTCTTCTCTTTCAAAAAAAAAAATAGAACTTAACAATCATATTTTCAAAATTCTAAACACATTTTGGAACTTCATTTAGCATACTCAAATTTGCTAAGTGAAGTTTTCAAATCCAAAATCAAAAACCAACAATCATATTTTCAAAATTCAAACACATTTAGAACTTCATTTAGCATACTCAAATTTGCTAAGTGAAGTTTCCAAATCAAAAATCAAAAATCAACAATCATATTTTAAAATTTTCAAACACTTTTTGAACTTCATTTAACAAACCCAAATTTGTTAAGTGAAGTCTCCAAATCCAAAATCCAAATTTTTTTCAAAACACATTTGGAACTTCACTTAACATACCCAAACTTTTTAAGTGGAGTCTCTAAATCCAAAATCAAACATTTTCAAACACCTTTTGGAACTTCTTTTCTTAGCATACCAAATTTGCTAAGGAGAGGTTTTCATTGTCAAAACTAAAACAAATCAAAATTTTTGAACACACCATTTGGAATTTCATTTAGCGTACTAAAATTTGCTAAGTGAAATTTCCATTTCACAAAACTAAGTGGGATTTCATTTTTAGCATATCAAATTTGTATAGCAAAGTCTCCACTTTCTATCCAATCAAAACAAAAATAAAACACTTAGGATTTCGTTAGCATACATAAATTTGCTAAGGATCCTACCTTTTCAAAAAATAAAAAAATCAAATGAAAATGAAACACTTAGGATTTCTTTAGCATACCTAAATTTGCTAAGGATCATATTTTCAAAAATCAAACAAAACACACTTGGGTTCTCCACTCAGCATACCTAAATTTTCTAAGTGGGAATACCAATTTCCAAAATTGAAACAACAAATCATGAAAAAGAAACAACCACTTTCTCAAACACTTCACTTAGCATACCCAAATTTGCTAAGTAAGTGAAATTCCATAATCAATCAAACAAAAATGAAATCAATTGACCCTTACTTTGACACACTCAAATTTGTTAAAGGAAGGGGTCCTGAAATCAAAAATTCAAATTCAAACAAACATGAACCTATGGAAGCATCATTCTTAAAATATTTGAATCCATATTTCAACATACCTAAATTTGTTGAAGTTGGATTCATATTCAAAATTTCTCTTTCAATCAATCTTCTCAAATCCATTCGAACCCCACTTAACACTTCCAAGTTATTGGATGTGGGTTCAAATTTTTAAAATCAAAATTAAAAAAAAAATTTGTAAAGATAAACATCTGATACAAACTTGTTTCTCATTGCAGATTCTTACAATCAATACATTGGCAGTTCAGTTTTTAGTCTCTTACAGTTGTTGAAATTGCCGGGTCATAGAAGTTCATTTTTACCTTCCCCCATGGTATGGATCTGGCTTTGGATCAAGATGACTTCCTCCGACTATACCATACGCATTTGATTCACTTCGGTTGGGGATTCGAGGGAACCAGGATTACTTGTGAGGGCACTCCCCTCCAATAGTTAGTAGGACCATGGTGATCGAGCAGAAGCCAGTCATCAGGATTAATTTGCCCACCGACTCTGATGTCTCCTCACTGAAGAGGAAAGTGGTGGCGGTCCCACAAGCTTCAATTATAGTAGTGCTAGCAATACCGTAGCCACTTGCCACCCAGGTTTCTCACGCCTCTAATGAGGGCTAGTACCATCTCATCTGTACCCTCTAAGGGAAAGGCTCTCCTAGTCTCAGGGTTTTCCTCTGCTACATTTGAGTATGGGTCTAGCTCTCATTCCTCCCATCCTACCCATATGTAGTGTTGGAATAAGAACCTAATGATCAAGCTGTACCACACTAGGATTACAAGGGAGATGGAGGCAGCAACTCATTCAACTGTCAAGGAGTTCTCCGTTATTACTTCACCACCAGTTACAACAAACTAGTTCCATCCTCTCTTTGGGTTAGACAGGGAGGATGTTACATGGAATCGCTCATCACCTCCTCCAGTGGTGCATTATCAGCCAACAGTTACCAAGTCTAGGAGGTTATAAGCCGACCTCTGATCTATCTTGCACCAGGTAGGTGGAGCTTACGGATGCTTAGAGTCTAGAACTCAGTTTGATATTCGATCCATCATCCCCCGTAGCATGGGGAAGCATATCCACAAGGAGAGGACCCTGAGAGGCCCATATAGCACATATTACCAGTAAGAAGAGGCAGAGGTTCACCATCGCCAGCTCTTTTATTGATTTTCCAGCTACTACACCATACTGACAGTATCCTTCTTACTGACTAGTGATCATAGAAGGATAGCTCCCATGCATAGAGAGTTGATGGTGTCTCCACCCCACCACTGTACGCCTCATCCGCTATCACCAGTCCAGGTTACAACATCTCCTACTCCAGCAAAGGCCATGAAGGCCATATCCGGGAGAAGCGCACCCTTTTGGTGATCCAACTCTGGCCAAGGGATCCTACCCCTTCCACACCACCCATTGTGGCAGGCCGAGCTCTTCTGCTATACCTTCTACCCTAGTAGTGGTGTGGAAGGAGTGGCAACCCCAAAGCATCGTGGTTGTCCCTTCACCAACTCTGCCAGTAATGTTGAGATGGTAAAAGTTATTTTAGATATTCCTGATGATAGTCCAACTGCACCAGTGGTAGTGGAGCATCCTAGGATTATTACCCATTTCACAGTAGTAGCATCTAGGAGTGTCGTTGATCTAGTGAGTACAGTCCACATAGGATTGACTCTTCAGTGAGAGGCAAGGTCCGGTGCCTCTTAGTGCACGATGGTGGTCACACTGGTTAGCCTAGATTATTTGTTCCTGCTCAGATGGATCATTCTTTAGATGAGATAGTGGCCCATTACTTTATGGAAATGAAGGAGATCTTGGGGTACGATTGGTCAGATGAAGAGAAAGTCAGCTTCGATCCCAACGAAGATGACTTATTGGGAGACTCATGAGTGCATGTTGACACTAGAGGATCTCTTCTTAGGGAAAAACAAGCTATGGAAGGTGACAAGGTTGATCAGGAAGACACCGTAGCATCAGGTCAGCACCTCTGAAATCAATTGAGGTAGAATGATGAGCAGATTGATAGGATGGCATGACAGTTAGAGGTCTTGTTAGCAATAATTTTAGTGCTTAAAAAAAGCCCCTTTAGTTCATCCTACTACAGTCAACATCAGTCAGCCTGAGTTAGTGCATGTCTTGGACCCAACCAAGACTCTACCACCCATTGAGCAAGGTAGAACTAGCATGTATAGGGAGGTAGCAAAAAGTACCTAAATACAAGAAAATGACATAAAATCCATGGTTGAGTAGCAAGTGAAGAAAGCTTTGGCTCAAGCCTGGGGTGGATCATCAATTCCAAAGGGTAGACCCTACCAAGAGGAATTTGATATTATCCAATATCCCAAGGGTTTCGTGCCTCCTTCCTTCAAAAGTTTTGATGGTAGTGGAAACCCAAGGCAACACATAACACATTTTAGGGCTAGTTATTATAATGTAGGTGGCAGTGTGCTTTGCTTTTTTGCTTGTTTGTTAGTAGCTTAGCAGGTATTGCTTTCGATTGGCATGCTGAATCGCCCAACAGTTTAGTAAAGACATTTACTGAGTTAGAGCAACTCTTCATCAAGAGGTTTGCTAGGGCTCAACAAAGGGTTATAGTAGGTGATCTTGTTGTAGCACAACAGCACCCCAGTGAGTCCCTTGTTGATTATATTCTTCGATGTCGTAACATGAATATGAAGTGTGAACTGCAGTTGTCTAAACAACATGCCATTATGATTCTATTGAAGAATATCCTTGGCCTGGTCACCTTCATGCTTATGGGCTTCACTATCAAGACATTTGAGAAGCTAATCAAGAATGAGTCTACAAGGAGAGGCCAAAAATTTTCCTTTTCAAGATCAGTTGCCTAAGCAGAAGTTGCAGAAGATCTACGAGAAGAAACCAGGAGTAGTAGCAGCAGTTGACAAGGGGAAGCAGCCAGCTAGAGATCAGTCCGAGACCATAACCTCAATAGCCTCCACCTCCTTTGCCACCATCGAGGCAGCCCTACCGGCCTCCACCGCAGCCTCCATGGCCAACACAACCACTACCTCAGCCATACCACCACAACAGCATGCATACCCACCGCCAGGTAGCTATGGACCACCTACTCTTTTAGATAAGTTAAATAAACCTTATTCTTTTAAGAAGGAGGTAATCAAAAAAATCTTTAAGAATCTCTTAAAGAAACCTAATTTTCAGCTACCCGAGCCTAGGAGACTAGAGGAAGTAGGCAAAAGTCTTGATCCAATCTTTTACCCTTACCACCGAATGCTAGCCACATTTTGGAGGATTTGTTTACATTCAAGGACTGGCTTGAACACAGTTTTAAGATCGGTGTTGTAGTTATCCCAAACAAATATCTCGTGGAATAGCCTTCCGGTTCTATTAGGGTAATCCTTGGGGATACATGTGATCTTACCAAAAGTAAAAAAAGTTGGGATATTTCTCTATCCAAAACCTCTAAGAAGATCATCCAGAAGATCAAGAAGCTTTCCTTGTAGGTGCCTGAGTCAGCTCAAACCTCCAGCACCAAGGAAGGCTTGCAAGTTGCTAGTGCCAACTCTAGGAAAAGAGGAGTTTAGTAGCAGCAGCATGTATCAGCCTAGGATAGCCCTTTAGCACAGCCACCGATCGTGTCCAACCTCTAGCCTATAGTTACAGCTTCCACATTGGCAACTTCTACCATTTTAACTAGCTCTTATATTTCTTCTACTAGTAGAACTCTTGTATCAGTGGATAAGGGCATCAAATCTCTTACTCCACTCACTTTACTTAATTTCTACTTTGTACCTCTAAATAATTCCAAGAAATTGAAGCATAAAGCTAGTTTGAATTACATTTGTGTCACTTCTGATGGGTTATCTTCTTCTATTCCTAATGATAACTCTTCAATTCAAAATAACTATAACAATTCTGATCTTCCTCTTTCTGATTCAGAGTTAGACTTTCCTACTCTAAATACTACAGGTTCACCTCTTGAGATCGACTTGAAATCATCCGATTCTGAGGGTCCCATAGTTGAAGCTGTAGGTGAGCCTGATGTGCAGGTAAAATGTTCCATTACCCTACCACAAGAGATCAACAAAGTTAACCTCTGTAGTAGCAAGGTTCTACCTCTTAGGGTAACACCTCAAGATAGAGGGAAACAAGTAATTGGTACTAAAGATCGAGAAGCCCTTCCATAGGATGCTCCACCCTTGGACATGTTTGTGGTAGACCAGCCAAAGGTGGACTACAACATCCTTTCTCATCTAAAATAGTTTCCATCTAAGCTAAGCATATATGATGCCCTTGTCTTATCCAAAGATATGAGAGAATCACTAATCAAGGCCCTCCTTAATCCTGAAATTTTCTTAACTTAGGTTTTTCTATAGGTGAGGAATCACATTATGCAAAAGAAGCCAAAGGGATCATCTTTACAGATGAAGATCTTCTTCTGGGAGATTTGGAGCACAACAGTCCCCTTTACATCACAGTTGACATGGACAGGTTCAGACTCACCAAGGTTCTCATGGATTTAGGTACATCAGTGAGCATTATGAGTCTAAAGACCCTTGCCTATTTAAAGATTGACATCTCCACACTCTGAGGAGAACAAATGATGTTGAGAGGATTCAATGATCAAGGTGAGTGGGCTTTAGGTTCTATAATGCTATCTTTCGAGATCAGTGATTGAAAGACTGAAGCCAAGTTCTACATCATTGATTCGAATACCTCGTTCACTACTTTGTTTGGTAGGCTTTGGATTCATCAGAATAAGATAGTTCCATCCTCCCTTCATCAGTGTATCAAGCTCAGAAAAGATGTAATTTAATACTGTGTCAACAAAGATGAAAAGCCATTTTCAGTTAAAGAGGTTGAGATTTATGAGGATGCGACCTACTATCTTCCTCAAAACACCCTTTCTCATGGACTTGGATAAAATTCAAATGCAAACATAAAAGAAAAAAATAAATAAAAAGAAAAGATAAAAGAAAATGAAAAGAAAAATAAGAGTCCAAGTGAACAAGAAAGGGGAATTGAAGAAGAAATAGATCTGTATATCACATTCCACCCACAGTTAATTCCATCATATGAATATGTGGGTAGGATGGCTCAACCTCCACCAGGCAAAGGCATAGATAGAAACAAAGGTAGTTCCAGAGGGGGGGAGACCCCCTAGTCATCCTTCAGCCAGTAGAGGTTGTGTTCCTGTTCATAGGAGTACCCCTACTATTAACATAGACTCAGAATCCAGCTCAGAGGATGAGTCTAATGTGATTAGTATACCAGCCAACCCCTCTTAGCGGGTTCCATTGGAGGTGACTTTTCATCCAGACAGAGAAGAAGACCAAGCCTCCAAGCAAAGCAAAGTATTCGAATCTGGTTTATGTGAAACTATTGGGTAACTGTTGGGAACCTTAGCTCTTACCTTATTTACATCTCAGAAAGTTGATGATTTGATAGTTAAGGAAGTCCCTAAGTCTTCCATTGACATGAAGTAGAAGAGGTTCTTTTTGGGATCATCATCCTCATGTACTGAAGTTGATGTAGAGCTTGAGAAAGATACTTTTAAAGAATTAATGGAATTACCTTTTGACTTTTACTCGCCTTGTCTTCAAAATCTTATACAGAATACTTTGAAAAGCTATGGAACAATATAGGTGGGAAGCACAATCAAGAGCAGGACTAGGATTTAGTACGATGAGTCCAGTCAATGATGAAGATTATTGCCTAGTTGTTACCAACCATTTAGAGTCTGATAGTTTCTTCTCACACATCCCCAACTCTTATGAGAATGTGTGTTCAAAAACTTCAGATGATCCAGATGATCTCCAAGTCAAAGAGGCATCACTAGAATTTGAAGAGAAGATTCATTCAATAATCGATAAGTTTAAAGAAATCAACCTCAGGATAGAAGAAAATCTACGCCCGACATACATCAATTCGTTGCTAAATGAAGAAGAAACCAATGACTTAGTTAGGCTATTGATTGAGTTTAAAGACTGCTTCACATGGAGTTATGAAGAGATACCCAGATTATCTCCTAATGTAGCAGTCCACAAGCTAGCAATAGATCCTAACGCTACCCCTATTAAGCAAGCTCTTAGACGTATGCGATTAGAAATTGAATAACATGTCATTTCTGAAGTAAAAAAATTGATCAATGCTGGTTTCATCAGGGAAGAAAAATATCCTACCTGGTTAGCTAGTATCATTCCAATTAAGAAGAAGAATGACCAAATTTGCATTTATGTTGATTTTAGGGACTTAAATAAGGCATGTCCTAAGGATGAGTTTCCTCTTCATATACCAGAGTTAATGGTGGACATTGCCTCATATCATTTAGTCTTATCTTTCATCAATGGGTCATCTGGCTATAACCAAATCAAGATGTCTCCTGAAGATGAAAGAAACACTGCTTTCTAAAACCCGATCAGAATTTTCTATTATAGGGTCATGCCTTTCGGCCTTAAAAATGCTGGTGTTATATACCAATGGGCCATGACTCAGATCTTCAACAAACTCATCCATCATCAAGTTGAGTGCTATGTTGGTGATCTAGTAGTCAAGAGAAGAGAAAAGGAAGACCACCTCTTTGACTTGAGTAGTTTTTGAATGGATAAGACAATATTATCTCAAAATAAATCCCCTGAAATGTGCAGTCGGAGTAGCTTTAGGAAAATTCCTTGGATTTCTTGTCTGACACCGGGGAATATAGATAGATCCTGAAAAGATTAAAGCTATCTTAAAAATGTCACCTCCTAAGAGTTTAACTCAACTCAGATTCTTTCAAGGATGGCTGGTGTTTCTAAGACGCTTTATCTCAAACCTATTAGGGAGATGAAAGCCATTTTCAGTACTTGTCAAAAATTTGAAGCAATTCAACCCTCTTCCCCAGCGTAACTTAAACAAATCATTTTCTCCTCATTGGGACTGAAATCAAATCAAACCTCTCATCCCCTTATGGATGACTTGAACCTGCTTCCCTAGTAGAAGGTTCACACTCTATCCCTTAGTGGATTCTTCCATCTCTCTTATGTCTTGGACATAAGTAGAGCCACATTGCACTAAGCTCTAGATTCTTTCTACACCTTGGGTTAGGGGTAGATTGTTTTTGTTAGTGCTTGTGATCTTTTGGTGTTGTTAATCTTTTCAGTCAACACCAATACGTGCGGTGTTCCTTGTTAGTCACACCACACCTATTGGGCTCCCTTTTTTGACATCATTTTTAGGATGAGTTCTAAACCCCTCCATCTTAGGCATAGGAGTCCTCTTAGACTTTAAGAGTTCCTTAGTCTTAAGACACATCTAGTGACTAGGTGAACACTCAACCTAGCCCTAGAGACTTTGAAGAGTTAGCCATAGGAATAGGTCATGCCATAGGGGTGTTAGGAAAATTTCCTGCCCTTAGCTTGAACCATTCCTCACTTTCCTTCCTTCAAGTCAAACTCGAAATCAATCTTGATTGATTTCCTCCAAACACAAATCAAAATCCATGTTTGAAATCTATGATTGAAACCCATGATCAAAATCCATCAAAAATTCCCAAGTCCAAATTTTGCCTAAGTCCTTAATCTTCCCATAAGGACTTAACCAAAATCATGATCAAAACCAATTCAATCTTTGAGATTTTCTCATAATTCATTTATATTCTCATTTATATTCACATATATAAATGAAATATAAATTCAAACCAATCAAACTAAACTCAAAATTTCAAATCAATTCATGAAATTTTCTTAAGTCCTTAATTTTACATTAATGGACTTAGCCTAAATCAACTCTAAACCAACTCAAAATCATGAGATTTTCTCAAAACTCATTTATATTCTCATTTATATTTACACATATAAATGAAATATAAATATAAATCAATCAAATCAATTTCCAAATCTAAAATTTTTCTAACTTCTTTAAGTTTTCCCTTAAAGACTTAACCTGAATCATGATCAAATCAATTCAAAATCATAGGGATTTCTCATTACTCATTTATATTCACATATATAAATTAAATATAAATATAAATCAATCAAACCAAATTCAAAAATTCAAGCTCCCTACTCCAAAATGTTCTAAGTCCTTTAAAATTCCCTTTTAGTGGACTTAGCCTAAATCATGATTAAACCACTTCAAATCCTTAAAATTTTCTCATGATCCATTTATATTCTCATTTATATTCACATATATAAATGAAATATTAATTCTAACAATCAAAAACAATTCCAAAAATCAAACTCAAATCCACTCAGAATTCAACCTAAGCCTTTCAAGTCAAAATCTTGAACTTCCCCAAATCAATTTCAAATCAAGTCAAACTCTTGATTTTCCTTCATGATTCAATCAACACTATAATCATGAACCCATATATAAATACAAACTTCGATCACCAAATCAAAATCCAAGTAAAAAAATCAAACCCTATATCCTTTCATAGTCTTCCTTTGAATATGAAATTATCAAATTAAGCAAAACCCATTTGACTTCAAACCACTTGCAAATGGATTTATATTTCAATCATAAGTCCATATGCAAGTTCAATTAAATTCAAATCAAGCTTTGACCAAGCCATTTGACCCACTTAGGCTCACTTGACCCAAAGTGACCTAAAGGACCCTTATGAGCCAACTTCTAACCTAACCAACTTGGATTGAACCAAACTCACCTATGCCTCTCATCATGACCAACAATCATCATGGGATGATCAATCAACCAAATTGGGTCAAACCAAGTCAAAACTAAGGGTTGACCAAGTCAATACTTAGCCCAAAATGAAACCTAACATAGCCAAAATCCACCATAGGCCAAATTGATTGAAACCATTGATCTAAGTTCACTCATGACCTATGTTTGAACTTGACCAAGCCATTGAGCCTAACCTAGCCCAATTGGCCACTTGACCCAAGTTGACCCAAGTTGACCCAAGTTGACCTAAAGGGTCAAAATGTGTCAAAACTTGATCTAAGCTAAATTGATTGGAACCAATGGGCCAGGTTCATTCTAAATCACTTGTTGAACTTGACCAAAGCCTCAATTAGACATAACCCAGCCCAATAATGACCTACTTGACCTAAAGGGGTCATGTTGAGCCAAATTTAAAATTAACCAAAATTGATTAGAAAAAAGATACCAATCCACTCCATATGACTAACGACCTAAACCTACCTAGACTTAAATAGGTCAAATAGGTCAACTTGACCCATTTGACCTAAGTGAAGTCATATGAACCAAATTCAAAACTAAACTAAAGCCACAAAACACTTCAAATGCTCATATGAACTTAGCCCAACCCTTATTTTGACACAATTTGACCAATTGGTCACCTTGACCCAAGTTGACCCATTTTGACCTAAATGGTTCAACATGAGCCAAACCCTATCAAATGAATTCCAAATCTCATGAACCTTGGCCAAACCTAGTTTTTCCACATACCCAACATATCCAAATTGAAAAATTAGCAAAATGACTATTCTACCCCTAGGCCATAGAGAAAATTTGGCCTAATCCATGGGTAATTTGGTCATGCCATCTTCATATCCACTTGATACCTTCCTAACACCTCAAAGGGACCTAATGAAGAGTGGTACACCCAACCCAATGGGTTTGGGTCAGCCCAAATGGACCCAAGGCCAAACCTGACCCCATGGATCAAATTAGCTCATTCCAAATCCTACTTTCACTCAATTTGATGCACATGGAAGGTTGACAATCCACTCAAGGCCTTAAATTGACCATGTACAAAGAGCTAACAGCCTAAACAAGCTCTCTAATGTGATCAATTGGTTCAAAATGGCAAAGGGGGTGTTGGCCGTCTGATTGCCATATGGGGAGATATACTTCCCCTAATTCAATTCAAAACTATCATTTCCTCATTCGATCAAGCCCTAGAGAGTTTAGGAAAAATCAGAGAGCCTTCTTAAGCACACTAAAAGGGATTTGAAAAGTGATCTTCTCAATTTTCTCCATTGAAAATTAGAGGAGCTCACTTGAACTTTCAACTTTCTCCACACTCAAAACCACTTCAATTCCTCTTGCACACTTCCTCTAAGGATCAATCCGAGTGCACTCAAGCATCCATTTGAGTTCCCATAGTAAGGAGAGAAGGAATTGAATCAAAGCTGCATGGGAGATCAAGTGGTGTTGGTTCATAAGAAGATCCACTCAACCCTAAGGCCTGAAAATCTCAACAGGGCTTTGTCTCCACTAGATGAAGCTACATTATCGAGCTCGAGTGTCGGTGATCACCTCCGGTGAGATATGAAATTTTCTGACCACCTAGCATATGAGGTGTTGGTCTTTTGTGAAAGGAATTTTCAAGTCATGCAAATTCCACCGTTGGATGTTTTCCTTATTGGCTTTAGATGGTGTGGCTAAATTCTTATTACAATCCAAGCTCAATTGAGCTCGGATCTTCCCCTAGATCATGGGCGGTCTCTATTGAGCCTAGGGTAAGAATTAGGGAGATCTTGGCCATCCATTCACGCATTTTGGATGGATGGCTGAGATTGTTCCCATGTTTAAAAAATCATTTATCCTTTTATAAATCGCGGGTTGATCCCTGGCCATCCGATCTTTGATCAAATGATAGGGATCAAAGCACGTACCACCGTCGTGCCGCCACCCTGACATGACACTTAAGTCACGGGCTCACCGCAACCGTGTAAAGCGCGCAGACCGCCTTCTCCATGCATCGTGCTGTGAGCTGAGGGATTAGTTTAGGGAATTTAATTAATTATAATTAATCTCCTAATTTCTAAATATCATATCTCCTTCAATAAAATTCAAAAAAATATGACGTAAAATCATATGGGAAGATAATTTAACCTAGAATATTTTAAAAATAATTTTAATGGATTTTGAATTATACTTTTCTCTGATTTTGGATTTTATTGGAAATCATATTTTGCTAATTACCTCTTATAAATCTCTGATTAATCCCAAACTTCTTAGGTATATTTTAGGGGATGACCTCTTCCTCCCCTTATTTTCTTAAGATTTATTGAAAGCTTAATTATGGGAATTGTAAACATGTTTCCTAATTACTCCCTTAACCTAATTAAGGATAATTAAGGTGTGATTAGGGGCTTTAATCCATTATTAGAGTTGATTAAAGTTAGATTCAGTAGATAGGAGGTTTAGGAAATAATTTTGGGGCGGCATTTCTGCTATTCCTTAAACCTCCTTTTCTTTCTCCTTTAATTAAGGGTTAATTCATTAATTATCCCCTTAATTAATTTTTAAAAATCCTAAAAACTTTCATAATTTAATTAATCTACTTTCAAAAGAATCTTAGGTGTTGAATAGCCTAAGTTTAATTAAGGAAATCAAAACCCAATTCAGATGTGTGAAGGGGTGTTTTGAAATTACTTAAGCTAAACCCCTTAGCTTAATTAACTATTAATCATGAGCCAAATTGCATTAGACCCTTTTCTTACTTGGTGCATTGCAAGTTTGAATTCCTTTTGAGTTTTTTATGTCATCTCATTGGATCATAATTATTTGGTTAACTATGTTAAGGTGGTGTAGGTAAGTGTTAATTAATTTGCTTAATTCATACCCTAACCTAATTAATACATAAAAAATGGATCTAATTATCTGAAAAGTAAACAAAAATATCAAACACATTGGGAATGGGGTAGAAACAATAAACTCAACCCACCTTTTCAAAATTAAATTAAACTTAAAACTAAACAAAAATCACATTGAATACACTTTGATTTATTTTAAACTTTCTTATTCCATAAGAATGTTTTTAGGATTTAATTAAAATGAATGTGTTTACATGCTTTTATTGCTTTGATTCTTTCCCAACATGTTAAATTTGTATGTCATGTAGTTTCATGTATTCATATTTTTCAAATTTCAAATTTAAAAAATGAAATTGTTTACTTTATGTCAAATTTGCATGTGTTGGCTAAAGTAGAAATATGAGTGGATATTATCACTAATAAATTCAAATTATTTTTAAAACAAATAAATCAATTATCAAATATCAAAGTGTGCTACTTATATTTTAATTATAAGCTTGCATGTGAGAGAATACAAAGGTGTACTTAGTATAGATTTCCCTTCTCTTTTATGTTAAGTATAGTTTTGAATAGAATATGGTAAGATGTATTTCATTTAATACAACCATTTTAATCTATTTCTTCCACTTACTATACACATTTGGACAATCAAGTAACAAGTGTACACAAACAATATGGGGTGCCTTTTTACTTTCATGTGTGCATGTGAAAATGGATAAAGAATATTCTCTTTTAAGAAATATCTTGCATATTAAACTTCCAAGTTCCCTTAAATGGATTACTTAGCATGCATCATAAAGTGTGTTAAATGTTCTCATTTGTGTGTATAGATATGCTTAAGATTCAATCATATGCATGTTATACATGTTGGGAAAGAAATGGAGTGATGTGTATCATGTAGATTTAATTCATTTTATTTAATCTTAAAATACCTTTCTTTTTGAATAAGTTTATTTAGACTTCATCTAAACTTAGGATTAATTAAAAGACTTAATGAAAACCTTCATTAAACAAAACTTAAATGTCAACTTACTTTAGAAAATTACTTAGGTTTTGGAAGGAAAGAGAAGTTCTCTTCTCTTTCCCTCTCTTTATAACTTAATAATTAATTGTAGATTCACTTAAACCTAATCAAAATATGAAATAAAATCAACTGAAATAAAATAAACAACTTAAATGAAACCCGCCTCTAAGTTGAACATGCTTTACACTTAGAAAATTTGAACCTAAAGTCATAGCTAAGCATACCACACAAACCTTCAAAGCACACAAATTAGCCTAAGTCACCACTCCTAGCTTTAGGTGAGGGCGTGCATGGTTTGATGTTTTTTTTTTATTTTGTGATATAAGTTTTAGATTGGATGTTAGGGTGTATGCTCATAAAATTAATGGTAGGATGCCCTTAGTCTAACTATTCTTTTCTGAAGGGGATTGTGCTTAAAGGGCACTATCATAAATAAAAATATAAATGCTTTTGCTTGTAGGTGTTTTATACCCCTAAGCATAATCCAGTAGGCCAGTGGACTTAGTCACCCATGTGTGGGGTGATAAGTCTAATATACATGCTTGGAATTTGTGTGGTTTGTTTTAGCTAGCCTTGGTTTTGTAGGTGTTAGTTAGATTTTCATTCTTTTCCTTTTCATGCAAATTTATGTAATTAGGATTTTGGAATGATTATTATGGAGATTAGATGAACATAGTCATAAGATCCTATCTTATGCACCATGTGAAGCCTTGGAGCATCTACCTTCCAACCATCCAAAAGAAGGAACCAAAAAAGAAAGAAAAAAAGAAGAAGAAAGAAGAAAATAAGAAAGAATAAAATGAAGCTTGAAGACCCCCAATAATAATGAATTCCTTGCATAATTGTAATTTAATTCATTTGTAATTTAGGTTGTATAAGGGTAGAGCTCTACCCACATTTGTGTTTTCGGGTTTGCACGGTGGTGCACCACAATGATCTTTTATTTTTTTGGCGATTAGCTTTATAAATTGATTGATGATTTGTTTAGCTTTTGCATTAAGTGGCATATTTTCCTAGTTTCTTCCTTGCTTTATGTATGGCCTGGATGTGCATTAAGCTCTTTAGGGAAAAAGAAATTTTTTATCAAACTTAACAACTTAAATTAAAAATAAAGAACTCATAACCTCACCTAAAGCTTTGGTTTAAAATCAAGATAAAAGAATTAGCAACCCCTTAGTTGGATGAGTATTTCTTTTACAATATCATGCACATATGCATCTTATTTCACTCTTGATTGGAGGGCTTCCACCTTTGCTAGAGAAACTTGGCTTGACCTTTGAGAGCCATGGTGGAAACTCACCTCCTACCATCTCACTGATTTTGGCCAATAACATTATTTCTCATGCATTAAGCATATGAATTCTATTAGCCTGAGTCAAAATAATTATCCAAAAATAAAAATAAAATGAAATTTGAATTGTATTAGATTTAGATCATTTGAAGAATATGCTTACATGATCAAGTCTCATTAGGGAGTGAGTTTAAGGACTTAGTCTCTTTCTAAATAAATAATAGGCTAACTATCTTTCATAAGCAGAATGACTTTCCTACATGTATTTAAAATCGCTCGAGGAGTGAGTTAGTTGGCGGCCACCCCCAGGTAGTTGTAAGTCCAAGAAGTCAGGTAATTTGTCCTCTATTGTGGAGACAAACCAAATACCCATTTTCGCCTTAGATTTAGGTTGTGCTTTCGGCCTTCACCAAAGCTCCCTAGATTTAGGTTCTGAGGTTGGTTCTATTCAATGTGGGCTAAAAGCATAATTCCTCACCTCTTAGAAATTTTCATAATATTGTGTCATCAAATCATAAGTCCTAAATTTTTAATGAAAAATGCAACTCAAATAAACTAAATCAATTTCAAAAATATAAAGCCCAATTATAGGATAGTTTGAGATGCTCGCTAGGTTTCCTAGCATTGTGGGCATCCCTTATTTATCTTTCTTTTAGCTTCAATAATAACTCCCTCTTTTTGATCAATCCCATTTGATCTTAAAAAAATAAAAAATAAAAAATAAACCAATCGAGTGATAGTCCCTTTCCTATTGAAATCTTTAAAGAAAATGATCATTTACCATAATCTAAAGTTTTTTTGAGGAATCCACATTCCTTAGGATGTTAATTATGGGGGCTTGCCCCTGTAGGGAACTTAATGAACTTGGTTTAAAATAAACACTACTTTACTTATCCATGTAAAGTAGGGGAAGAATCTCTGGTATATATGCAGACCCATCATCTTTAGGAGTCCTTATTGAGGTGATTAGGTCCATTAAAGGGTAGTGAGTTCTATCTCTCAAGATAGTACACTATTTACTTGATGACATACTCGATCACCTGAAGAAGTGCATCTGTAGATCTGTGTGGCATCCTAAAAAGATGAATTTCTATAGTCTTGCCACTTTCACTTCTCACCAACAGATTTGAAAGGCGACTCCCTATAGAAATTTTTCACCACAATTAACAAAGCCGATGCCAAAAAGCTTTCGTGAAGAAGCTAGGGCTGTGATAGTAGCAGACAAGGGGAAGTAGCCAGCCAGAGTGCAGTATGAGAGACCACGAGCTCCACAGTCATCACTTCCACCTCCTCTACCACCACCAAGGCCATCCTACCAGCCGCAATAACAGCACCCTCCATAGCCTTCACCACCTCCTCCTCAGCCATATCCACAGCAGTAGCGGTACACATACCTACCTCTAGGTAGCTACCATCCACCTACTCTTATGGAACTAAATGAACCATATTCATTGAAGAGGGAGCAAATTAGAAAAATCTTTAAGAATCTCTTAAAGAAACTTGATTTTCAGTTACCTGAACCTTGAAGGTTGGAAGAAGTTTGCAAAAGTAATGATCCTAACTTTTGCCCCTACCACCGCATGTTAAGTCATATTTTGGAGGATTGCTTTACATTCAAGGACTAGCTTGAGCATAGCTACAAGAAAGATGCCATAGTTATCCCAAAGGAATACCTTATGGAACAACCATCTAGTTCCATTAGGGTAATCCTTGTGGATACCAACAATCCTTCCAAAACCAAAGAAGGTTGAGATGTCTCCTTATCTCGAACCTCGAAGAATATTGTGTCCAAAATCACAAAACTTTTCTTACAGGTGCTTGAGGCATCTTAAACCTTCAACATCAAGGAAGGTTTGCAAGTTGCCCATGACAACTTAGGGAAGGTAAGAGCTCAGCAGTAGCAGCAACCCCTACCTGCACGTGATAGCCAAGTAGCACAACCACCAATTAAATCCAGCTTCCAGTCCACAGTTGTAGCTACTACATCAGTGAACACCTCTACTTTAGCTAGCTGTTCTTCTAATAGACATCTTGTATCGATGGATGAGGGCATCAAATCCCTCACCCCTCTTACTTTACTTGATTTCTACTATGTACCTCCTTCAAAATCTAAGAAATCAATGAATAAAAATAGTTTGAATTACTTCTATGTCATTTTTGATGGGTTGTCTAATTATACTTTTACATAAAACTCTCCATGTATAAATAATAAATAAAACAACTGTGATCTTCCCTTTTTTGATTTTGAGTTGGTCTTTCTTTCTCTGAATACTATGGATTCACCTCTTGAGATAGACTTGGAATCATATGATTTTGAGGGTCCTATAGAAGAAGCTGTAGGTGAGCCTAACGAGTAGGTAAATTCTTCCACTAACTTACCACAGGAGATCACTGAAGTTAACCTCTATAGTGGCAATGTTCTACCTCTTAGGGCAACACCTCAAGATAAAGGGAAACAAGTCATTGGTTCAAATGATTGAAAAGCCCCTCCATAGGATGCTCCACCCTTGGATATTCTTGTGGAGGATCAACCCAAAGTGGACTATAATGTCCTCTCTTACTTAAGAAAGTTTTCATCTAAGTAAAGCATATATGATGCCCTTATCTTATCCAAAAAAGATGATAGAATCATTAATCAAGCCTCTTCTTGATCCAAAGACATGCTTAGCTCAGCTAAACGCTATTGGAGAAAAGGCGCATTATTCCGGAAAAGCCCAAGAAGTCACTTTCACAGATGAAGACCTTCTTCTAGCGGGACATGAATCACAACTGTCCCCTCTACATTACAGTAGACATGGGCAAATTCAGACTGTCCAGAGTTCTTGTCGATCCAGATGCATCGGTGAACATTGTAGTCTAAAGACCCTTATCTACTTGAGGATTGACATCTCCACACTCTGAGGAGATCGAATGATGTTGAGAGGATTCAATGAACAAGGCGAGAAGGCTTTAGGTTCCATAGTGTTACCTTTGAAGATAAATGACTGGAAGAGTGAAGCCAAGCTCTATATCATTTTTTCAAATACTTCATTCACCAATTTGCTTCTAGGTGGAACAAGATGATTTCATCTTCCCTCCATCAGTGCATCAAGTTTAGAAATTATGGAATTGAATATTGTGTTAAGGGAGATGAAAAGACATTTTTAGTCACAGAGGTTGAGATATATGAGAATGCGACCTACTATCTTTTTCAAAACACCTTTTCTCGTGAACCTGATCAAAATTCAAATGCAAAAGAAAAAAAAGAAGAAAAAGAAAAATATAAAAAGACAAAGAAAAGAAAAATGAAAGTTCAAGTGAACGAGGAAAGACATCGAGGAAGAAGTAGAGCCGCATATCACATTTCACCCATAATTGATTCCATCATATGGACATGTGGGTAAGATGACTTGACCTCCACCAGGCAGAGGCAGAGGCAGACATAGAGGCAATTCCAGAGGTGAAAGGCCCCCTGGTTGGTCACCACCCAACAAGGGTTATGTTTCTGTTCATAGGAGTACCCCTACTACTCATATAGACTTGGAATGTAGCTTAGAGGATGAGTCTAATGTGATTAGCATACTAGCCAACCCCTCTCAACAGGTTTCATTAAAGGTGACACTCGAGCTAGACAATGATGAAGACCAGGCCTCCAAGCAAAGCATGAATGTATTCAAATCAAATTTATGTAAAACTATCAAGAAGTAGTTAAAAACCTTAGCTCTAACCTCACTTTCCTCTCAAAAAATTGAATTTTTAGGTGTTAAGAAAGACCCTAAGTCTTCCATTGATGTGAAGCTGAAGAGATTCCTATTGGGATCATCATCATCATGTCTAGAAGTTGATGTAGAACTTGAGGATGATTCATATAAATAATTAATGGAATTATCTTTTGATTGGTACTCGCCTTGTGTCCATAATCTTGCAAAGAAGGGTTTGATTCCTTATACATGGTCTAAGCATAGGTCAGAGTACTTCGAGAAGCTATGGAACAATAGAGGTAGTGATGCACAATCAAGATCAGGACTAGAAATCAATATAGTGGGTCCAATCTATGACGATGATTACTACTTAGTTATCACCAATTATCTAGAATCTGATAGGTTCTTTTCACACTACACAAACTCTTTTGAGAATGTGTGTTTAGAAACTTTAGATAAACTAGATGATCTCCAAATCGAAGATGCACTGCCATAATTTGAAGATGAGATCCATTCAACAATCATCAAGCTTAAAGAAATCAACCTCGGGATAGAAGAAAATTCACGCCCGACATACATCAGTTTGTCCTTGAATGAAGAAGAAACTAATGACTTAGTTAGGCTATTGATTAAGTTTAAGGACTGCTTTACATAGAGCTATAAAAAGTTGCCCGATTATCTTCTGACGTAGCAGTCCACAAATTAGCAATAGACCCTAACACTAACCTTATCAAGCAAGCTCCTAGATGCATGCGATTAGAAATTGAACAACAAGTCATTTCTAAAGTCAAGAAACTGATCGATCGGTTTCATCAAGGAAGAAAAATACCCTACTTTGTTAGCCAATGTCATCCCAGTTAAGAAGAAGAATAGCCAAATTTGCAAATACGTCAATTTCAGAGACTTAAATAAAGTATGTCCTAAGGATGAGTTTCCTCTTCCAATACCATAATTAATGGTGGACATCGCCTTTTCTCATGCAGTATTCTCCTTCATGGATTGGTCACCTGGCTACAACCAAATCAAGATGGCCCCCAAATATGATGGAGACACTACTTTTGAACCCTAATCAGAATCTATTATTATAAGGTCATGCCTTTCGGCCTTACAAATATTGGTACTACATACCAACAGGCCATGACTCAGATCTTCAATGAACACATCCATCATCAGGTTGAGTGCAACATTGATGATCAAGTAGTCAAGAGCAGAGAAAAGGAAGACCATCTCTTTGACTTGAGAGTAGTTTTCAAACGATTAAGATAATATAACCTCAAAATTAATCCCCTTAAGTGTACATTTGGAGTAGCTTCAGAGAAACTCCTTGGGTTTATTTTCCAACATCGAGGAATAGAAATATATCTAGAAAAGATCAAAGCTATCTTAGATATGCCACCTCCTAAGAGTTTAACTCAACTCAGATCTTTCCAAGGACGGTTGGCATATCTAAGATGCTTTATTTCCAACCTATCAGGGAGATGCAAGCCATTCTCAACACTTGTCAAAAAGGATGCCAAGTTCAAGTGGGATGACAAGTGCCAGCATGCCTTTGAAGATATCAAGCAGTATTTTATGAAGCCATCAATTATAGTAGCCCCTATGCCTGGCAGGCCACTCATCCTCTACACTGCTACATTGGACAACTCTCTCAACACTCTGTTAGCCCAATCCAATGACAGAGGGAAAGGAGAGTGCTCTACTATGTTAGCCATCATCTGATCCCTGCTGAAGAAAACTATCCACATATTTGGAAACATTACCAAGCTTTAATCTTTGCATTCAAAATCTATGACACTATATGCTTTCTCATAAGGTGAACTTGATTTCCATGACCAATCCACTGTAATACCTCATGACATAGGCAATGCTATCCAGATGTTTGGCATGATGGTCCATGATCCTCTCGTAGTTTGATAACACATTCACCCCACTCGTGTAAAAGGGCAAGCACTAGCAGATTTCTTAGCAGCACACCCACTTCCTACTAATTCTCAGCTTAGTGATGCTCTCCCTGATGAACAAATCATGAACTTAGGGGAGGTTGACAATCATTGATGGGATATGTATTTTGATGGTGCAGCTTCTTTTCATAAAGGGGAAGCACTACGATCTACTCTTCCAGGAAAGATAGGGGTAGGAATAGTTCTCTTAACTCTAGACCACAATGTGATGAGATTCTCATACTATCTTTCCAATCCCTGCACCAACAACAAAGCTGAGTATGAGGCTTTGTTTGCTGGTCTGGAGTTAGCCATTACAGTCTATGTCAAGAGCATCAACATCTACAGGGATTCTCAATTGGTCATCAACCATATTGCCAGGTCTTATAAGGTTCTCAAACCTAAGCTTCATCATTACCATGAGTATACCATGAAGTTGTTGGCCTAAATCCTTAAAGTCACCATCTATAAGGTTCCTCGAGCAGAGAATGTAGTAGCAGATGCTTCGGCCAAACTTGCCAAAGAATTAGCATGTCCGGAAGATGAGCCCATTCCAATAAGGGTCCAAAATAAACAAGTCCTATCACTTATTGATGCTAAACTTATCGAGATACTTTCTCTCGAAGGGGAGGTTTTCGTTGCTTATAAGGATAGGGAGGTAGATTGGAGGCAACCGTTCATTGACTATTTGAACACCGACAAACTACCTCAAGAAAAGTCACAAGCCCATCAGATGAAATAGAGATCTCTTCTATGCTCTCATTGATGGCACCTTGTACCGACATACTGATAGTCCTTTGATCAAATATGGTTATGTTGTTTAGATAAACATGAAGCTCATGGTATTGTAATTGAGGTACATTCAGGTCTATGAGGAGTGCATCAATCTGGTCTGATGATGAAGATGAAGATCAAGAGACTAGGATACTACTGGCCTTCAATGATTATAGAGTACATGGATGTAGCTAGGAGATGCCATGAGTGTCAGGTACATGGTGTGGTCCTACATCAACCACCCAACATTCTACACCCTACAGTGGCCTCATGGCCATTTGAGTGTTGGGGTACCGACATTATGGGTCCCATCGATCCTCCTTCTTCCAAGGGTCATTGATTCATTTTAGCTGCCACCGACTACTTTTCCAAGTGAGTGGAGGCAATCCCACTCAGAGAGGTCACAGCTTAGCATGTGCTTCAATTTTTTAGGAACCATATCGTATATAGGTTCGGGGTGCCTTAATAAATTATATTCGATAATGGTACTGCATTCAAGAGCACCAAGATCAACAGCTTCGCCAGAAGATACGGTATAGATTGGAGATACTCACCATCTACTGCCCCAAAGAAAATGGCTTAGCAGAAGCATTCAACAAAACTCTTAGCTAAATATTAAAGAAGTCTCTTGAAGACAACAAACGATAGTGGAATGAGTAGTTGGTTGAAGCCTTATGAGCCCACCGCACCACATACCGAACTCCAACTCAATCTACCCCATTTTCCTTAGTGTATGGGTACGAAGTCATTCTACCTTTAGAAGTTCAACTCCTGTCACTAAGGTTAGCATTAGGTAGCAAGATAACTATAGAACAAAATGCAAAGTTGTGGTTAGAAGAGCTCAAAGGTTTGGAGGAGAGTCGCTTATGGGCATGCCAGAACCTCGAGTTGTACAAGGCCAAAATGATTCAAGCTCATAACAAGCTCGTCCGCCCTAGGTCTTTCCAAGTAGGATAACTTGTGTTAGTCCTAAGGAGACCAATTATTGCCCGTCGAAAGATGGGAGGAAAGTTTGAACGCACTTGGGAAGGCCCCTAGGTCATAGAGAAGGCCTACCAAGGAGGATCTTATTAGCTCATTGATTATAAAGGGGAACCCCTGATGCTTCCAATTAATGGGCTCTATTTGAAGAAATATTACTTATAAAATATGATTGAAAATAATTATAAACAAAAGAACAAAAATTTGATTCTATTTTATCAAAATTTTCTTCTTTTGAAGCATTATTTTCTTATCTTGCAAATCCACCATGGTGTGTCTAGGATAGGTGTAAGATTCCCCTAGAGGCACCCTATCCCTCTTTCACAACACAAACATAATTAAAAAAAATCTCCCAATGCTATTAGAATAGGTGTGAGAGAACCCAAGAGAAATCATATTTTTATTAGCACACCTGGGTTAGGTGTAAGAGAACCCGAGCGAAATCCTTTCTTAGTGGGAATTCCCAATTTCCAACTGTGACACCATTTCATTAAATTTCCCAAGTGTGTTTAGGGTAGGTGTGAGAGAACCCAAGAGCTGTCCTATTCCCTTTAACATAAGCACAAAAATAAACAAATATCTTTTGTCCCGGTCTATTTTGATGTGAGAGAAAACCCCTGTGGCACTCACTCATTAGCTACTTGAGGTCAGGCCTAGATACTACCTTGCTAGTATGTCACGATAATCATCACTTGTTTGGAAGATGTGAGTCCCCGCGCTTTTTTCCTAACTTGACCATTGCAAACCAATTAGCACCTTGTTAGTATGGTAGACTTCACTGCCCAGCCAGTAAGTTACATCATTTTGATTTTATTTAAGAACATGTGAGTCCCCAAGCTTTCTTCTTGAACTAATCATCATGATCTAACTAGGTGGAGTATATTTGAGGTTTAGAATAAGTCTCCAAGAGACTCCTTTCCTCTTGACTACATTTGAGTTGATATAAGTGCTCCAACAACATTTGCTCAGTAGTCACCCTAGATCAGATGACACCTGTCGATCTGAAGACAAACTACCCAGCAATCAGTTCCACTATAATAGGATATGAGTCCCTGAGCTTTCTTCCTAGGCTGACTATTGTAAAATGATGAGTACTTTAGGTTGGTTGATGTTCACTATGCTGACAGTGACTCACCCAGTGGATACACCACTCTTGGAAGATGTGAGTCATCACGCTTTCTCCTTGTGTTGGCTCGAATACCTATTTGATATATGACTAACCATGTCATCTTCTCCAGGGTTTTGCATTAAGCCCTTAGCAACCTCTTTCCCTACGGGCATTCAATTTGGATCATGTCCTTGGCGATCCCATTTAGACACTACCTGGGTTACTCTTGGATGCCTTTCTTAAACCACCCTTTGGTTTTAGAATATATGCATATTCTCGCTTGATTCATGAGATATCTGAGATATAAGCTCCTTCGTTTGATCCCTAGAAAACCAACAGGGTCCACGTTAAAATAAACTAAACAAATAAATAAACAAATTAATGAGCTTGTGGATTAGAAATTCAAGCCCTCAAAGCCTTTTCCTGGCATATCCCATCTGGCGGTCATGTAACTCCTATAGGAATTGTCTTACTACCTAAGTTGAGATAAATCCCCAAGTCGACACTCACTTTGAGTCTCCCTTAGGTTAGGTTCAATATATTTTTCCACAATCAGGTTATCTCGATAGTCATTCCACCTTGAAAGATGTAAGATTATGACGTATTCTTTCTAGCATGACTGTCGTAAACTGACGGTCAACCCTAGGTCGAGATCAATTTATTTCCTAAAGTAACCAATAACCCCAGTGGTCTTTTGTAGTGGAAGATGTGAGTCCCCGAGCTTTCTTCCCTTGAATTGATCATTGCAAACCAAAAGGCACTCCTTTGGTTAGATAGTTCTCCCATCGGTCGGGAAACTACTCCCTTTGGTTCAGTAAATCTAAGATAGGTCTAGGCTAATATAAGCTCATTCTCAGTGTGATCCATCACAAACTAACAGAATCCATCAAAACAAATAAATTAAAAAATAAAACTAATCTTTGACTATCTTTGAGCTAATTTAAGTCCTCCAACAGCATTCACTCAATAGTCAGCCCTAGGTTAGAATTGATTTGTTTCCCAAAGCAACCAATCACCCCAGTGGTATTTTGTAGTGGAAGATGTGAGTCCCGGAGCTTTCTTCCCTTGAATTGATCATTAGAAACTGAAAGGCACTCCTTTGGTTGGATAGTTCTCCCATCGGCCGGGAAGCTACTTCCTTTGGTTCAATAAATCTAAGATAGTTCTAGGCTTATATAAGCTCCTTCTCAGTGTGATCCATCACAAACCAACAAAATCCATCAAAATAAACAAATTAAAAAATTAAACTAATCTCAACTATTTTTGAGCTGATTTAAGTCCCCCAGCGGTATTCGCTTAATAGTCAGCCCTAGGTTGGGTTTGATTTGTTTCCTTGCCAACTGATGACCCCAGTGGTTCCTTATTTGGGAAGATATGAGTCTCTGTGCTTTATTCCTAACTTGACCATTGTAGGTCGAAAGACATCCTTATGTTTGGTTAGTCCTACTTTATGGTTAGTAGACTATTCCCTTTAGATTGGTAAATCTAAGTTAGCCCAAGCCCTTCATGGCCCCTACTCAATGCAGTCCATTGCAGACCGATGGGATCCATTCAAAAATAAACTAAAAAATTGAAATTAATCTTGACTATCTTTGAGCCGATTTAAGTACCCAAAGGCATTCACTCAATAGTTAGCCCTAGGTTGGGTTCAATAGTTACTTAATAAATAAATTTCCATTTGACTTTTAAAACAAATCAACTCTCTCCAATTTGGACCTCTCCCAATTAAATTTCCAAAAATCAATCCTTTGAAAGCTACCTTAGTAGTCTTTAGGAATAACCACTTATTTCTTTAATCGAGAATATTCTTAGAAAGAGACCCTTCCTAATATGTAATTAACTATAGAGGCTTGCCTTTATAGGGAACCATGATCCCAGAATAAAATTGACCCTATTCTACTTTTCCATGTAGTCAGCCCTAGGTCCTACTATGTGTTTAGTAGACTACCCTTTTTAATTGTTAAATCTGAGTTAGATTTATGCCTCTGTGGCTCCTACTCAGTGCACTCCATCGCAAACTAACATGGCCCATCACAAAATGCAAATTCTAAAAATCTGAAATAAATTCAACCCTCCTCCCTCAGAGGAGTCAAACAACAAACAATACAAATTCAACAAAATAAATCCAATCAACCTCCTCGAGTGGAGTCAATCAAATCAAAATAATCTAAACAATCAACAAGTCAAATCAGTTTCTCTCCCCAATGAGATTCGAACCAAATCAAATCTCTCATCCCCTTGTGGATGACGTGAACCTATTTCCCTAGTGGAAGGTTCACATACTCTATCCCTAGTAGATTCCTCCTTCCCTCTCTTATGTCTTTGACATGACTAGAGTCAGATCGCACTAAGCTCTGGATTCCTTCTATACCTTGGGTTATAAGTAGATTGTTTTGTTAGTGTTTGTGATTGTCCGGTGTTGTTGATCATTTTGATCAACACCAATACGTGTGGTGTACCTTGTCGGTCACACCACACTTATTGGGAGCCCTTTCTTGACCTCATTTTTTGGATGAGCTCTCAACTCCTCCATCTTAGACATAGGACTTCTCTTAGACTTTACGAGTTCCTTAGTCTTAAGACACTTCTAGTGATTAGGTGAACACTCAACCTATCCCTAGAGACTTAGAAGAGTTAGCCATAGGAATAGGTCATGCCTTAGGGGTGTTAGGAAAATTTTCCTACCCTATACCCTGAAACAATTCAATGGATTTTCTCAAATCATGAGTCAATCCCAAAAAATTGAAACCTATGATTGAAGCCCTTGATTGGATTCCAAACTCCAAAATATTTCCTAAGTCCTTTGTTTCCTCCATGGACCTAGCTTAAATCAAATCCAAATCAATTCAAATTCAAGGAATTTTCTTACAACCCTTTTATATTCTCATTTATATTCACAAATAAAAATGAAATATAAATTCAAATATCCAAAACTAAATTCAAAATTCAATTCCAAATTCAACCTAAATTTAACCTAAGCCTTTCAAGTCAAAATCTTGAACTTAGCCAAATCGAATTCAAATCAAGTCAAATCCTTGATTTTTTTTCATGATTCCATCAATCCTACAATAATGAATCCAAATATAAACTTAAACTTTAAACATCAAATTAAAAATCAATTCAAAACTCAAACTCAAATTCAATCAAAATTCAACCTAAGCCTTTCAAGTCAAATTCTTGAACTTAGCCAAAACAATTTTAATTCAAGACAAACCCTTGATTTTTCTTCATGATTCAATCAATCCTTCAATCATGAATCCAAATATAAACATAAACTCCAATCATCAAACCAAAACTAAATTCAAAAATCAAACCTAAGTTAAACTCGTGTTCACCCTTTTGAACTTGAAATTTTAAATGAATCAGGACCCATTTGACTTCAAACCACTTGCAAATGGATTTATATTTTAATCATAAGTCCATATGTGAGTTCAATCAAACTTGATTCAAGCCTTAATCAAGTCAATTGACCCACTTAGGCTCACTTAGCCCAAAGTGACCTAAAGTACCCCTTATGAACCAAATTCTAATCCTACCCAAATTGGATTGAACTAAGCTCACCTAAACCTCACATTGTGAGCAACAATCATCATGAGATGATCAATCACTCAAATTGGATCAAACTAAGTCAAACTAAGGGTTGACCAAGGCAACACTTAGCCAAAATGAAACATAAACTAGCCTAAATCCACCATAGGCCAAATAGATTGGAACCATTGATCAAAACTCATTCATGATCAATGTTTGAACTTGAAGTCATCATTTGAGCCCTACTTGACCTAAGTTGACCCAAACCCAACTTGACCTAAAAGTCAAAATATGTCAAAACTTGATCTAAGCTAAATTGATTGAAACCAATGGGTCAAGTTCATTCCAAATCACTTATTTAACTTGACCAAAGCCCCAATTGGCCAAGTAGACCCAACTTAGCCCAATTGATCTTGAACCCAACTTAACCTAAAAGGTCATGTTGAGCCAAAATCAAACTAAACCAAAATTAATTGGAAACAAAGATACCAATACATCTCATATGACCAATGGAGCCTAAACCAACCAATGACCTAACCCAAATAGGTCAAATGGGTCAAATTGGTTAACTTGACCCATTTGACCTAAATGAAATCAAACAAACCAAATCAAAATATAAACCAAATTGAACCAAACCAGCGATGCCAAAACATTTCATATGGTCATATGAACTTGACCCAACCCTTTGTTTGACCCAATTTATCCAATTGGTCAACTTGACCCAAGTTGACCCATTTTGACCTAAATGGGTCAACATGAGCCAAATCATATCAAACCAACTCCAAATTCTTTAAAACTTGGCCCAACCCATTTTTCAATCATACCAAACATATTCAAAATGAAATCCAAGCCAAATGACCATTTTACCCTTAGGCCATAGGGTAACCTAAAATCAAAACCACTTGGAAATTGGTCAATTCTTTTCATGGACACTTAGCATCCTCTTAGTGGACCTAATGGCCACTAATGAGAATGGTGCACATGACCCATTGGGTTTGGGTCAGCCAAACCCAACCCAAGATCAAAACTGACCACCTCACTTGACATGGGCACATGGGAATCTTTCCTACACTCATTTCAAGCACATGGCAGCTTCACTACTCCACTAAACACCCAAAACCAAATGCCATGCAACTCTAAATGGCCTAACAAACCCATTGAATAGGGTGAATTGGATCAAAATGAAAATAAAGATTGTGACTGTCTAATTCACCTAGGGGGAGATATACTCCCCATAATTTCACTTGAATTGCATTATCTTGTATTTGATTGAGTAAGAGGAAGCCAAAGGAAGAAATTGCAAGTCTCCCCAAGCTCCCCCAAGCCAATTCAATTTCCCCATTCTTGGTTTCTCAAAACCAAAAATAGGGGAGGTAGCAAGATTTTCCAATTGGTCTAATACTCAAATTCAGTCTAATTCACTTTACAAACACCTTGAGGGAACCCAATCGATCTTGGATCTTACGCTAGAAGATGGGCGATGGCCATCTCCCACAGGGGAGCTCAGGGACGGATCATGGGCCTTCCATCTACGTGTTTTGGATGGACAACCATGATCAAGATGCGTAGGATCCTTTGATTTATCCTATTAATGTTGTGACCTTGATTTCAATAGTTCAATCTTTGATAAGAAGGATGAGGAGAAAGCGTGTAGCATCGCTATTGATGCGGCACTGCGATGTGATAACTTAAGTGACCTCTCCCATCACACCACGTGGAAAGCCCGTGCCGCGCCAGCCTCCACGTGGCACCGATAGGATTAGTCATATAATTAAGGGTTTAATTGCTTAATAATCATGGAAACTTCAAAATAGCATAACTAATTATAGCTAAATCATAAAAATACAAAGTAAAATGCACTGCAAAGATATTTCTTAGGAGAATAATATAAAATTATTTCTAATGGATTTTGAATAGTGTATTTTCATCATTAGTGTTTTAATGAAAACTTAATAAAACTAATTACTCCTTAATTATCCCACTGATTAATTCCAAACTTCTCATATGCATTTAGGGGGATGACTTCTGCCTCCCCTAATTTTCTTGGGATTTATTGATGGGTTAGTTAGGGAGATCAATTAATGAATACTTAATCACTCTGCTTATGTAATTAAGAGTAATTAAGCATATGAACAATGATTTAGTCCCTTTATTTAGTTAATTAAGCCTTGCTTAAGTAGAAAAGAGGTTTATGGAATGGGTTTGGGGAATTTTTCCTAAGCTATTCTCTAAACCCCTTTCTTTCCTTAATCCAAACTTAATTAAGGGCTAATCCCCTAATCACTTGCTTAATTACTTTAATAAAATTTTCATAACATTCTAGAACTTAACCAATACATCTTGGGTAGGTGCTTAGGTGTTCAATAACCTAAGTAGCTTAAGGAAATCAAACTCCAACCCACATGTGTGGGAAGGGTTATGAAAGTACTTAAATTAAAATCTTTAACTTAATTAATCATTAATTATGAGCCAATTGCATTAGGTACCTTTCTTTCTTAGGATGCATTCCTGATTTAAATTCTTTGTGATTTTATGTCATACATTACCACATAATTATTTGATTAAATATGTTAAAGTGGTGTACGTAAGGGGTAATTAATGCACTTAATTCATACCTTAACCTAAATGAAAAAAATAAAAATCATCTAATGGTTCTCAAATTAAATTAAAACAACATACACATGTGGGAAATGGGTTAGGACCAGCAAATATCTTCACATTTTTGAAATTCAAATCAAACTCAAACAAAACTAAAAATCTCTTTAAAATAATTTTGATTTGGTTTAAATAATTCTATTTCATAGGATTGTCTTTAGGAATTAATTAGGGTGAATGAATTTACATGCTTTCATCATTTTATTTCTTTCATAGCATGTTAAATGTGTATGTCATATGAAAATCATGCATTCATGCTTTTTGAAAATCAAATTAAAAATGAAATATTTCCTTTATGTCAAATTGCATGGTTTGACTAAAGTAAGAATATGAATGGTTATAATCACTATTAAATCCAAAATTACTTTCAAAGCTTATAAATCAAACACCAAAACTGAAAGGTATTCTACTTATAATTATTTATGAGCTTGCATGTGAGTAAAAAAATAAAGATGTGCATAGTGTGGCTTTCCTTCTCTTTTCTTTTAGCATAGTTTTGAATAGGATTTGGCAAAGTGTATAGATCATTTGAAAATAACACAACACTTGCTTAAATCCTTTCCTATTCATTCCTATATTATTACTTAAGAAGGACATCAACACTTATACATATAAATTACATAAACAAATCAAACAAATAAACATAAACTTTAGCATCTTTCTTTTTTTCATTCATTTCTTTTGTACATACATGTATTTAAGGAAAGTGGTATATTAGTCTAGACAACCCTGGGGTTGTGAGGCTTTAAGTAGCTCTAAGTAGGTCTTGTATCTTACACACTTGGCGCTAATAATGGTGTCATACTCACTTATTCCTTTCATACATGTATGTGTGCATATGAAAAATGGATAAAAGGAATCCCTCTTTTCTAGTTAACAAAATCATGCAGCATAAAAAAAATTTCAAATTTTTTTAAATAAATTTTGTTAGCATTCATCATTAAAGTGCAGTAAACATTTCCATTTGTATGTATAGATATGCCTAGGATTCATTCATATGCATGTTACACATGTTGGGAAAGAAATTAAGTGATGTGTGTTTTGTGATAGTATTTCACTTTACCTTATTTTTGAATAGGTTTGTTTAAGAAAAATCTAAACTTAGGATTAATTAAAATACATAATAAAATATTCACTAAATAAAAATTAATTATGAATTTATCTTAGAAATTACTTAAGGTAGGGAGAAAAGAGAAGTTCTCTTCTCTTTTCCTCTCTTTATAATTTAGTAATTAATTGCAGGATTCACTTAAACTAAATCAAAAGATAAGATAAAATAAAATCAACCAAAGCAATAAAATCATTTACATGGACCAAACCCTCTAAGTTGAACATTTTCATACTTAAAAAACTTCAACCTTAAAGCCTAGTTATGCATACCACACAAACCTTAAATAACACACACATTAGGCTAAGTCACAATTTCTAGCTTTAGGTTAGGGCGATGCATAGTTTGATGTTTGATTTTATTGTGTGATGTTTTATTTTAGTTTGGATGTTAGGGTGCATGTGCGTAGACTGAATGGTAGGGCGATCTTAGTATAACCATTATCTACTGCAAGGGATTGTACTTAAGGGGTGTTGTAATAGAAATATAATTGCTTTTGCTGTGCAGGTGCTTATACCTCTAAGCATAATCCAAAATAGGCAATGTGGACTTAGTTACCCATGTGTGGGGTGCTAAGTCCAATTTATATATATACATGCTTGAGATTGTATGGTTTGTTTGGCTAATCTCTATTTTATAGGTGTTAGTTAGATTTTTATTTCCCATTTTCATGTACTTTTGCAATTAGGATTTTGGAATAATTGTTATGGGGAATTAAGATGAGCATTGGTCATAAGATCATCTCTTATGTACCATGTGAAGCCTTCGGAACAACCATGTTCCAACCAACCAAAATAAAAGAATAAAAAAGAAAGAAGAAAGAAGAAATGAAGAATAAAGACCATAATAACATGAATTCCTTGCTTGATTATATTTAATTCATTCATAATCCAGGTTGTATAAGGGTAGAGCTTGGCTACCAATTTATTTTTTGGGTTTGTGCGGTGGAGCCCGACCACAAATGACATTTTATTCTTTTATGCTAGTTTTATAAATTGATTGATATTCATTTAACTTGGGCATTAAGATAAAATCTTTTCCTAGTTTCTTCCTTGCTTTGATGTATGACCTGGATGACGATTAGGCTCTGAGGAAAATAAATTTTCTATCCAACTAAATAACTCAAATTAAAAGTAAACAACTCATAACCTCACCTAAAGCTTAGGTTATAAAACAAGGTAAAAGAATTAGCAACCTTTTAGTTGGATGTTGTCTTACTTTTCTAACAACATGCATAAAAAGCATATTATTTCACTCTTGATTAAAGGGCTTCCATCTTTTCCAGAGAACTTGGCTTGACCTGTGAGAGCCATGGTGGAAACACACCTCCTTATCTTACTGATTTTGGCCCATAATCTAATTTCTCATGCATTAGGCGTATAAATCCTAAATCCTGAGTCAAATTGATTGTCCAAAATAAAAATAAAATGTAACAAAATTTGCATTTGATTTAAGTCATTAAAGCATTCCCTACATGATCTAGTCTCTTAGGGAGTGTGTTTAAAGACTTAGTCTCTTTCTAAATAAATAATAGCTTAGCTATATTGCAAAAGCATTTGACTTGCCTTTATATTTTAAAACTATAGGAGGAGTTAGTTGGCGGCCACCCCCAGACAGTTGTAAGTCCAACAGTTGGGTGGTTTATCCCCTCTTATGGAGGTAAACCAAATGCCTATTTTTGCCTTAAATTTAGGTCATGCTTTTTGGCCTTCGCCAAAGCTCCCTAGATTTAGGTTTAGAGGTTTCTACTTCCCTTTGCAGCTACAAGAATAAATTATCACCTCTCAGGCGTTTCCATAACCTTGTACTATGGAATTGTAAGCTCTACATTTCTAATAATAATTCAACGCAAATAAATTAATTCAATTTAAAAAATGTTAAGCCCAACCATAGGGTAGTTTGGGATGCTTACTAGGCTTACTACTATCTTAAGCATCCCCTAATTATTTTCATTTGGCTTCGATAAGAACTCCCTCCTCTTGATCGATCCCACTTGACTTTCTAAAAATAAACTAATAGATTGATTGTCCTACCTTTTCCAAATCTTTGGAGACAACGATCATTTACCTTAATCGAGAGTATTCCTAAGGAATCTTGTTCCTTAGGATGTAATTAACTATGGAGGCTTGCCCCTATAGGGAACTTGATGAACCCGATTTAAAATAAATTCAGCTTTACTTTTTCATATAAAGTAGGGGAAGAATCTCTGGTACATTTCGAAGGGCCATAGTTCTTAGGAGTCTTTATTGAGGTGATTAGGTCCATTATAGGGTGGTGACTTCTATCTCTCGAGATAGTACACCTTTCCTCAATGCTGTAGATGATCAACCTAATAAGAACATCTGTGAAATCTACATGGCATCCCAACAAGGCATAATTTTATATATATTTCTATTTTTTTCAGTTATCCTTCTTTTCCCTAAATAGAAAAGGGGAATCGATGAAGGCGGAAATATATATAAAAGTTTTCATCACAGTCCGCCCTAGGGATTTCCATCTAGGAGAACTTGTATTAGTCCTAAGGAGACCAATTGTTTCCCATCAAAATATGTGAGGCAAGTTCAAACCCACTTGAGAAGGCCCTTTTGTCATAGAGAAGACCTACCAAGGAGGATCTTATCAACTTATTGATTGTAAAGGGAAACACCCAATACTTCTAATTAATGGGCTCTATTTGAAGAAATATTACCCATAAAAATATGTTTAGAAAATAATTATCAACAAAAGAACAAAAATTTCATTCCAATTCATCAAAATCTTCTTTTCATTCGAAGCATTATTTGCTTGTCTTGCGAATCCGCCATGACATGCATAAGATAGGTGTAAGAGAACTCAAGAGCCATCCTATCCCTCTTCCACAACACAAACATAAATCAAACACAATTCCCGGTGCTACTAGAATAGGTGTAAGAGAATCCAACAGGCATCCTATTTCGATTAACACAACTAAGTTAGGTGTAAGAGAACCAAGCGACATCCTTTCTTGATGGGAATCCCAGTTGCCATTCGTGGCACCATTTCATTAAATTCCCTAAGCATGTATAGGGTAGGTGTGAGAGAACCCAAGCGACATCATATTCCCTTTAACACAAGCACAAAAATAAATACCTATCTTTTGTCCCGGGTTACTTTGATGTGGGAGCAAGCCCCTTGTGGCACTCACTTATTAGCTACTCTAGGTCGGGCTTACATGTTATCTTACTAGTATGTCACCCAGGTGGTTCCTTATTTTGGAAGATGTGAGTCCCCGTACTTTCCTCCTAACATGACCATTGTAAACTAATGAGTGCCTTATTAGTTTGGTAGCTTCACTACCCAGATAGTAAGGTACCTCATGATTGATTTTGTTTAAGAAGATGTGAGTCCCCATGCTTTATTCTTGAACTAATCATCATGTACTAACTAGGTTGAGTATATTTAAGGTTTAGGGTAAGTCCCCCAGAGGTTCCTTTCCTCTTGAATACATTTGAGTTGATATAAGTCCTCCAACAACATTAAGTAATTACTAGTCGGATGACACAAGAGACTATCCCGAATCGTATAGAAGGATGTGAGTACCTGAGCTTTCTTCCTAGGCTTATTATTGCAAACCGATGGACACCTTAGGTTGGTTGATGTTCGTTATGCTGACAGTGACTTACCTGATGGATACACCACTCTTGATAGATGTGAGTCCCCACGCTTTCTCCTTGAGTTTGCCACTGAATACCTTTATCTTCTCTAGGGTTTTGGGTCAAGCCCTTAGCAGCTCCTCTCCCTGTGGAAATTCTACTTGGATCACGTCCTTTGAGACCCCATTTAGACACTACTCGGGTTACTTTTGGATTGGACAGTCCCCCTTTCCTAGTAACCACCTCTATGGTTGGAGAATTTTTTCAGCAGATGTGCAGATTCTCCATTAGTTTAGTAAATCTAAGATAGGTATAAGCCCATTCAAAGTTTGATCCCTCATAAACCAATAGAGTCCATGATAAATAAATAAAATAAATAGACAAAAATATTTGCTTGTGGATTAGGAATTCAAGCCCCCAAAGGGCACCTTTTCCCAAGCAAGCATCCTATCTTTAAGGAAGTGTCAGCAAAACTCCCTAAAAGAATTGCCTGACTACCTGAGTTAAGATAAGTCCCCGGGTTGGCACTCTCTCCATAGTCGCCATTAGGTTGGGTTCAATATGTTTTGCCACAAACAGGTTACCCCGACAGTCATTCTGCTTTTGAAGATGTAAATCCAATATGCATTCTTCTAGCATGACTATCGCAAAATGACGAGCAGCCTTAGATCGAGTTCAACTTCTTGCTCAAAGCAACTGATCACCCCAATGGTCTCTTGTAGTGGAAGATGTGAGTCCCCATTCTTTCTTTCCTTGAATTGACCATTGCAAAGTGAAAGGCACTCCTTTGGTTGGATAGTTCTCCCCTCAGCCGGGAAGCTACTCCTTTTGGTTCAGTAAATTTAAGATAGGCCAAGGCTGACATGACCCCTACTCAATGAAGTCCATCACAAACTAACGGGATCTATCAAAAATAATTAAAAAATAAAATTAATCTTAACTATCTTTGAGCCGATTTAAGTCCCCCAGCGACAATCACTCAATAGTCAGCCCTAGGTCGAGTTTGATTTCTTGCATAAGCAACCGATCACCCCAGTGGTTCTTTTTTTTTTGGAAGATGTGAGTCCCCTCGATTCTTCTAAGACTTAACCATTGCAAACCAAAAGGCACCCCTTTGGTTGGTATTCTACCATTTGGATTAGTAAATCTGTGTTGGACCAAGGCTGACGTGGCCCATACTCAGTGCAGTCCATGACAAACTAACAAAATTCATTAAAAATAATTAAAAAATGAAATTAATCTTGACTATATTTGAGCTAATTTGAGTCCCCCAGTGACATTCACTCAATAGTCGGGGGTTCAAGTGCTGCCAATGGATCACCCTAGCAACTGATCCTTACTTTGGAGGATGTAAGTCTACTAAACTTTCTTCCTAGTATAGTCATTGCATACCAAAAGGAAATCCTTTTGGTTAGCTAGTCATACTATGTATTTGGTAGACTACCCCTTTGGATTGGTAAACCTGAGTTAGGCCTAGGCTTACATGGGCAACCTTTGTTGACCTCATTTTTAGAATGAGCTCTCAACCCCTCCATTTTAGACATAGGACTTCTCTTAGACACTAAGAGTTCCTTTGTCTTAAGACACTTCTAGTGATTAGGTGAACACTTAACCTAATTGTAGAGACTTAGAAGAGTTAGCCATAGGAATAGGTCATGCCTTAGGAGTGTTTGGACAACTTTCTTACCCTATAGATTGAACCAAATCCTCACTTCTTTCTTTCAAGTCAAACTCCAAATCAATTCCAAATCAAATTTCAAATCAATTCCAATTTAATTGATCAACTTCAAACTCAAATCAATTTCAACTTAATTGATTTTATCAAATCCAAATCAACCTCAAACTCAAACTCCAAATCAATTCCAAATCAAACCTCAAACCTTAAATCAATTCCAATGGGTTTTCTCAAATTATGAATCAATTCTAAATGATTGAAATCCATGTTTGAATTCCAAATCCTAAAAATCTTTCCTAAGCCATTTTAATTTTATCTTATGGACTTAGCTCAAATAAAATAAATTCTAACTTAATTGATTTTCTTAAACCTTAAATCAATTCCAATGGATTTTCTCAAATCATGAATTAATTCTAAATGATTGAAACCCATGTTTGAATTCAAATCCTAAAAATTGTTCCTAAGCCATTTTGATTTCATCTTATGGACTTTGCTCAAATCATATCCAAATAAATTCAAATTCAAAATATTTCCTCATAACCAATTTATATTCTCATTTAAATTCACAAATATAGATGAAATATAAATTCAAATGACCAAAACCAAATCCAAAACTCAAGTCCAAATCTAAAATCCTTCCTATGTCACTTTGATTCCAACTTATGGACTTAGCTTAAATCAAATCAAAATTAATTCAAATTCAAGAGATTTTCTCATAAGCCATTTATATTTTCATTTATATAAATGAAATATAAATTCAAATACCCAAAACTAAATTCAAAAATCAAATCTAAATATAACCTAAATCCAACCTAAACCCTTTCAAGTCAAATTCTTGAACTTAGCCAAATCAACCTCAAAATTAATTCAAACCCTTGATTTTTCTTCATGATTCAATCAATCCTTCAATCATGAATCAAAATGTAAACATAAACTTCAACCATCAAACCAAAACTAAATTTAGAACTCAAACCCAAATCAAACCTATGTTCACCCTTTTGAACTTGAAATTGTCAAATGAATCAAAACCCATTTGACTCCAAATCACTTGCAAATGGATTTATATTTCAATCATAAGTTCATATGTGAGTTCAACCAAACTTGAATCAAGCTTTGATCAAGTCAATTGACCCACTTAGGCTCACTTGATCCAAAGTGACCTAAAGCATCCTTTTGAGCTAAATTCTAATCCTACCCAAATTGGATTGAACTAAACCCATCTAAGCCTCATATTGTGAGAAACAATCATCATAAGATGATCAATTACTCAAATTGGGTCAAACCAAGTCAAACCTAGCCTTTGATAAAATCAACATTTGACCCAAATGAAACCTAAACTAGCCAAAATCTACCATAGGCCAAATTGATTGAAACCTGATAAAAACCAATTTATGATCAATATTTGAGCTTGACCAAGTCATCATTTGAGCCTAACCTAGCCCAATTGGCCAGTTGACCCAAGTTGACCCAATTTGACCTAAAAAGTCAAAATATGTCAAATATTCATATAAGCCAAATTGATTGAAACTAATGGGTCAAGTTCATTCTAAATCACTTGTTGAACTTGAGCAAAATCTCAATTGGCCAACTAGACCTAACCTAGCCCAATTGGCCATGACCCAACTTGACCTAAAAGGTGAAATCAAGCTAAAACTGAACTAAACCAAAGCTTGCAAAATATTTCAAAAGACCAACCAAACCTAAACCAACCCATGACTTAACTCAATTAGGTCAAATGGGTCAAATTGGTCAACTTGACCCATTTGACCTAAATGATTTCAAATGAACCAAAATCAAATACAAATCAAATTGAATCAAACTAATGATACCAAAATATTTCAAATGGTCATATGAACTTGACCCAACTCTTAGTTTGACCCAATTTGACAATTGGTCAACTTGACCCAAGTTGACCCATTTTGATCTAAATGGGTCAACATGAGCCAAATGATATCAAATCAACTCCAAATTCATTGAAATTTGGACCAACCAAATTTTAAACTATTATAAATCTGTCCAAATTGAAGTCAAAGCCAAATGACCATTTTACCCCTAGGTCAAGGGGTAACCTATGGCCAATTCCACTTAGAATTTGGTCATATCCCTTTCATGGCCACTTAGCACCCTCTTAATGAAGCAAATGGACACTAATGAGAGTGGTGCACATGACGCAATGGGTTTGGATAAGCCAAAATTGACCCCTCCACTTAGAAATGAGCAAATGGATCACCTCCACTCTCTCATTCTCCACATGTGCAACTCCACACCACCTCTCCTCTTCCAAAACTGAATCACATGGCAGCCCTAACCACCTATCAAACTCAATCAATCAAGTCAATTGATCCGAAATGGAAGGGAGGCTCATGGCCGTCCAATCATTATAGGGGGAGATATGCTCCCCCTAATTTCACTTAATTCCAGAATGAATGGCACTCGATTGAGCCATAGGAACCCAGAGCAACCTTCTCCTAGTTCCTCCAAGCTTTCTCAAGCTCTTTCCAATTCTCCATTTTTGTATTTCTTCATAGCCAAAATGGGGGAGCTCATTGGAAATTCCACTTTGCTCAATTCAGCACCAAAAGCCAATTCCTATTGCAAGCACCATCAGAGGTCCCAACGAACTCATCCAAGTCAAATCCCAAGCACTCAGGCCATGAGAAGGAGAGGTTTGACCAAAGCCATAAGCACTTGAAGCTCATCTTAGCTAATAGGAGGATCCACTTGATCTCAAGCCTTCAAACCTTCAACAGGGATTCGTCTCCACTAGACGAAGCTACCTCAACGTTTAGGAGTGCCGCTGATAGCCTCCGGCGAGGTATGCCTTAAAATTGAGCTTAGGCTAGATTTTCTTTGGTCCTTTAAGAAGAGATGTATGATCCCAATTGAAATTATTGGATGTTCTTCCCCACACCTCTTGATGGTGTGGGTTGAATCCCTACTCAATCTGAGCTCAAGTGAGATCGAATCAAGCCTTGGAGGATGGATGACCCCCATCTCTCGCAAGCGAGAGCAGGGATGAATCATGGACCGTCCATCCCGTGTATTTTGGATGGACGATCCTGATTAAATGATCTAGATTAGATGATTAATCCCTTTAGAATCTATGGGTTTAATCTTGATCGTCCGATCTTTGATCGAACGATCCAAGGAGAAAATGCATAGCACCGCCAGTTGACTGTGTAGCCAATGTGATAACTTAAATAACCAATCCCTCCATGCCACCTAGAAAGCACGCATCGCATCAGCAGTCCACATGGGGCCAACGGGATTAGTTATATAATTAAGGGATTTACTTACCTACTAATCACTAAAACTTCAAATATTCATAATTAAATGTAAAAAAATTATAAAAATATGAATGAGGACTAATTTTAAAGATAATTAAGTGAGGAATAATATAAAATTATTTCTAATTAATTTTGAAGAATGGGTCATTCTTAATTTGGGTTTATTTAAAATATTAATAACTTTCGCACCCCCCCTCTTAATGTGGGGCATGAAGAGTGGTTTAATCAATTAAGATAATTAAATTTAATTAAGGGACCAAGAGATTTATGGAATAATTTTGAGAGATTTTAATATTTATTCAAAATTTTCCCACTAATAACCATCTTAATTAACTTAATCAAAATTTTAATCAAAATCAATCAACTCCTTTTTTGGGTAGATACTTAGGTTATTCAAGTAAGATTAAGATTAAATCCAACCTACATGTGGGAAGGGATATGAAAGTACTTAATTCCCCTTTTAATCATCACCATGATAAATGCATTAGGCCCTTTCTTTCTTATGATGCATTATTGATTTAAATTCAATGTGGTTGCATGTCATATGTTGGCTCACAATTATTTGAATAATTTTATTAAGGAGGTGTAGGTAAGGGTAATCAATAAACTTAATTTACACCTTAACCTAAATAAAATATAAAATCAATCTAATGGTTCTAAAAATTAAACTAAAATAACACACACATGTGGGAGATGGGCTAGGACCAGTATGGTGAAATTTTATTATATTCTTTTTATACATTTCTTGCCTCCATCCATCCCCTTTCCCTTTTAGGAAAAGAAGGATAAATGAAAACATAAATATATAAAATAATATACACCTTGTTGGGACACCACATAGATCCGCAGATGTTCCTATTCAGATGACCAGGTACGACATTGAGGAGAGGAGTACTATCTCGAGATATAGAAGTCACAACTCTACAATGGACCTACCTAATCACCTCAATAAGGACTCTTAAAGATAATGGGTTTGTATAAGTACCAAAGATTCTTCCCCTACTTTACATGAAAAAGCAAAGTATGGTTTATTTTAAATTGGGTTCGATAAGTTCCCTACAGGGACAATCCCCCAGAGTTAATTACATCCTAAAGGGCAAGATCCCTTAGGAATACTCTCGATTAAGGTAAATGATTGTTGTCTTCAAAGATTTCAATAGGTAGAACTATCAGTCGATTAGTTTATTTTGGAAGATCAAATGGGATTGATCAAAGAGAGAGAGAGAGAGAAAGAGTTATTATAGAAGCCAAAGAAAGATAAGTAAGATATGGTCATGATGCTAGAAAATCTAGAAAGCATCTCAAACTATCCTATGGTTGGGCTTTACATTTTAAAAATTGATTTAATTTATTTGAGTTGAATTTTTCATTAGAAATTTAGGACTTATGATTCCATAACACAAGATTAAGGAAATGCCTAGGAGGTGAGGATTTATGTTTATGGGCCACAAAGGGGAGAAACAACCTCAGAATCTAAATCTAGGGAACTTTGACAAGGGCTGAAAGCATAACAAAAATCTAAGGTGAAAAATCAAAAATTAGTTTGCCTCCACAAGAGAGGACAAACCACCCGATTGTTTGGACATACAATTGCCTGGGAGTTGCCGCCAACTAACTCCTCCTACAATTTTAAATTCATGTGGGCAAGTCATATGCTTTATGCAAGATAGCTATTATTTATTTAGAAAGAAACTAAGTCTTTAAACTCACTCCCTAAAGAGACTAGATCATGTAAGGAAATGATACAAATTAAAAAAATCTAATATAATTCAGATTTCATTTTATTTTCATTTTTTGGACAATCATTTTGACTCAGGCTAATAGGATTCATATGCCTAATGAATGATAAATGAGATTATTGGCAAAAATCAATGAGAAGGGAGGAGGTGTGTTTCCACCATGGCTCTCAAAGGTCAAGCCAAGTTTCTCTGGCAAAGATGGAAGCCCTCCAATCAAGAGTGAAAATAATATTCATTTATGCATGATGTTATTAAAGAAGTACTCATCCAAATGGGGGGTCGTTCAGTTGCGTATTGCTATTTTTTTAACCTAAGATTTAGGTGAGGTTATGAGTTCTTTATTTTAAATTTTGAGTTGTTAGATTTGGTAAAATATTTATTTTCCCTAAGAGCCTAATCCACATCCAGACCATCCATAAAGCAAGAAAGAAACTAGGAAAAGGATGCCACTTAATGCACAAGCTAAACAAATTATCAATTAATTTATAAAGCTAATCGTAAAAGAATAAGAGGCCATTATGGTCGGGTACCACCGCACAAACCCGAAAAACAAATTGGGTAGTCGAGCTCTACCCTTATACAACTGGATTACAAATGAATTAAATACAATTAAGCAAGGAATTCATTATTATGGGGGTCTTCAAGCTTCATTTCTTCATTCTTCTTTTCTTCTTTCATCTTTGGTTCCTTCTTTTGGATGGTTGGAAGGTGGATGCTCCAAAGGCTTCACATGGTGCACAAGATGAGATCTTATGATCAATGCTCATCTTAATCCGCATAACAAATATTCCAAAATCCTAATTGCAAAAATTTACATGAAAAGGAAAATTAAATCTAGCTAACACCTACAAAACAAAGGTTAGCTAAACAAACCACCAAATCCCAAGAATGTATATTTGACTTACCACCCCACACATGGGTGACTAAGTCCACCTGACCTATTGGATTATGCTTAGGGGTATAAGCACAAAAAGCATTTATATCTTTATTTATTATGCCTTAAGCACAATCCCTATAAAGATAATGGTTCTAAGATCACCCTACCATTCGTTCTATGCACATACATAACATCTAGTCTAAAACATATCACAAAATAAAAGTAAGCATCAAACCATGCCGCCCTAACTAAAGCTAGAAGTAGTGACTTAGTCTAATGTGTGTGCTTTTGAGGTTTGTGTGGTATGCTTAGCTATGGCTTTAAGTTAGAATTTTCTAAGTGTGAGGCATGTTCAACTTAGAGGAGGGTTTCATTTAAGTGATTTAGTTGACTTGGTTTGATTTTTATTTCATGTTTTGATTAGGTTCAAGTGAAACCTACAATTAATTACTAAGTTATAAAGAGAGGGAAAGAGAAGAGAACTTCTCTTTCCTTCCCTAACCTAAGTAATTTCTAAAGTGGATTCACATTTTAGTTTTGTTTAGTGAATGTTTTGATTAGATTATTTTAATTAATACTAAATTTAGATGAACTCTAAACAAACCCATTCAAAAAGAAAGGCATTTTAAGATTAAGTAAAATGAACTAAATTACAAAACATACATCACTTCATTTCTTTTCTAACTTGTATAACATGCATATGAATGAGTCCTAAGCATATCTATGCATAAAAATGAGAATGTTTAACACACTTTATGATGCATGCTAAGTAATTCATTTAAGAAAGGTTGGAAGTTTATGATGCATGATTTTCATTAAGTAGAAAAGGAATTTCTTATCCAATTTTCACATGCACACATGAAAGTAAGAAAGGCATAAGTGAGTACAGGGCCATTGTTAACTAGAGGTGCAAGGTACAAGACCTACTTAGGGCTATTTAAAGCATCGCAATCTCAAGGTTGTCTAGACTAATATACAAACATGTGTACAAAAGAAATGAATGGAAAATAATGCAAAAATTTGTATTAGTTGATTTATTTTGTTTATGCAATTTATATGTGCAAGCATGGGTATTCTTCTTAAGTGATAGTATAGAAATGAATGTTATATAGAATAGGCAAGTATTATGTTCTTTTCAAATGAACCACACACCTTGCTAAATCCTATTTAAAACTATACTAAAAGAGAAGAGAAAGATAACCTACACTAAGCACATCCTTATATTTTACTCACATGCAAACTTATAATTAAAATATAAGTAGCACACTTTCAGTTTTGATAATTGATTCATATGTCTTGAAAATAATTTGAATTTTATAATAATAATAGCCACTCATATTCTTACTTTAGCCAACACATGCACTTTGACATAAAGAAAATATTTTCATTTTAAATTTAATTTTTGAAAAGCATGGATGCATGAAACCACATGACATACATATTTAACATATTGGGGAAAGAACTAAAGCAATGAAAGCATGTAAACACATTCACTTTAATTAAATCCTAAAGACAATCTTATAAGATAAGAAAGCTTAAAGTAAATCAAAGTTTATTTAATATAATTTTTGTTTGTTTTTGAATTTGATTTAATTTTAAAAAAGTGGATTGAGTTTGCCATTCTTAACCCATTCTCACATGTGTTTGACATTTTTGTTTAAGTTTTAGATAATTAGATTCATTTTATACTTTGATTAGGTTAAGGTATAAATAATACATGTTAATTAACCCTTACCTACACCACCTTAACATAGTTAACCAAATAATTATGAGCCAATGAGATGACATAAAATGACACAAGAAATTTAAATTTACAATGCACTTAGGAAGAAAAGGGCCTAATGCGATCTTGGCTCATGATTAATGGTTAATTAAGCTAAGGGGTTTAACTTAAGTAATTTCAAAACACCCCTCACACATATGAGTTGAGTTTTGATTTTCTTAATTGAACTTAGGCTCTTGAACACTTAAGCATCTACCCGAAGTAGATTAATTAAGTTCTGGAAGATTTTATAATTTTTAGAAATTAATTAAGTGAGTAATTAATGAATTATCCCTTAATTAAAAGAGGATTAAGAAAGAAAAAGGGGTTTAGGGAATAGCTTAGGGAAAATGCCCCAAAATTATTCCCTAAACCTCCTATTCACTAGATCAGACTTAATCAACTTCAATAAGGAATTAAAATACTAATAAAACCCTTAATTATATAAAGGGGTAATTAAGAAATAAATTAGCAATTACCCTAATTAAGCCGCCAATAAATCCCAAGATAATTAGGGAAGGCAAAAGTCATCCCTAAAGTATACCCAAGAAGTTTGAGATTAATCACTAGATTAATTAGGGAATAATTAACAAATTATAATTTCCAAAAAAAACCCAAAATCAGAGAAAGATAATATTCAAAATCCATTAAAACCAATTTTAGAATATTCTAGATTGAATTATCTTTCAATGGCAATTTACTCAAATTTTTTTTATTTTTCTTTAGAGAGATGTGAATTTTTGAAGTATAGAGGGTTAATGGGAATTATTTAAAACCTAATTAATCCCTTAATCTAATGGCATGACATGCGGCGGCTGAGTCAAGTGTGCTTTACACGTGTCACCGAACAAGCATCCACTTAAGCATCACATCACTACAGGTGTGGTTACTGTGCTACGTAGTTTTATATCCGTTGTTCCACCAAGGATCGAATTGCCAAGAATTAACCCACAATTTTAAAAGGTTAAATAGGATTTTAAACATGCGTTTAATCTCGGTCGTCCATCCAAAATGAGTGAATGGATGACCAGAGATTTGCCCCTACCAAGCTCTGTGAACCTTGGAGGCCATCCATGTTCTAGAGCAAGATTCGAGCTCGATTGAGCTCGAATTAGGCTAAAATCTTGCACACACCATCATCAAGCAATGTATACCACATCCAACGGTTGAAACTTCACACCATTAAACTTTCTTTTACAAAGGACCAACACCCAGAGTTTAGTGATCAGAAAAATGCCTAACCTCACCAGAGGTGATCACTGGCGCTCGATTCCCTTGGAGGAGCTTCATCTTGTTGAGACGAAGTTGTGGTGAAAGTATTAGATCTTGAGGTTGAGTAGCTTGCTCTATGGGCAACCCCTCCCTAGCTCCCTTGCGGCTTTGATAGAATTTGACCTCCTCTTGCCTTTGGAACTTGAGAGAGAGCTTAGGCAAGCTCGATGTGGCCCTCTGGTGGAGTGTGCAATGAAATTGAATTGATTTGGAGTGCTGAGAAAGTTTGAGATTCTATGGAGCTCCCCTATTTTCAAAGGATGAAAATCGAGAATGGCAATTTCCAATCCCTTTTAGGAAACTTAGGAACACTCAAGAATGATTCCTATGAATCTCTCTTACTCAATCGATCATGAGCACATTAGAATTGAAGTGAATTAGGGGGAATATATCTTCCCCGATGGCAATCGAATGGCCAAAGCATTGTTTGCCATTTTGATCCAATTGCCAAGATTGAATGGGTTGTTTGAGCTGTTAGAAGTTTGCACATGGTCAATTTGGGCTAGGGAGTGGAGTGGTAACCTCCCATGTGCTTTAAATTGAGTGGAGGGAGGTTTCACACATGGCTAATTTGAGCCATGCATTTTGACCTAAATGGGTCAACATGAGCCAAACCATATCAAATGAACTCCAAATCCAATGAAATTTGGCCTAACCTATTTTCTCAACATACCCAACATATTCAAATCCATAATTTAGCCAAATGACCATTCTACCCCTAAGCCATAGAACAAGTTTTGGTCAAATCCATGGGGAATTTGGTCAAGTCCTCTTCATACCAACTTGATACCTTCCTAATAGGTCAAGTAGACCCTATGGAGGGTGGTGCATGCAACCCAATGGGTTTGGGTCAGCCCAATTTGACCCAAGGCCAAATCACAACTTGGGTCAAGTTGACTAATTGGTCAAATTGGGTCAAATGAAGGGTTGGGTCAAGTTCATATCACCATTTGAAATATTTTGGAGGCTTTGGTTTGATTCAATTTAGTTTAGTTTTGAGTTTGGCTCATATGGTTTCATTTAGGTCAAATGGGTCAAGTTGACCAATTTGACTCAGTTGACCTAGTTGAGCTAGGTCATGGGTAGGTTTAGGTTTGGTTAGTCATATGAAGTGGATTGGTATCTTTATTTCCAATCAATTTTGGTTAAGTTTGAATTTGGCTCAACATGACCCCTTTAGGTCAAGTTGGGTTCAAGGTCAATTGGGCTAGGTTAGGTCTAGTTGGCCAATTGAGGCTTTGGTCAAGTTCAATAAGTGATTTGGAATGAACTTGACCTATCAGTGTCAATCAATTTGGCTTAGATCAAGTTTTGACACATTTTGACTTTTTAGGTCAAGTTGGGTCAACTTGGGTCAAGTGGCCAATTGGGCTAGGTTAGGCTCAAATGTTGACTTGGTATAGTTCAAACATAGTTCTTGAATGAACTTAGATCAATAGTTTCAATCAATTTTTGGCTATGTTAGGCTTCATTTTGGCTAAGTGTTGACTTAGTCAACCCTTAGATTTGACTTGGTTTGACCCAATTTGCTTGATTGATCATCTCATGATGATTGTTGATCATGATGAGAGGCATAAGTGAGTTTGATTCAATCCAATTTGGTTAGGATTAGAATTTGGCTCATAAGGGTATTTTAGGACACTTTGGGTCAAGTGAGCCTAAGTGGGACAAATGGCTTGGTCAAAGCTTGACTTGAGTTTGATTGAACTTGTATATGAACTTATGATTGAAATATAAATCCATTTACAAGTGGTTTGAAGTCAAATGGGTTTTGATTCATTTGATAATTTCATATTCAAAGAAAGAATATGAATGTGTTTGGGATTTGATTTTTGAATTGAGTTTTGATTTGGTGATTGAAGTTTATATTTATATTTGGATTCATGATTGTAGGGTTGATTGAATCATGAAGAAAAATCAAGAGTATGGCTTGATTTAAAGTTGATTTGGCTAAGTTCAAGATTTTGACTTGAAAAGCTTAGGCTGGATTTTGAAAGGATTTGAGTTTGATTTTTGGAAGTGGTTTTGAATGTTTGAATTTATATTTCATTTATATATGTGAATATAAATGAGAATATAAATAGGTCAAGAGAAAATTTCAAGGATTTGAAGTGATTTGATCATGATCTAAGCTAAGTATTTTAACAGGGAATTTAAAGAACTTGAGAAATTTTGGAGAAGGGACTTGAATTTTTGAATTTGGTTTAATTGATTTATATTTATATTTCATTTATATATATGAATATAAATGAGAATAAAAATGAGTTATGAAAAAATCCCATGAATTTGAATTGATTGAACATGACTTTGGCTAAGTCCTTAAGAGGGAAATTAAGGGCATAAGCAAGATTTGGAGTTTGGAGATTGAATTTTGGATTTAGTTTGATTGACTTATATTTATATTTTATTTATATATGTGAATATAAATGAGAATATAAATGAGTTATGAGAAAATCCCATTAATTTTAATTGGTTTGATCATGATTTTGGCTAAGTCCTTAAGAGCAAAAATAAGAACTTAAGAAGGATTTTAAATTTGGAATTTAATTTTTGGATTTGATTTGATTGATTTGTATTTATATTCCATTTATATATGTGAATATAAATGAGAATAAAAATGAGTTATGAGAAAATACCATGAATTTGAATTGGTTTGATCATGATTTTGGCAAGTCCTTAAGAGGGAAATTAAGGACTTAAGAAACTTTTAAACTTATGAATTTCATTCATGGGTTTCAATCATAGATTTCAATCATGGATTTCAATCACATGGAGTTGATTTGAATTGGGATAAAATCAAATAAGATTGATTTGGAGTTTGACTTGAAGGAAGGACGGTGAGGAATGGTTCAAGCTAAGGGTAGGCAAATTTTCCTAACACCTCTAAGGCATGATCTATTCCTATGGCTAACTCTTCTAAGTCTCTAGGGCTAGGTTGAGTGTCCACCTACTCATTAGATGTATCTTAAGACTAAGAAACTCTTAAAGTCTAAGAGAAGTCCTATGTCTAAGTTGGAGGGGTTGAGAGCTCACTCTAAAAATGAGGTCAACAACCAGCAAACATTGTCACATTTCCTAAATTGAAATCAAACTCAAAACAAAACTAAAAATTTCTTTAAACAATTTGATTCACGTTAAATGATCTTATTCCATAGGATTGTCTTTAAGAATTAATTAAGGTGAATGAAATTACATGCTTACATTACTTTATTTCCTTCCTAGCATGCTAAATGTATGTCATCTAAAAATCAGGCATTCATGTCTTTTGAAAAATTAAATTAAAATGAAATATTTCCTTTATGTCAAATTGCATGTTTTGGCTAAGGTAAGAATATGAATGACTATTATCACTACTAAATCCAAAATTATTTTCAAAGCTTAGAAATCAAATATTACTAATGAAAGGTATGCTATTTATAATTACTTATAAGCTTACATGTGAGTATAATATAAAATGTGCATTATGTGACTTTTCCTTCTCCTATCTTTTAACATAGTTTTAAATAGAATTTGAAAAGTGTATAGTTCATTTGAAAAGAACACAACACTTACTTAAATTCATTTATATTCATTCCTATGTTATCCTTTAAGAGGGACTTTTACATTTACACATGTAAATTTTATAACCAAATCAAAACAAACGAACATAAACTTTTTGCATGATTCTTTTTTCATTCATTTCTTTTTGTACATGCATATGTATTTAAGAAAAGTGATATATTAGTCTGGACTTCCCGGAGTTGTGAGGCTTTAAGTAGCCCCAAGTAGGTATTGTACCTTACACCCATGGTGTAAAAAATAATTGCGTCATACTCACTTATGTCTTTCATACATATAAATATGCATATGAATAATGGATAAAAGAACTACTCTTTTCTACTTAACAAAATCATGCATACATGAAACATTCCAAATTTTCTCAAGCAACATCTCTTAGCATCCATCATTAAGGTGAGCTAACATTTCTATTTGCATGTATAGATCTGCTTAGCGTTCATCCATATGCATGTTACACATGTTGGAAAGAAATAAAGTGTAATGTGTTTTGTGATAGTAATTCACTTTAATTAATCCAAAAATGCTTTTCTTATTTAAATAGGTTTGTTTAGGGAAAAATCTAAACTTAGGATTAATTAAAACACATAATAAAATATTTACTGAAAAAAATCACTAATGAATCTACCTTAGAAATTACTTAAGGTACAGAGGAAAGAGAAGTTCTCCTCTCTTTTCCTCCCTTTACAACACTTAGTAATTAAATGTAGGTTCATTCAAACCAAATCGAATCATAAAATAAAATTAACTCAATCAATCAGATCACTTAAATGAAACCACCCTCTAAGTTGAACCCTTTCACACTTAGAAAATCTTAGCCTTAAAGTTTAGCTAAGGCATACCACACAAGCCTTAAATGGCACACACATTAGGCTAAGTCATCACTTCTAATCCTATGTTAGGGCGGTGCATGGTTTGATGCTTGATTTTGTTTTATGATGTAATATTTTAGTCTGGATACTAGGGTGTATGTGCGTAGACTGAATGGTAGGATGATCTTAGTTTAATCATTATCTTCTGCAAAAGATTGTACTTAAGGGGCACTATAATAAAAATATAAATATTATTTTGCTGTACAGGTTGCTTATACCCCTAAGCACAATCCAAAATAGGCTAGGTGGACTTAGTTACCCATGTGTGGGGTGCTAAGTCTAATTTATTCATATACATGCTTGGGATTGTATGATTTGTTTAGCTAATCTCTATTTTGCAGGTTTTAGTTAGATTTATTTTTCCCATTTTCATGTAATTTTATAATTAGGATTTGGAATGATTGTTATGGGGGATTAGGATGAACATTGGTCATAAGATTATGTCTTCTGTACCATGTGAAGCCTTTGGAGCAACCACATTTCAACCAACCAAAAGAAAAAAGAAGAAAGAAGAAAGTACAAAAAAGAAATGAAGAATGAAGACCCCCATAACATGAATTTCTTCTTGATTGTAATTAATTTATTTGTAATTCGGGTTGTATAAGGTTAGAGCTCAACTACCCAATTTATTTTCGGGTTTGTGCGGTGGAGCCCGACCACAAAAGGCATCTTATTCTTTTGTGCTTGCTTTATAAATTGTTTGATGTTTGTTTAACTTGTGCATTAAGATGACATGTTTTCCTAATTTCTTCCTTGCTTTGATGAATGGCCTGGATACGATTAGGCTCTTAGAGAAAAATAAATTTTCTATCCAACTAATCAACTCAAAACTAAAAATTAATAACTTATAACCTCACCTAAAGCCTAGGTTGTAAATCAAGATTAAAGAATTAGCAACCCCTTATCTGGATATTGTATGTTTTTACATCATACATAAAAAGCATCTTGTTTCACTCTTATTATGGAGGGCTTCCACCTTTGCCAGGGAACTTGGCTTGACCTTTAAGAGCCAAGATGAAAACACACCTCCTTTCTTGCTCATTTTGGCCCATAATCTAATTTTTCATGCATTAGGCATATGAATCCCATAGCCTGTGTCAAACGAATTGTCCAAAAAATAAAAATAAAACATAACAAAATTTGCATTAGATTTAAGTCATTAATCATGCCCTACATGATCTAGTCTCTTAGGGAATGTGTTTAAAGACTTAGTCTCTTTCTAAATAAACAACAACCTAGCTATCTTGCAAAAGCATAAGACTTGCCTACATGTATTTGTTGACCTCATTTTTAGGATGAGCTCTCAACCCCTCCATCTTAGACATAGGACTCCTCTTAAACTTTAAAAGATCCTTAGTCTTAAGACACATCTAGTGATTAGGTGGATATTCAACCTAGCCTTAGAGACTTAGAAGAGTTAGTCATAGGAATAGGTCATGCCTTAGGGGTGTTAGGAAAATCAGCCTACCCTATAGCTTGACCCACATTTCTCACTTCCTTCTTTCAAGTCAAACCTAAATCAATTCCAAATTAATTAATTTTCTCTAAACCCAAATAAATTCCAAATGATTGGAGCTTATGATTGAAATTCCAAGTTCAAAATATTTTCTAAGTCCTTTGATTCCCTCTTAAGGACTTAGCTTAAATCAAATTTAAATCACTTCAAATTCAAGGAATTTTCTCATAACCCATTTATATTCTCATTTATATTCTCATAAATAAATGAAATATAAATTCAAATCAACCAAACTAAATCCAAAATTCAAATCCAAATCAAAAATGTTTCTTAAGTCACTTTGATTCCCTCCTAAGAACTTAGCCTAAATCAAGTTCAAATCACTTCAAATTCATGAAATTTTCTCATAACCCATTTATATTTTCATTTATATTCACATATATAAATGATATATAAATTCAAACAACCAAAAACAACTCCAAAAATCAAACTCAAATTCAATCAAAATCCAACCTAAGCCTTTCAAGTAAAAATCTTGAAATTAGCCAAATCAATTTCAAGTCAAGCCAAACTCTTGATTTTTCTTCATGATTTAATCAATCCTTTCATCATGAATCCAAATATAAACATAAACTTCAATCATCAAACCAAAACTCAATTCAAAAGCAAACCTAAGCCAAACTCATGTTCAGCAAGTGGATCAAAACCCATTCAACTTCAAACCACTTGCAAGTGGATTTATATTTCAATCATGAGTCTATATTTGAGTTCAATCAAACTCAAATCAAGCTTTGACTAAGCCATTTGACCCACTTAGGCTAACTTGACCCAAAGTGGCCTAAAGTACCCTTATGAGCTAAATTCTAATCCTAACCAAATTGAATTGAACTAAGCCCATCTAAGCCTCTCATCTTGATTAACAATCATCTTGAGATGATCAATCACTCAAATTGGGTCAAATCAAGCCAAACCTAAGGGTTGACCAAGTGAACACTTAGCCAAAATGAAACCTAAACTAGCCAAAATCTATCATAGGACAAATTGATTAAAACCATTGATCAAAACTCATTCATGATCAATGTTTGAACTTGACCAAGTTAACATTTGAGCCTAACCTAGCCTAATTGAACACTTGACCCAAGTTGACCCAACTTGACCTAAAAAGTCAAAATGTGTCAAAACTTGATCTAAGCCAAATTAATTGAAACCAATGGGTCAAGTTCATTCCAAAATGATTTTTTTGAACTTGAGCTTAAGCCAACTAAACCTAACTAGCCAATTGACCATGAACCCAACTTGACCTAAAAGGTCAAATTAAGCCAAACTCAAATATAAACCAAATTGATTGGAAACAAAGATACAAATCCATTTCATATGACTAATCAAACATGAACCAACCCATGACTTAGCCCAAATAGGTCAAATGGATCAATTTGGTCAACTTGACCCATTTGACCTAAATGAACTCAATTGAACCAAAACCAAATTGAATCAAACCAAAGCCACCAAAATATTTCAAATGGTCATATGAACTTGACCCAACCCTTGGTTTGACCCAATTTGATCAATTGATCAACTTGACCCAAGTTGACACATTTTGACCTAAATGGGTCAACATGAACTAAATCATATCAAACCAAATTCAAATTCAATAAAACTTGGCCTAACCCATTTTTCAATTATACCAAACATATTCAAATTGAAACCTAAGCCAAATGACCATTTTACCCCTAGGCCATAGTGTAAATTTTAGCAAAATTTACATGGAACTTGCTCAAATCCTCTTCATGACCACTTGACACTCTCCTAGTGGACCAAGTGGACACTAGTGAGTGTGGTGCACCTAACCCAATGGGTTTGGGTCAGCCTAACCTAGCCTAAGGTCAAAACCAACCACTTGCTTGAACATGGCCACATGAGAATCATTCCTCCACCCATTTCAAGCACATGGCACTCTCCATTACCTCCCTTTGGCCAAACCGAATGCAATGACACATCAAATGACCTAACAAACCCACTCAAGGAGCTCAATTAGATCAAAATGACATCTCCTTGCTTGGCCGTCTGATTACTCTAGGGGGAGATATACTCCCCCAAATTTTACTTGAATTTTATTCGACCCTATTCGATTGAAGCATAGGAACTCAGAGCAAGCCATTGCTAGTGTTCCCAAGCTTCCTAGAGTGAGTTAAAATTTTGTCTTCTAGGTTTTCCTAGACTAAAAATATGGGAGCTCAAGTGAAAAACCAATTTAGCCAATAATCCATACTAAGCTAATTCCTCTTGCAAGCTTCATAAGAGGATCAAATTGAACTTTCCTAGACCTTTTCCCAAGCTCCAAAGATAAGGGAGGAGTGCTCTTGACCAAGACTGAGCTTAAGTGAAGGTGAAGTTGGCCTCTAAAAGGATCTACCCAATTTTAACACCTCCAAAATTCAACAAAGCTTCAGCTCTACTAGACGAAGCTTGTCCAAGGGAATCGAGCATTGGTGAAAGCCTTCAACAAGGTAAGCCATTAAATCGAGCTCAATCTAGCCATGGTCTGGTCCTTTGTAAAGTGAAGTTTTATCTCATAAGATTCTAGTCATTGGATGTGATCTCCCTTGCATGGTGATGGTTAAGCCGAGCTCAATTGATCTAGGGTCATGCCATGGAAGATGGACGGCCATCTCCCACAGGCGATCTCAGGGAAGAATCATGGGTTGTCCATCTGCGCATTTTGGATGGACGGCCATAATTAAAACACTTAGGATCCATCGTTTAATCCTTTAGAATAATGGATCTAATCTCAATCGTCTGATCTTTGATCGGACGGATGGGGAGAATGCACGTAGCGCCGCCATTGATGCAGCGTTATGATGTGATAACTTAAATAGAAAATCTCATCGTGCCACGTGGAAAGCGTGCACCGCGTCAACCTTCACGTGGTGTCGACGAGATTAACTATATAATTAGGGATTTAAATTACCTAATTAAGCTTGGAAACTTCAAATATTTATATCTAAATGTAGAAAAATAAAACAAATGTGAAATAAATTGCATATGAAAGGTATTTAAATCTAGAATATTATAAAATTAATTTTAATGAATTTTGAATTGTGTTATTTTCTAGATTTAGGTTTCAATGGGAATTTAATTTTTCTAATTCCTCTCTAATTACCCCACTGATTAATTCTAAACTTCTTGTGTATGATTAGTTGGATGACTTCTGTCTCCCCTAATTTTCTTGGGATTTATTGATGTTTTAATTAGAGGAATTGCTAGATTAATTTTAAATTACCCTCTTAATGTAATTAAGTTTAATTAAGTGTGCATCTAATTATTTAACCCCTTGATTGAGTTAATTAAGGTTTGTTTAACTGAATAGGAGGTTTAGGCAATAATTTTGGGATGTTTTTTAAGCTATTCCATAAACCCCCTCTTTCTTCCTTAATCAAAACATAATTATGAATGAATTAAATAATTACCTACATAATTAATTTGATAAAATTTTAGAACCTTACAGATCTTAACTAATTCATCTTGGGTAGATGCTTAGGTATTCAATAACCTAAGTACATTATGGAAATGAAGATCCAACTCACATGCGTGAGAGGGGTTTTGAAAGTACTTAACTTAAACCCCTTAGCTTAATTAATCATTAATCATGAGCCAAATGCATTAGTCCCTTTTTTTCTTAGGTGCATTGCAATTTTAAATTCCTTGTGTGATTTTATGTCATATCATTGGCTCATAATTCTTTGATATAGTATGCTAAGGTGGTTAGGTAAGGGGTAATTAACACACTTAATCCATACCTTAACCTAATCAAAATATAAAAATCATCTAATCATCTAAAGATTAAACTAAAATTCCATACACACAGGGGGAATGGGTTAGGACCAGCAAAAATTCTTTCATATTTCCTAAATCAAACATAAAATAAATTCAAAACAAAAATCACATTAAATAAACTTTGATTCTCTTTGAACTTTCCTATATCATATGATTATCTTTAGGAATTAATTAGGGTGAATGAATTTGCATTTCTTTCATCACTTTATTTCTTTCCTAACATGTTAAATGTGTATTTCATATGAAATTCATGCATTCATACCTTTTTAAAATCAAATTAAAAATGGAATATTTTCTTTGTGTCAAATTGCATGTTTTAGCTAAAGTAAATATATGAATGGCTATTATCACTACTAAATCTAAAAATATTTTCAAAATCTATAAATTAGACACCTAAAACTAAAAGTATGCTACTTATAATTATTTATAAACATGCATGTGGATATAAATATGAAAATGTGCATAGTGTGGCTTTCCTTCTCTTTTCTTTTAGCATAGTTTTGAATAGGATTTGGAAAAGTGTATAGTTTATTTGAAAAAGAACACAACACTTCCCTAACCCCATTCCTATCCATTCCTATTCTATTACCTAAGAAGGATATCCACACTTGTGCATATAAATTGAATAAACAAAATAAACAAACAAATATAAACTTTTTTTTCATCTTTCTTTTTCCATTCATTTCTTTTGTACATGTGTTTGTATTTTAGAGAAGTGGTATATTAGTTTAGATAACCCCCAGATTTTGAGGCTTTAAGTATCCCTAAGTAGGTCTTGATGGTGCCATACTCACTTATGCCTTTCATACATATACATGTGCATGTGAATAATGGATAAAAGAAACACCTCTTTTCTACTTAATGAAAATCATGCATCATAAAGCATTCCAATTTTCTTAAGTAACATTTCTTAGCATTCATCATAAAGTGTGCTAAACATTTCTATTTGTATGTATAGATATGATTAGGATTCATTCATATGCATGTTGTACATATTGGAAAAGAAATGAAGTGATGTGAGTTTTGTGATATTAGTTCACTTTACTTAATCTTAAAATGCCTTTATTTTGAATAGGTTTATTTAGGAAAAATCTAAACTTAGGATTAATTAAAACACATAATAAATTATTTACTAAACAAAATCAAACATGAATATGCTTTAGAAGTTACTTAGGGTAGGGAAGGAAAGAGAAGTTCTCTTCTCTTTTCTCTCTCTTTACAACCTTTAGTAATTAAGCAGGTTCATTTAAACCAAATAAAATCTTCAAATAAAATTGACCCAAATCAACTAAATAACTTAAATGAGACCACCCTCTATGTTGAAAATTTTCATGCTTAGGAAATCTAAATATTAAAGCTTAGGTAAGCATACCACACAAACCTTAAATAACACACACATTAGGTTAAGTCACCACTTCTAGACTTAGGTTAAGGCGGTGCATGGCTTGATGTTTGCTTTTATTTTATGATATATTATTTCTAGTCTGGATGATAGGTGCATGTGCATAAAATGAATGGTAAGATGATTTAGTCTAATCATTGTCTTCTGTAGGGGGTTGTGCTTAAGGGGCGCTGTAATAAAAATATAAATACTTTTGCTATACAGGTGCTTATACCCCTAAGCATAATCCAATACGCCAGGTAGACTTGGTTACCCATGTATAGGGTGCTAAGTCTAATATACATGCTTGGGATTTATATTGTTTGTTTAGCTAATCTCTGTTTTGCAGGTGTTAGTTAGAATTACTTTTCCTCTTCATGTAATTTTTTGCAATTAGGATTTTAGAATGAATGTTATGGGGATTGGGATGAACATTGGTCATAAGATCTCATCTAATGTACCATGTGAAGTCTTTGGAGCAACCACATTCCAACCATCCTAAAGAAGGAACCAAAGGAAGAAACAAGAAGAAAGAAAGGAGAAAGAAGAAATCAAGAAATGTAGACCCCCATAACATGAATTTTCTTACTTGATTATAAATTAATTCATTTGTAATCTGGGTTGTATAAGGGTAGAGCTCGACTACCTAATTTATTTTTGGGTTTGTACGATGGTGCCCGGCCACAAAATGGCCTTTTATTCTTTTTCCTTAGCTTTATAAAATATTTGATGCTTTGTTTAGCTTGTGCATTAAGATGACATGTTTTCCTAGTTTCTTCCTTGCTTTGATGCATGGACTAGATGACGATTAGGCTCTTAGGGAAAAATAAATATTCTACCAAATTAATCAACTCAAAATTAAAAATAAACAACTCATAACCTCTCCTAAAGCTTCAGTTAAAAATCTAGATAAAAGAATTAGTAACCCCTTAGCTGAATGAGTATTTCTTTTCTAACATCATGCATAAAAGCATATTATTTCAATCTTGATTGGTGGGCTTCCACCTTTGCCAGAGAACTTGGCTTAACCTTTGAAAGCCATGATGGAAATACACCTCCCCTTCTCGCTAATTTTGGCCCATAATCTTATTTTTCATGCATTTTGCATATGAATCCTATAATCCTGAGTCAAATGATTGTCCAAAAATAAAAGTAAAATGTAATATATTTTGCATTAGATCTAGGTCATTTTTCATGCTCTTACATGATCTAGTCTCTTAGGGAGTGAGTTTAAGGACTTAGTCTCTTTCTAAAATAAACATAAAGCCTAGCTATCTTGCATAGAGCATATGACTTGCCTACATGAATTTAAAATAGTAGGAGTTATTTGTTGGTAACCACCCCCATATAGTTATAAGTCCAAGTAGTCGGGTGGCTTGTCCTCTCTTGTGGAGGCAAACCAAATACCCATTTTTGTCTTAGATTTAGGTCGTGCTTTTGGCCCTCGCATAAATACTCACCTCTTAGGCATCCACCCATTTAGCTATCTAAGGTTGCTTCTCCCATCTGGGCCATAAGCATAAATACTCACCTCTTAGGCATCTCCATAACCTTGTATTGTGGAATTATAAGCCTTAAACTTCTAATAAAAATTCAACTCGAATAAATAATTCAATTTAAAAAATGTGAAGCCCAATCATAGGATAGTCTGGGATGTTTACTAGACTTCCTAGTATCCTAAACATCTCCTACTCATCTTCATTTGGCTTCAATAAGAACTCCCTCCTCTTGATTGATCTCACTTGATTTGCTAAAAATAAACTAATTGGTTGATAATCCTACCTATTGAAATCTTTGGAGATAACGATCATTTACCTTAATCAAGAGTATTCCTAAGGAATCTCATTCCATATGATGCAATTAACTATAAGGTCTTGCCCCCATAAGGAACTTAATGAACCTTGTTTAAAATAAACCCTACTTTACTTTCAATGTAAAGTAAGGGAAGAATTTCTGGTACATATGCAGACTCATTGTCCTTAGGAGTCCTTATTGAGGTGATTAGGTCCATTATAGAGTGGTGACTTCTATCTTTCGAGATAGTACACCTCTCCTTAATGTTATACTCGATCATCCTAATAAGAACATCTGCGGATCTACGTGGTATCCAAAATGCATAAAGAGTATACTTCTATCTTCATTTTATTTCGTATAGGGTGAAGATGGAAGTAAACATCTTAAAAATTTAAAATATATTCTACCACAGTATTTAAAATTATAGGAGGAGTTAGTTGACAGCCACCCCTAGGTGATTGTAAGTCCAAACATCTAGGTGGTTTATCCTCTCTAGTGGAGGTAAACTAAATACCCATTTTTTCCTTAGATTTAGGTCATGCTTTGACCCTCGCCAAAGCTCCCTAGATTTAGGTTTAGAGGTTGCTACTTCCCTTTATGAGCAACAAGCATAAAATCCTCACCTTTTAGGAATTTTCTTTGATGATAGTATGAAATTAGCCCATTTAAAAATTCAACTCAAACATATAAATCACGTCAATGTCAAAATATAAAGCCCAACCATATGATTTGGGATGCTTAAACTTGATAGTATCATAACATCCCTCTTTGATGATATGATCCTTCTTTAATCAAATATCAAAAATCCATTCACAAGATGTAATGAAATATGAGCTTACCTTCAAAACTTAAAAATAAATCCTTCTTTACTTTTCCATGTAAAGTGAGAAGAATCCTGAAGACTTAGTGGAGTCCTTATTAAGGTGATTAGGTCCATTGCAGGATGGTGACTTCTGTCTTTCAAGATAGTGCATCATTCCTCAATGTCGTATCCGATCACCCTAATAAGTATTGGCCTAATGAGCTTCATGTTCAATCTGATCAATTTTGATGATAACAAATGAATGCTTGGATGTTCTAATGTATATTTTATGTATTTCAGTTATATTAATTTCTAATTACATATCCAATACATCTCACAATATGTTGAGGAAATTGAAAGAATAGAAGAATGAAAGATATATCAAAATGGATAGTGTGAAGCTCAAGATACAATATTTTAGGTTATATGCATTTATAATTATCTTAGAAATTCATATGAATTCATTGGCATGAATCAATTTGCTCACAACTTAACATATTATTTTTATTTATTTTAAATAATGATAATGTGGTTAATTTATATCTATCTAATTAAAATTCAATTATATGTTTCATACATAGCATTTGAATTATCAAAATAATAAATGATAATAAATTATGACCATTAAGTGTAATTATTTTATTTTAATATAATTAAATATTTTAATTAAATTTGAAGGTTATATGATAATTAACATATGCATGAGACTATATAAATTATATCATAATATTTAAATGTCATATTTCAAAATTAACAAAAATATGTGGAATTTTGTATTTTAGCCAAGTCATTTTATAATCACAAAATTTATATCTGATTTCATCTCCAATGGATTCCTTGGATGTTTTCCTCTAATTTGATTGGTTACATGACCCACGTTTGATTAAAATTGAATTTAATATGACCTTTCAAACATTAGCTAATTTTAATAATGAATGCATGCTACATGCATTGAAAATATTAAGAGCCATATTTGATTATTTTTGACTTACCCATGTGAATAGCCAAATTTTGGATATTTCAATTTAATATTTATTTAATATAAATTATATTTTTATTGAATATTAAATTATAATATGATAAAATAATGTTAGAATGATATATTTTTTGAAATAATTCAAAATGACCTTCTTACTTATAAATAACCCTCATTCTCTTTATGAAAGCATTCCTCATTCAAATTCAAAATCCCTCAAGCAAATCTAAGAGAAAATTTTCTAGATTTTCCTTCCAAGTGTTCTCCAAATATTGCAAGATCAAATCCTTGGTTTGGAAGCTTTAACAATTTCAACTAAGCAAGCTTTCTCAAATTACTTGAGTTTATTTTCTTGATCTTAATCCCTTTTTAGTTGCTCATACTATTTTCACCATCTATTTATTCTTTTCAATTTATACTTTTTGGTGGATTAGTCTTTGGACATCAAAGTCTAAGTTTTTCACATCAAAGTTTCTTCAATCATTTTTTTATGAAAAACTCTTATGATAGTTTGTAGGATTTAATTCAACTGGTTGAAATTTTTATCTTCCTACAAATTTTTTTTAGTTTCTTGAAATATTTCTTCATTAGTTTTATTTGAAAGATCATTTATTCTTAGATCTATTTTAGAAGTATATTTTAAGCATTGCAAATTAATTTATTATCTTAAAATTATTTTCATATTTGCTAGATCTCTCTTTTTAATTAAAAACTTACTAATTTACTTAAATCTATCATGTACTAATTTTATTTAAGTATTTTGTGATCATTTGCATTAATTGAAAGCATCGTTTTGCTTAAATTAAAATAAATTATTCCTTGCTAAAAAATATTTTATTATGCAAAAGAATATTATGAATTTATTTTGAAATCATGTTTATATTAGTCTACAAATTGTAATAACATAAACATCTTAGTAAAGTCACTTTAAGATATTTATTTTATTATTTCTTATCAATATTAAGTGAGCATTTTATCTTGTCAATTTTTTTAGTTGTAAAGTGATCATTTATAAGTTATGATATCACTTTTTGAATTGGATAACATGGAATATTTGTGAGAGATATATTTTATCAAAATTTATTATTTTGCATTTTTTTGTGCTATAAAATTTATATTGGAGTTGTACTCTCCTCTTTGTAGGAGAGTACATATTATTGTAGGGGTTGTACTCTCCCCGTTATAGGAGAGTACTATTTGTAAGCTATTTTTCATTTAGTGGATTCCTAGCTAGGGGTGGCTAGGCGTGGACGTAGGCCGGTTTTGGGGTTTGGCCGAACCACATAAAAATTATGTGCCTATTGTCTCTCTTTACGTTACTGTACTTTCATTTTTTGCTGCATTAAGAATTGTATATTGTCATTATAAAATCAAAAGTTAATTTTCTACTAAAACTTAAAATTAAAGATATAACTTTTAAAATTTTTAATATCACCCAATTCACCCCGCCCTCTTGGGTGCTATAATGACTCATAATAAGAGCTTCTGTGGATCTACGTGGTGTCCAACACAAGAAGTGTTTGTTATTTTTGTTCTTCATTTATTTTTCTCTCTCAAAAAAGTAGATGAAGAATTGAAACTTTCACCACACTCACCAAAGATCTAGGACTCTTATAGATATTGAAAGATCCATAGTCTTAAGACACTTCTAGTGATTAGGTGAACACTTAAACTGACCCTAGAGACTTAGAAGAGTTAGTCATAAGAATAGGTTGTGCCTTAGGGATTTAGGAGGACTTGCCTACCCTATAGCCTAAACCCAATCCTACCTTCTTTCTTTCAAATTCAACCTCAAATCAAACTCTAAATCGTAAATCAATTCCAACTATCAAATGATTGAAACCCATGATTAAATTCAAACTCCAAATCCCTACCTAAGCCCTTTGATTTTTATCTTATGGATTAGCCTTAACCAAATTTAAATCAACCCCAATCCAATTGATCTTTTCAATTATTAAATTCAAATCAAAATTCCAAACCATAAATCAATTCCAAACTCCAAATTATTGAAACCCAAATCAAATCAAATTCCCAAATTTACCACTTTTAGCTACTTCTTGAACTTGCCTAAATGTTACCCAAATCAACTTAAAACTCATGGATTTCTTTATGATTCAATCACTCGGTCAATCATTATTCCAAATATAAGCATAAACCATCATTATCAAACCAAACCCAACTCAACCTAAGTCATCCTAGCCCGTTGAACAAGTCAACCATTTTACCCAAATGAACCCAAACTAGCTAAATTGCAACATAAACCAAATTTATTGCAACCAATGACCCAATTTCACTCCAAATTGATTATTGAATTTGACCAAAGCTTTATAATTGAGCCCAATTTGACCAATTGGTCAACTTAACCCAACTTATTCGACCTTAAGCATAAAATTAACCTAAAACCTAATCAAATCCAAATTGAACTTAACCAAAGCCTATAATATATATTTCGAAGGGTCAACCAAACCCAAACCAAGTCATGATTCAAGCCAATTTGGTCAATTGGGTCAAATTGGTCAACTTAGCCCAAATTGACCTAAAGGATCAAATTGGCAAAAATCCAAATTAAATCCAAATTAAACCAAATTGATTGAAACCAATTGATCCAATATACTCTAAGTGATCATTTAAACTTGGCCCAACCCTTGGTTTGACCCAATTTGATCATGTTTGACCAATTGGTCAACCTAACCCGTTTTGACCCATTTTGACCCAATTTGAACGAAATGGGTCAAATTTACCCAAATTAAACCAAATGAACTCAAAATGATATGAAATTTGGTCAAAATCACTTTTGACTCATTTTAAATATTCTCAAATAAAATTCAATATCAAATGACCACTTTTCCTTAGGGTCAAGGGCATCCCATGAGAAAAGACACTTGCCCAAGTGGCCATTTCTCTTCTAGGCCATTTGGCACTCATCTAATGGTCCACATAGGGACCAAGGACATTGATCATCTTACCCAAGGGTTGGTTGGGGCAGTCATGACTCATGGATAGGTGAGTTCACCTCACCTCTCCCATTGGAATAATTGGCATGAAGGACTCCAACTTTCCCTTGTTAGGACATTCATTTGTCATTCATGGCAGCCACTTTCCATACCTTAATCAACCAAAATGAGCCACCTAGGATGATTTCCTTTCATTCCCAACCACCCCAAGCTAAATGACACTCATTTTGGAGCCAAAATCAAACAAAAAGAAGGATTTTTGGCCAAAATCAAACACAAGGCATTAGAGGCTGAAGAACATTCTCCTCCCACTCTCATTTCCATCCCTTAGAGCTCCCAAGCCAACCAGCAATCATTCCCACTTGATTTTGGGGTGATAAACACCAAATATAAGTGGATTTCAGTGAGGAAGTGGCGACAATTGGAGAAGACATCATTCCGAAATAAAGGCGAAGGTCTAGACTCATTAAAGGCTTCTTCCCCCACTCAAAATTGTGCTCAGATCATCACCACTACTGGAAATCATCTCCAGTGAGGTAATCTTCAAAAAAACCCATAGCAGGCCTTAGGATTTCTCATTTTTTATGACATTTTTTTCATAGGATATTAAGATTTTTTCTTAGAAATCTCTTACATTCTTTATTTTATATGATCCCAATATGAAATAGAAGTTTTCAGGTGTGAATAGACACAAAAATGAGCCCAATCGGGCGAGATTTCATTAAAAGTTTCATAAACCCCTCGAATTACTATGCATTCGGCCAAAATGTATAGTAGACGTACGATCTAGCGGTTTGCAGAATCAGATGGCTCAGGTCATGCGTGATCTGAGCATTTCCTCCATTTGATCTTGTGGATTAGATATGGACTATTAGATCCACGACCAGATAGTCTAAAATGATCTGCGCATCGTGATCACTGTTCACTGACGATTTCTCGCTCGTTGGTTGACGTGGCATGGCATTGCTGCTCCATCAAACTACGTGGCACCACGTGCCATGCGGGACTGTGCAATCAAATCACGCGGCACCGTGTTTTCCATGTCAATGCCGCACGCAGTGCTGACTAGGTTAAGTGGAAAAATCTAGATTTTTTATTTTAAAATTTATTTAAACCACCTAAAAGGTCAAAAATTCATAGAAAAAAAATACTTAATGAAAAATTATAAATAAGGGATAGTTGGATTCATCTTTCCGAGAGGAATTCAATAAACCCAAAATCCCCAAATTTTGTTGAATAGTTTGAGCTTAATTTATTTTTTGGTAAAAATTAAATTTCATTAATTAAACTAAAAATACACCTCAGATTAAGTTGAAATTTTCAGAGATTAAAATTGAAGTTAAAATTGACCTACCATAAAAATTTCAAATCAAAATCGCTATGGATTGAAAGTTACTAAATTTTGAAGTTGAGATGATTTATTTTAATAAACTAAATTAATAAACTTCATGAAAATTATCTTAATAAACTAAAATTTTGAAAAGTCATAACTAAGTGTACAAAATTCAAAAAATATAAATAAATACTCATTTTAAAGGTAATTTAGAGGAGATTAACTTAAAATTAATTCTAATTATTTTTTAACATTAATTAAAGCTTAATTAGGTTTAACTAAAAATAAAATTAGCATATTTACTCCTTAATTACCCAAGTAATTAATCCCAAACTTTCTGAGTTTGATTAATGGGTTAATCTCTACCTCCCATAAATTTCTTGAGATTTATTGCTTGGTTAATTAGGAAAATTGGTTGTCTTAGCCTTAATTACTCTCTTAATTAATTAAGTAATTAATTAAGCTTAAGGGATCTCACTTAACTTCTTTTATGGTTTTCTCACATGTTAATCATGAGCCAATTAAATTAGGCCCCTTTCATTTCTTAGGAGCATTTCAAATTTACTTTCCATGTGGTTGCATATCATGTTGGCTCATTATTAATTAGTTAACAAACTTAAGGTGATGTAGGTAAAGGTTAGTTAATTGGCATAATTCATACCCTAACCTAATTAAACCATAAAATTAACTTAATTATTTCATCATTAATCTAAAATTAACTCACACATGGGGAATGAGATTAGGACTAGCAAACCTATTTCACATTTCCTAAATCAAATCAAACTAAAAATGAAATGACATTAAAGAAACTTTGATTTATTTAATGTGGCTTTATTTAGTATGATTGTCCTTAGGACTTAATTAGATTTGAATGAAATAGCATGCTTGTGTTGTTTTATTTATTTCCATCATGTTAAATGTTACTTTCCATATGTAATCATGCATTTTTTTCTTTTTAAAATTAATTAAATGAAATGGTTTCTTTTATGTCAAATTGCATGTTAATTTAAATTAAATAGGTGTGGCTATTATCACTACTAAATCAAATGTTATTTTCAAAAGCCGATAAATCAATTATTATAAATGAAGTGATGTTAATTATAAATAGCAACATTCTTGCTTGTGTTGATAATATAAAATATGCAATGTGAAGCTCTCTTTCTTTATCTTACACAGATTCATATAGGATTCACAAATGTATAGTTCATTTGAAAAGAACACAACATTTGCCTAAATCTACTCCTATGCATCTCCATGTTAATACTTAGGAAGAACTTCATATTATATATGTAAATCAAATAATCAAACCAAATATGATTTCTTGCATGATTTCTTATTATTATGGAGCTTTTTGTACATTCATATGTATTTGAGAAAAGTGGTATAGTAGTCTAGACATCTCGGAGCTGCGAGGCTTTAAGTAGCCTTAAGTAGGTTTTATACCTTACACCCCTGGTCTAGAAAATAATGGTGTTGTACTCACTTAAAACTCTTATCCATGTGTATGTGTGATGTGGCCAATAAAAAATAATCATAAATCATATAATCAAATCAAACATAATTTCTTGCATGATTTCTTATTCTTGTGGATCTTTTTATAGATTCATATGTATTTAAGAAAAGTGGTATATTAGTCTAGATATTTTGGGGCTGCAAGGCTTTAAGTACACCTGAGTAGGTCTTGTACCCTACACCACTGGTGAAGAAAACAATGGTTCCATACTCACTTAAAGCTTTTTATGTATGTATGTGTGATGTGGCCAATGAATAAGAATCACAGATTAAGTAAATAAAACAACTTTTGCATGGATTTTCCCATCTTATAGTTGTTCATACTTCTACATATATCTAAGAAAGTGGTATGTTAGTTTGGACATCCCGGGGATGCGAGGCTTTAAGTAGCCCTAAGTAAGTCTTGTACCTTACGCCCCTCGTATATAAAAAAATGGCACCATACTCACTTAAAACTTGTATGCATGTGAATGTGTGTTTAGCTAATGGATGAAAAATCTCTTTTCTATTAAAAAGGCATGCATTCAAAATTCAAATAAATGAAATATTTGAATTTGAAATATACTTCTTTGCATTCATCATTAAAGTGTGCTAAGATTTACATTGCTTGTATAACTATGCTTAGGATTATTCATATGTATGATATACATGATGGAACGAAATAAATAAACATGTGTTATGCAATAGTAATTCATTCTGATTAATCTTTAGATGTCTTTCTTATTGAATAAGATCATTTAGAATGAATCCAAACTTAGGATTAACTAAAACATATAATAAGCCATTCACTAAAGGAAATTAATTAATTAACTTGTTTTTTAATTAATTTAAGGTAGGGATGACATAGAAATTCCCTCTCTTTATTCTCTTTATAACACTTAGATGTTAAGTGTAGGCCATATCAAATAAAAGGAAAATATTAAATAAACTCTTCAAATTACTTAAGACACTTAAAGAGAAATCGATCCTTTGTAAATTAAATTTGTCATACTTAGCAAATTATAACTCTAAAGCTTAGTTAAGACATGTCACACAAGCTTTAACGCACACACATTAAACTAAGTCACCATTTATAGCTTTATGTTAGGGTGGTGTATGCTTATTTTATGATGTATTATTTTTAGAATGGATGTTAGGATGTATGTGCGTAGTCTCGATGTTAGGCTGATATTAGCCTACTCATACTTTTTATAAGGGGTTATGCTTAAGGGTCCATTAAAAAAAAATATAAATGCTTTTTTTGCGTCTTGCTTAGCATAACCTGTTATGTGGACTTGGTTACCTATGTGTGGGGTGTTAAGTCCAAATTATTCATATAACTGCTTGGGATGTATGGCATGTTTAGCTAACATTTATTTGGGAGGTGTAGCTAGATTTACTTTCCTTCTTTTAATGTAATCTTTGCATTAGCATTAGGATGAATGTTATGGGAGATTAGGATGAGCATTAGTTATAATACTAAGTCTTATGTACCATGTGATGCCTTTGGAACAACCATTTTCAAGTCAAGCCGAAAGGAAGAAAAAAATAGAGCAAATTAAATGAAGTGAACCAAAGTAAAGAAATGAAGAATTATGAATGAAGAATGAAGACCCCCATAGCATTCATCATTTTTAATTTTTCTTTTGCAAACCAAGTTATATAAGGGTAGGGCTCGACTACCCACATTTCTTTTTGGGTTATACAGTGACACCAATGGCCTTTTATTCTTTTGCAATAGCTTTATAAAATTATTTGATATTTTTTAGCTTATGCATTAGAAAAAACATGCATTTTCATAGTTTATTTATGATTGGTGATTGTTGTATGGCCTGGATGTGATTTGGCTCTTATGATAAAAATAAATTTTCTATCCCACTAACCAACTTATAACTACACTTTTAAAATAACTCATAACCTCACCTAAAGCTTAGGTTGTAAATCAAGATAATAAAATATTTAGCAACCCCTTAGTTAGATGTTGTATGTTTAAACAACACATATATCATCTAGTTTCACTCGTGATTAAAAAGGGCTTCCATCGATACCAGATAGAATGGTCTTAACCTTTTAGAGCCTATGATGGAAGAACACCTCTTTCTCTCTTGATTTGGCCCATAATTAACTTCTCATGCATTTAGGCATACAAAATATCATAGCCTGTGTCAAAATAAATTGTGCAAAATCAAATAAAACTTGATAAAAATTTGCATTTGGTTTAAGTCATTATTCATACCCTCATGCTCTAGTCTCTTAGGAAGTGGGTTTAAGGACTTAATTTATTTTCTAAATAATAACAGCCTAACCATCTTGCAAAAGCATAAGACTTTCCCACATGGATTTAAAGCGTAGGAGGAGTTAGCTGGCTTCCACTCCAAGTGATTAAAAGTCTAGCAGTCGGGTGATTTATCCTCTCTTATGTAGGTAAACCGTATACCCACTTTTGCCTTAGATTTAGGTCTTGCTTTGGCCCTCGCCAAAGCTCCCTAAATTTAGGATCCGAGGTTATCATTTTCCTTCAGGCTACAGGCATTTTCACAATCTTGTATTGTGGAATTATAAGTCCTTGATTTCTAATAAAATTACAAGTCAAATAAATAAATCCCCTTAACTTTAGAAATATATAAAGCCCAATCATATGATAGATTGGAGTGCTCAGGCTTCCTTGTATCATGAGGCACTCCCTAATCATCTCCTTTGGTTTTGATAATAACTCTCTCCTTTTGATCACTCCCACTTGATATCCTAAAATACAACCAATTTATTGATAGTCCTATATTTGAAATCTTTAGAGACAACAATCCCCTACTTTAATTGACAATATTCTTAAGGGGTTCATTTTCCATAAGATGTAATTAACTATGGGGGCTTGTCCCCATAGGAAATTCTATTACTCGGTTTAAATAAACCCTACTTTATTTATTCATGTAAAGCAGAGAAAAAATCTCTGGTATATTTGAAGACCCATCATACCTTAGGAGTCCCTATTAAGTGATTAGGTCCATTGTAGGGTAGTGACTTCTATACTTTGAGATAGTATACTATTTTTTAATGTCGTACCTGATTACCTTAATAAGTACACTCTCAGATCTATGTGGTGTCCCCCCTCAAGAAAATGAAACATCAGAAAATAAACACCATAAATTTTTTTGGCAACTCCAGGAATGGTTCCTCTCTCCATCTCTAGTAGATGATTGTTGTCTCCAAGCATCGATAGTGGACTTGCATCTTATGTGAGTCCGAGACTATCTATCCTTCCATTGGCACTTAGCTTATTTCATCCTTAAGAAAAGTTAGCCAACATCCTTTAAGTTTAGGACCTCACTCCGTGTAGGTCTTGAAACCCCTATTGGGCTCCCTAATAGGTGAAAAATAAAATTTATCAATGAAGGGACATATAATAAAAATCTAGAATCTCTTTACCACTAGCTTGGTGAGGCAAGGTTCATCAAAAATTTAAAGAAAATAAATTCTTTCACAAAATGAAACTTTTCAAAAGCACCTTTTTTGAAAATAGCCACCTTCATTCAACATGCTTAAATTTGTTGAATGAAGATCCTATTTGACAAATCATAAACATAAAAAAATTGAAATTCCACTCAACATATTTTACATATGCTAAAGTGTAAATTTCATTCTTTTCAAAATTAAAGAAATCACATACATGGCATCAAAACTTAATCATTGAAATCTATTTAAAATATTCAAGATTTGTTAAATGAATTTCACTTCTATTTTGGAATCTTTGACATACTCCATTTGTCAAACAAAGATCTCCCCTCTCCTTCCAAAAAGAAAGAGAGCACACTAAACACATTTGATTCCCACTTAACATGTTAAAGTTGTTAAGTGAGAATCTCATTTTCATGAACATTTGATTACACTTAACATGTCAAAGTTGTTATGTGAGAATCTCATTTTCATGTGCATTTAATTCCCACTCAACATGTCAAAGTTGTTAAGTGAGAATCTCATTTTCATATGCATTTGATTACACTTAACATATCCATTTGTTAAGTGAGAATCTCTCTTTTAAACAAAACATGAATTTGACCTCCACTTAACATATTCAATTTGTTAAGTGAGGGTCTCATTTCAAAGCATGATTTTGACCTCCGCTTAACATATTCAATTTGTTAAGTGAGAGTCTCATTTCAAAACAATTTTGACCTCCATACAATTTGTTAAGTGAGGGTCTCATTTCAAAACATGAATTTGACCTCCACTAAAAACATGAGGGTCTCATTTAAAACATGACATCCCTTGACATCCTTCACAAGGGATGTTCTCATTTTCAAGATATCAATCACATCACATTTGGACTTTCACTTAACATACCAAATTTGTTAAGTGAGAGTCCCTTTTTCAAAATAATAATAATAATAATAATAATAATAAATCAAAACTAAAATCAATCACATTTGGACATTCACTTAACATACCAAATTTTTTAAGTGAGAGTCCCATTTTCAAAAGAAAAATAAAAATATGCATCAATCATATTTGGCTTTCATTTAACATACCAAACTTGTTAAGTGAAAGTCTCATTTTTCAAACATAAATTAAACACATGTGGCTTCAACTTGAGATATCAAATTTGTAAGTAAGAAGCCCCATTTTCAAAATCAACCTTTCACACATCACAAGCAAAGACACTCGACAAAATTTCTAAACACACAATCACAACCTCTTCTTAGCATACCCAAATTTGCTAAGTAGAGGTCCTTTCAAATCACTAAATATTTTCAAACAAGATACACAAAATGCAAAAATTTCCAAGAAAGAAAATCTCTCCTCAAAATTTTGAACCCCACCCAACCTACCTAAATTGGTTGAGTATGGGTTCTAAAACAAAAATCAAATGGAAAAGACTCTCCTCACATCATAAATCTCTCCATTAGAACCCCATTTAGCATACCTAAATTTGTTTAATGAGGGTTCTAATTCAAAAGGACAAATCAAAATCAACAATTCAAGTCAACATCAAGCTAAAGCTTCTCCTCCAATTCTACAGATCTCTCCATGCAATTTGAACCCCATTCGACATAACTAAATTTGTTGAAATGTGGGTTCAGACTCAAGATAAAAAGATAAAATTAAGCAACAACAATTGAAGCAATCAAAGGAAAGGGATGCCACGCAGCTCTTAAGACAAAGGAAGGTTGGGATATCTCCCTATCCTGAATCACCAAGAAAATTATTTCTAAGATCAGAAAATTACCATTACAGGTGCCTGAGGCAGCTCAAACCTCCAACTCAAGGAATGTTTGCAAGTTGCTAAAGATAATTTGAAAGAGGTGGCTGACAGCGTAGTCCACCTTACTTGCCGGGGATACAAGTAGCAACCACCACCATCGATTCCGTACTCCATCCAGTGCTACTTCTTCTTCTTCCACTAGCTCCTCTTCTGCTAGCAGGAGCATTCTATCACCGAACAAGGGAATTAAATCTCTTACCCCGCTTACTTTATTCGATTTCTATCATGTACCTCCACCTAAAAGGAAATCAATGAAGAAAGCTTTCACTTACATCTTGTCTACTTCTGATACTCTAGATTTTATTCCTCTTGAAAAATATCCAAGTCTACAAAATAATAATGATAACTCTAGTTATGATCATTCCTCTTCTGATTTAGAGATGGATTTTCCATTTATAAATCATCAAGTTTACCCATTGAGTTTGATTTGGAGTCATCTGACTCCGATGATCCCATAGGAGGAGTTGTAGGTGAACGATGAGTAGGTAGAACTTTCTACTAAACCATCTCATGAAGTCACTGAAGTCAACCTTCGCAATGGCAAAGTTCTACCTCCTAGGGTAGCATATGAAGATAAGGGTAAATAAGTCATTGGTTCTAGTGATCAAGAAGCCCCTCCACAGGATGCTCCACCTATGGATAGGATTTTGGATGACCAGCCCAGAGTTGACTATAATATCCTCACTTACCTAAGAAAGTTACTAGATAAACTAAGCATATATGATGCCCTTGTCCTATCCAAAGATATGAGAAAGTCATTAATCAAAGCCTTTCTTGATCCATAAATATTCTTAGCTCAGCTGGTCGCTATTGTAGAGGAGGCATGTTATTCAAGAGAAGCCAGTGGAGTTACATTCACTGATGAAGACCTTCTTTTGGGGACAATAAAACACAACTATCCCCTCTATATCATAGTGGACATGAGTAGATTCAGACTCTCCAGGGTGTTAGTTGATTTAGGTACATCAGTGAACATTATGAGTTTAAAGACCCTTTCCTACTTAAGGATTGACATCTTCAAACTCTGAGGAGATCGGATGATGTTAAGAGGATTCAATGAACAAGGCGAGAGGGCATTAGGCTTTATAGTGTTGCCATTGGAGATAGATGACTGGAAGATAGAAGCCAAGTTTTATATTATCGATTCAGATACATCTTTCACTGCTTTGCTTAGTAGGCCTTGGATACATAAAAACACCATGGTTCCATCCTTTTTACATCAGTACATCAAGTTCCAAAGAGGTGGAATCGAGTATTATGTCAAAGGAGACTTGAAGCCATTTTTAGTTAGAGAGGTTGATTTATATGAGGACGTAGCCTACTATCTTCCTCAAAATCAAAAATTCTATTCTCACAAACTTGGTGAGAGTTGAAAAATGAAAGAAAAAGAAATAAAAGAAAAATAAATAAAAGAAAAAAGAAGAAAAATAAAAACAAAGAGAAAAAGAAAAGGAAAAATGAAAAGAAAAAGAAAATACAAATGAGTGAGAATCAGACACCGAGGAAGAAGTAGAGCCAGATATTAGATTTCGCCCATAGTTCGTTCCTCCATACGAACACATGGGTAGGATGACACAACTCCCACCAAGTAGAGGCAGAGGCAAATCTAGAGATAATTATAGAGCTAGAAGACCTCCTCCTTATTGGCCACCCAATAGGAGCTATGTTTTGACTCAGAGGAATACCTCTGATATCCACATAGACTTAGAATCCAGTTCAGTGGATGAGTCTCATGTGGTTAGCAAGCTGACCAACCCCTCTTAGAGAGTCCCTTTGAGGTGACATTCGAGCCAGACAATGATGAAGACTAGGCCTCCAAGCAATGCATGAATGTATCTGAATGACTATTATGTAGAATAATCAAACAACAATTGGGAACTTTAGCTCTAACCTTACTTTCTTCCCAGAAAGTTGAAGGTTTAGTTGTTAAGGAGGCCCCCAAGTCATCCAGAGATGTCAAGCCAAAGAGATTTTTGTTGGGAGCATCATTCTCAAGTCAAGAAGCTAATGTAGAATTTGAGAATAATTCATATAAAGATTTAATACAATTACCTTTTGATTGATATTCACCTTGGGTTCTTAATTTAGCAAAGATGAGATTAATCCAACATACTTGGTCTAAACATAGGTCGTATTGCTTTAAAAGGTTATGGGATAACCAAAGCAAAAATTCTCAATCAAGACTAGGACTAGAATTTGGCACAGTGGGACCAGTCGATGATGATAACCATTGCTTAATCATCACCACTCATTTGGGGCCTCATAGGTTCTTCTCAAATCATGCTAACTCTTATGAAGAGGTATGTTTAGAAACTTCAAATGACCTAAATGTGCATGAAGTCAGAGATGCACCACCAGAGTTTGAAGAAGAAATCAGATCTACCATCGACGAGCTCAAAGAAATCAACTTGGAACCAAAAATAATTCACGTCCGACATACATCAGTTCCTTGCTGAATGAAGAAGAAACCAATGACTTAGTTAGGCTATTTGCTGAGTTTAAAAACTGCTTCGCATAGAGTTATGAAGAAATGCTTAGTTTATCCCTTGACATACCAGTCCACAAACTAGCAATAGAACCTAATGCTAACCCTATCAAGCAAGCTTTTAGATGCATGCGATTAGACATTGAATAGCAGGTCACTTTTGAAATCAATAAATTAGTCAATGTTGGCTTTATCAAGGAATGGACAAATTCGCATATGCATCGATTTTAGAGGTCTAAATAACACATGTACTAAGGATGAATTTTCACTTCCTATACTAGAATTAATGGTGAGATCGCCTCATCTCATGTAGTATTCTCTTTCATTGATTGGTCATCTGGCTACAACCAAATCAAGATGCCCCCTAAGGATGAAAGAAACATTACTTTTTGAACCCATGTTAGAATATATTATTATAGGGTCATTCCTTTTGGCCTTAAAAATGCTGGTGCTACCTACCAGGGGGCCATGACTCGGATATTCAATGGACTCATTCAGCATCAAGTTGAATGCTATGTTAATGATCTAGTAGTCAAAAGCAAAGAAAAGGAAGACCATCTATTTGACTTGAGAGTAGTTTTTGAACAGTTAAGGAAATTTAACTTCAAAATGAATCCCCTAAAGTGTGCATTTTGAGTAGATTAAAGGAAATTCCTTGGGTTTGTTGTATGACACCGGGGAATAGAAATCGATCCAGAGAAGATCTAGGCTATCTATAAAATGCCACCCCCTAAAAGTCTAACTCAACTCAGATCATTCCAAGGGCGGTTGGTGTATCTAAGATGCTTTATATCCAACTTATCAGGAAGATGCTAACCATTCTCAGCACTTGTCAAAAAGGATGCCAAGTTCAAGTTGGATGATAAGACTCAGCATGCCTTTAAAGACATCAAACACTACCTGATGATGCCACCAGTTCTAGCAGTCCCTATCATGGGAAAGCAGTTAATCCTCTACTCCACTGCATTAGATGACTCCCTTAACACTTTGTTGGCTCAAACCAATGGTGAAAGGAAAATAAATGCTCTCTACTATTTCAGTCATCGTCTAATCCTTGCTGAGGCAAACTATCTACATATTGAGAAGTGTTTCCTAGCTTTAATCTTTGCATTCCAAAAGCTACTGCACTACACATTTTCTCATAAGGTGAATTTGATCTTCAGGATTAATCCATTGCAATATTCATGACATAGTCGACGCTATCCGGAGGATTGGTATGTTGGTCCATGATTTTATCATAGTTTGACATCACTTTTGTACCTCTCTGTGTGGTGAAAGGATAGGCATTAGCGGGTTGCTTAGCAGCACACCCCAATCCTACTGATTCCCCACTTAGTGATGACCTCCCTGATGAAAAAATAATGAACTTAGGGGACACTAGCATTTTCCACTGGGAGATATATTTTGATGGTGGGCTTCCTTTCAAAAAGGAGAAGAACCACGATCTACTCTTCGAGGAATAGCAGGGGTAGGAATAGTTCTTCTAACTCTAGACTACGATGTGATTAGATTCTCATATCATCTATCCAATCCATGCACCAACAATGAAGCTGAATATGAGACTCGATCTAGAGTTAGTCATTACACTATGCATCCATAGCATCAACATCTTTGGAGATTCTCAGGTCGTCATCAACCAAATCGCTTTGTCCTACAAAGTTCTAAAGCCTAAGATCCATCATACCACAAGTATACCATAGAGTTGTTGGCTCAAATTCGAGGTTACTATCTACAAGATTCCTCGAGGAGAGAACGAAGTAGCAGATGCATTAGCCAAGCTTGCCAAAGAGTTGGCATGTATAGAAGATGAGTCAATTCCAATAAGGGTCCAAAATAAAATAGACAAGTCTTATCCTTTATTTATGTTGAACTCATCAAGAGACTCTCTCTTGAAGGGGAGGTTACTATTGCCAAAAAGGATGAGGAGTCAGATTGGAGGCAACCATTCATAGATTATCTAAATATAAGCAAACTATCTCAAGAGAAGTCATTAGCACATCAAGAGAAGCAGAGAGCCCTTTCCTACGCTCTCATGGATGGCACTTTGTATCGACGATCTTTTGATCATATATGGTTACATTGCTTAGACAAACATGAAGCCTGTAGGATCGTGACTGAGGTACACTCAGGTTTATGTGAAGCTCATCAATCACCCAAAGATGAATGCCAACTAAGATATTACTGACCTTCGATGATTACAGACTACATGGATGTAGCTAGGAGATGCCACCAATGCCAGGTACACGATGTGGTCCTGCATCAACCACCCAACATTCTACATCTTACTTTGGCCTTATGACCATTTGAGTGTTGGGGTACCGACATAGTGGGTCTGATTGATCCTCCTTCTTCCAAAGGTCATCGATTCATTCTAGCTATCACCGACTACTTTTCCAAGTGGGCAGATGTTATCCCACTTAGAGAGGTCACAACTCAGCATGTGCTCCAATTTTTGAGGAATCATATCGTATATATGTTTGGGGTGCCTCAAAGAATTATATTTGATAATGGTACTGCATTCAAGAGCACTAAAATTAATAGCTTTTCCTAGAGACATAACATAGATTGGAGATACTCCACCATCTATTACCTGAGGGAAAATGATCTAGGATAAGTATTCAATAAGACTCTAATCCAATTATTAAAGAAGACACTCAGTGACAACAAGCGATAGTGGCATGAGCAGTTAGTTGAAGCCTTGTGATCTTATTGCACCATGTATAGAACTCCAACTCAATCTACGCCTTTCTCCTTAGTGTATGGGTTCGAAGTTATTCTACCATTAGAATTCCAACTCTCATCACTAAGGATAGCTATGGGTAACAAGATCACAACAAAGTAGAATGCCAAGTTGCAGTTAGAAGAGCTCAAAGGTTTGGAGGAGAGATATCTTAGGGCATGCTAGAACCTCAAGTTTTACAAAGCCAAAATGATTCAAGCTCACAACAAGTTGGTTCACCCTAGAGCTTTTCAAGTAGGAGATCTTGTTTAGGTTCTAAGGAGATCAATTATTGCGTGTCAAAAGATGGGAGATAAGTTTGAACCCACTTGGGAATGCCCTTTTTCCATAGAGAAGGCCTACCAAGGAGGATCTTATCAACTTATAAATTGTAAGGGAGAGCGGCAGATGCTTCCAATCAATAAGCTCTACTTAAAGAAATACTATCCATAAATCTTGTTTGAAAATAATCATCAATAAACTTCTTTTCATATAAAATTCCATCTCTTATGTGTTAGAAATATCTTTCACTTGCGAAATCCACCATGATGTGTTTAGGGTAGGTGTAAGAGAATCCAAGTAACATCCTATCCCTCCACAAAACAAACACAAACTACACATAATTTTTCAGTGCTGCTAGATTATGTGTGAGAGAACCCAAGAGGCATCCTATTTTTACTAGTACAACTAAGTTAGTGTAAAAAAACCCAAGCTACATCCTTTCTTAGTGGGGTCACAATTTCCCCTGCAGCACCATTTCATCTACTCTTCTAGATAGTTAGTGTTGGTGTAAGAGAACCCAAGTGGATCCTATTCCCTCTTTCATAACACAAACAAATACATATCTTTTATTTCAAGCTATTTTGATGTGGGAGAAAGCCCCCCGTGGCACTCACTCATTAGCTACTCTAGGTCGGGCTCATATGCTACTTTGTTAGTGTGTCACCCCAGTAGTCAATTGCCTGGCGAATGTGAGTCCCTGCACTTTCTTCCTGACTTGACCATTACAAACCAATGAGCGCCTTGTCAGTTTGGTAGGCCTTACTGTGTAGTCGGTAACTTACCCCATGTTGACTTTGTTTAAGAGGATGTAAGCCTACACACTTTCTTCTTGAACTAGCCATCATGCACTAATTAGGTCGAGTATATTTGAAGTTTAGGATAAGTCCCCTAGAGGCTCCTTTCCAATTGACTATGTCAAGCTTAGGTTTAGTCCTTACATAAGACCCTCGCTTAGTAGTCGCCCTAGGTCAGATAACCCCTATCAAGCCAAAGATAGACTATCCTGTCAATCAGTTCCTATTTAAAGAGATGTAAGCCTACGCACTTTCTTTCTAGACTGATTATCATATACTGAAGGCAACCATAGGTTGGTTGGTTATCGCCATGCTGACGGCAACCCACCGAGTGGATACACCACTCTTGGCAGATGTGAGTCCCTGAGCTTTCTCCTTGAGTTATTAACTGAATACCTAGAGGCTTTCTTTTACAGGGTTTTGGATAACACCCCTAGCAACACCTCTCCTGTGGGCACTCTATTTGGAACATGTTCTTAGCAACCCTATTTAGACACTATCCTGATTACTTTTGGATTGGACAGTCCCTCTTTCTTAATAGCCACCCCTGTGGTTAGAGAATTTATCCTACAGATATACAAATTCTCCCTTGGTCTAGTAAGTCTGAGATAGGACTAGGCTGATATGAACTCCTTTAGTATGGTCCCTCGCAAACCAACAGGGTCCACGATAACAAACTAACAAAATATATCTTCTCTTGTGGATTAGGAATTCAAGCCCTAGTTGTCCTTTCCCAAGCAGACATCCTATCTTTAGGGCAGTGTCAACAAAACTCCCTATAAGAATTGCTTGACTACTTTTTATTTGAGATAAGTCCCTGGGTCATCAATCTCCCAATAGTTACCCTAGGTCAGGATCAATTTATTATGCAAAAAATAATCACCCCAATGGTTCCTTGTATAGTAATGTGTGAGTCCCCATGCTTTCTTCCTAACTTGACCATTGCACATCGAAAGGCAACCCTTAGGTTGGTTAGCTCTACCCCATGGTCGGTAGACTATCCCATTAGATTTGTAAATCTAAGACAGGTTTGGGCTGATTTTAGCCCCTTTTTAGTGGATCCATCACACACTGATGAGATCTATAAAATTAAAAAAAATGAATTTAAAATAAATGCAATTCAATCAAAATGATATTATCTTGACTAGACTTGATATAAGTTCCTCAATGACATTCACTCAGTAGTCACCTTAGGTTGGGTTAAATTTATTATGCAAGCAATTGATCACCCCTATGGCTCCTTGTGTAGGAAAGATATGAGTCCCTATGCTTTCTTCTTAACTTGACCATTGCACACTGAAAGGCGCTCCCTTAGGTTGGTTAGCTCTTCCCCATGATCGGTTGACTATCCCTTTGGATTTATAAATCTAAGACAGGTCTAGGCTGATTTTAGCCCCTTCTTAGTAAATCCATCACACAACAACAAGGTCTGTCTCATCAAATTCATCATCTCCCTTTAGCAGAGTGTGAATTAAATCTATTCTATCCCAGCAGATCCGAGCTCACATCTCCAGCAGGTGCGTGCTCAAAGCCAAATTCTCATCCTTCCCATGGATAGTCTAAACCTACTTCCCTAGTGGAAGGTTCATTCACCTTATCCTTAGCATATCTGAGCTCATATCTCTAGAAAATTTGTGCTCTAAACCAAATCTCCCTTCCCAGTGGAGCTTCAAATCATAAATCAACAAATCAAATCAAACTTTAAACCCCTAGTGGATGCCCTACCAGTTAACTCAAATCAAATTTCTCCCCAGTGAGACACAAAGAAAATAAAACCTCTATCCCCAACGTGTTATACATTCTAATCTCCGGGGGATACTCTACCCAAATCATATCTTGCATTCAAGTCCAAACCCCTTATCCCTAGTAGATAACCTGAACCTACTTCCCTAGTGGAAGGTTCACATGCTTGATCCCTCAGTAGATCATTTCTTCCTCTCTTATGCCCTTGGCATAAGTTGAGTTGCATTGCACTAAGATCTTGATTCCTTCTACACCTCAGGTTTAGGAGTAGATCATTTCAGTTAGTGTTTGCGATCCTTCAGACGTTATTTATTATCTTGGTCAGCATCAATACGTGCGATGCACCTTATCAATTACACCACACATATTGGGTGCCCTTTGTTGACCTCACATTTGGAGTGAGCTCTCAACTTCCTCACCATAGATCTAGGACTCTTATAGACACTAAAAGTTCCTTAGTCTTTAGACACTTCTAATGATTAGGTAAACACTTAACCTAACCTAGAGACTTAGAAGAGTTAGCCATAGGAATAGGTTGTGCCTTAGAGATTTAGGAGGACTTGCCTACCCTATAGATTAAACCCAATCCTTGCTTCATTCTTTCAAATTAAACCTCAAATCAAACTCCAAATCATAAATAAATTTCAAATCAATTCCAACTATCAAATGATTGAAACCCATGATTAAATTCAAAGTCCAAATCCCTTCCTAATCCCTTTGATTTTATCTTATGGACTTAGCCTTAACCAAATTCAAATCAACCCCAATCCAATTGGTCTTCTCAATTATCAAATTCAAATCAAAATTCCAAACCATAAATCAATTCCAAACTCCAAATGATTGAAACCCAAATAAAATTAAATTCCCAATTTTATCCCTTTTAGCTAAATTCTTGAACTTGGCTAAATGTTACCCAAATCAACTCAAAACCCATGGATTTCTTCATGATTCAATCACTCCTTCAATCATTACTCTAAATATAAGCATAAACCATCATTATCAAACTAAACCCAAGTCAACCTATCTTGTTGACCAAGTCAACCCTTTAACCCATGTGAACCCAAACTAGCAAAATTACAACCTAAACCAAATTGATTGCAAACCAATGGCTCAATTTTACTCCAAATTGATTATTGATCTTGACCAAAGCCTTAATTGAGCCCAAATTGACCAATTGGTCAACCTAACCCGACTTAGCCCAATTTGACCTTAAGGGTCAAATCAACCTAAAACCCAATCAAATCCAAATTGAACCTAACCAAAGCCTATAATATATTCTAAATGATCAACCAAACCCAAATCAAGCCATGATTCAAGTTAATTTAGTCAGTTCGGTCGAATTGGTCAACTTAGCCCAAATTGACCTTAAGGATCAAATTGGCCAAATCCAAATTAAATCCAAATTAAACCAAATTGATTGAAACCAATTGAACCAATATACTCCAAATGATTATTAAACTTGACACAACCCTTGGTTTGACCCAATTTGATCCAAATGGGTCAAATTGACCCAAATCAAGCCAAATGAACTCCAAATGACATAAAAATTGGTCAAAATCACTTTTGACTCATTTTAAATTTGTTCAAATAAAATTCAATATCAAATGACCACTTTGCCCTTGTGTTAAGGGCATCCCATGAGAAAAGACACTTGTCCAAGTGGTCATTTCTCTTCCTTGGCCTCTTGGAACTCATCCATTGGTCTACATAGGCACCAAGGACACTGATTATCTAACCCAATGGGTGGTTTGGCTAGTCATAACTCATAGGGAGGTGAGTTCACCTCACCTCTCCCATTGGAAGACTTAGCATGAAGGACTCCCACTTCCCCTTGCTAGGACACCCATTTGTCTTCATGACAATCCCTTTCCATGCCTTAGCCATCCAAAATGAGCCACCTAGAATGATTCCCTTCCATTCCCAACCACCCCAAGCCAAATGACACTCATTTTGAAGCCAAAATAAAACAAAATATAGGATTTTTGGCAAAAATCAAACACAAGGCATTAAAGGTTGATGAACTTCTCCTCCCACTCTCATTTCCATCCCTTACAGTTCCCAGACTAACTAGCAATCATTCCCACGTGATTTTGGGGTGATAAACACCAAAAATAAGTAGATCTCGGTAAGAAAGTGGTGTCGATTGGAGAAGACATCATTCTGAAATGAAGGCGAAGGTCTAGGCTCATTCAAGGCTTCTTCCCTCACTCAAAATCATTCTCGGATCATCACCGCCATCGAAAATCATACCCAGTGAGGTAATCTTCAAAAAATAGCCAGCCTTAGGATTTCTCATTTTTTTGTAACATTTATTCATGCAATTTTAAGATTTTGCTTTAGAAATCCCTGGCATTCTTTATTTTATATTATCCCAATACGAAATAGAAGTTTTCTAGAGTGGATCGATGTGAAAACAAGCCCAATCAGGTGAGATTTCATTAAAAATTTCATAACCCCTTCGGATTATTGCTCATTTGACCGAAATGTATAGTAGTCGTCCGATCCCGCAGTTTAGATTATTGCTCATTATTAATTAGTTAACAAACTTAAGATGATGTAGGTAAGGGTTAATTAATTAGCTTAATTCATACCCTAACCTAATTGACCATAAAATCAACTTAATTACTTCCTCATTAAACCAAAATTAACTCACAAATAGGGAATGAGATTAGGACCAGCAAACCTCTTTCACCTTTCCTAAAAAAAATCAAACTAAAAATGAAATGACATTAAAGAAATGTCGATTTATTTTAAGTGGCTTTATTTAGTATGATTGTCTTTAGGACTTAATTGGATTTGAATGAAATCACATGTTTGTGTTGTTTTATTTCTTTCCACTCATGTTAAATGTTGTTTGCCATATGTAATCATGCATTCATTTCTTTTAAAATTAATTAAATAAAATGGTTTCTTTTATGTCAAATTGCATGTTAATTTAAATTAAATAGGTGTGGCTATTATCACTACTAAATTAAATATTATTTTCAAAAGCCTATAAATTAATCATTACAAATGAAGTGATGTTAATTATAAGTAGCTACAAGATTGCATGTGTTGATAATATAAAATATGCAATGTGAAGTTCTCTTTCCTTACCTTACACGGATTCATATAGGACTCACAAATGTATAGTTCATTTGAAAAAAACACAACATTTGCCTAAATATACTCCTATGCATCTCCATGTTAAGACTTAGGAAGAACTTCATATCATATATGTAAATCACATAATCAAATCAAATATGATTTCTTACATGATTTCTTATTCTTATGATTCTTTCTAGACATTCATATGTATTTGAGAAAAGTAGTATATTAGTCTGGACATCCCGGGCCTGCGAGACTTTAAGTAGCCCTAAGTAGGTCTTGTACCTTATGCCTCTGGTGTAGAAAATAGTGAGGTCGTACTCACTTTAAACTCTTATACATGTGTATGTGTGATGTGGCCAATAAATAAGAATCATAAATCATATAATGAAATCAAACATAATTTCTTACATGATTTCTTATTCTTGTGGTTCTTTTTATACATTCACATGTATTTGAGAAAAATGGTAAATTAGTTTGGACATCCCGGGTCGTGAGGCTTTAAGTACCCCTAAGTAGGTCTTGTGCCTTACTCTGTAGAAAATAATGGCGCCATACTCACTTAAACTTCTTATACATATGTGAATAAATAATGGCGCCATACTTACTCCCCTGGTCAATGAATAATAATCATAAATTAAGTAAATAAAACATATCTTTTGCATGGATTTTCCTATCCTTATAGTTTCATACATCTACATGTATCTAAGAAAGTGAAATATTAGTCTGGACATCCTAGGGCTGTAAGGCTTTAAGTAGCCCTAAGTAGGTCTTGTACCTTATGCCTCTAGTGTATAAAACAATGGCACCGTACTCACTTAAAACTTATATACATGTGAATGTGTGTTTAGCTAATGGGTGAAAAATCCCTCCTTTCTATTAAAAAGGCATGCATTCACAATTCAAATAAATGAAATATTTGAATTCGAAATATACTTCTTTGCATTCATTATTTTAGTGTGCTAAGATTTATATTGTATGTATAGCTATGCTTAGGATTATTCATATGCATGATATGCATGATGGAAAGAAATAAATGAACATGTGTTATGTGATAGTAATTCATTATAATTAATCTTAAGATGTCTTTCTTATTGAATAAGGTCATTTAGAATGAATCAAAACTTAGGATTAACATATAATAAGCCATTCACTAAAGAAAATTAATTAATTAACTTTCCTAAGAAATGATTTAAGGTAGGGATGAAAGAGAAATTTCCTTTCTTTATTCTCTTTATAACACTTAGATGTTAAGTGTAGGCCATATGAAATAAAAGAAAATTATTAAATAAAATATTCAAATTGCTTAAGACACTTAAAGAGAAATTGACCCTTTGTAAATTAAATCCCTCATACTTAGAAAATTAAAACTCTAAAGCTTAGTTAGGACATGCCACATAAGTTTTAATGCACACACATTAGATTAAGTCACCATTTCTAGCTTTATGTTAGGGCGGTGTATGGTTTGGTGTATGCTTATTTTGTGATGTATTATTTTTAGACTGGATGTTAGAGTGTATGTGTAGTCTGGATGTTAGGCACATATTAGTATAATTATGCCTTCTGTAGGGAGTTGTGCTTAAGGGGTCATTAAATATAAATATAAATGCTTTTTTTTGTGCAGGTTGCTTAGGCCCTAACCATAACCCAAGTTAGGGCTGGTGGACTTGGTTACCCATGTGTGGGGTGCTAAGTCCAAATTATTCATATAATTTCTTGGGTTGTATGGCATGTTTAGCTAATATTTGTTTTGTAGGTGTAGCTAGATTTACTTTCCTTCTTTTAATGTAATTTTTACATTGGGATTAGGTTGGATGTTATGGGAGATAAGGATGAGCATTGGTTGTAAGACTAAGTTTTATGTACCATGTGATGCCTTTGGAACAACCATATTCAAGTCAAGCTAAAAGGTAGAAAGAAATGGAGAAAATTAAATGAAGTGAACCAAAGTGAAGAAATGAAGAATGAAGACCCCCATAGCATTCATCATTTGTAATCTAGGTTGTATAAGTGTAGGGCTCAACTACCCATATTTTTTTGAGTTGTGTGGTGGTACCCGCCCGTATCAGCCTTTTATTCTTTTGCGATAGCTTTATAAAATTTTTTGATGTTTTGTTTAGCTTGTGCATTAGAAAAAGCATGCCTTCTCATAGTTTTATTATTATTGGTGATTTTGTATGGCCTAGATGTGATTAGGCTCTCAGGACAAAAATAAATTTTCTATCCCACTAACCAACTTATAACTAAACTTTTAAAATAACTCATAACCTGACCTAAATCTTAGGTTGTAAATCAAGATAATAAAATATTTAGTAGCCCCTTAGTTGGATGTTGTATGTTTAAACATCACGCATATTATCTTATTTCACTCATAATTAGAGAGGGCTTCCTTCTATGTCAGATAGAATGGGCTTAACCTTTTAGAGCCTATAATGGAAGAACACATCTTTCTCTCTTGATTTGGCCCATAATTAACTTCTCATGCATTTAGGCATACAAAATCCCATAGCCTGTGTTAAAATAAATTATCCAAAATTAGATAAAATTTAATAAAAATTTGTATTATATTTAAGTCATTATTCATACCCCTCATGCTCTAGTCTCTTAGGGAGTGGGTTTAAGGACTTAGTTTCTTTTTAAAATAATAACAACTAACCATCTTGCAAAAGTATAAGACTTGCTTACATGGATTTAAAGCGTAGGAAGAGTTAGCTGGCTACCACTCTAGGTGGTTATAAGTCCAGCAGTCGAGTGGTTTATCCTCTCTTGTGGAGATAAACCGTATACTCACTTTTGTCTTAGATTTAGATCATTCTTTGGCCCTCACTAAAGCTCCCTAGATTTAAGAACTGAGGTTTCCGTTTCCCTTCGAGCTACAAGCATTTTCATAATCTTGTGTTGTAGAATTATAAGTCCTAGATTTCTAATAAAATTGCAACTCAAATAAATAAATCCCCTCAACTTCAAAAATATATAAATCCTAACCATATGATATATTGGAGTGCTCACTAGGCTTCCTAGTATCATGAGCACTCCCTACTCATCTCCTTTGGTTTTGATAATAACTCTCTCCTTTTGATCAATCCCACTTGATATCTTAAAATACAACCAGTTTATTGATAGTCTTATCTTTGAATTCTTTGGAGACAACAATTGCTTACTTTAATCGAGAGTACTCTTAAGGGGTTCATTTTCCTTAAGATGTAATTAACTATGGGGGCTTGCCCCCATAGGGAATTCTTTTACCTGGTTTAAATAAACCCTACCTTATTCATCCATATAAAATAGGAGAAAAATCTCTAGTATATTCGAAGACCCATCATGCCTTAAGAGTCTTTATTAGGTGATTAAGTCCATTGTAGGGTAGTGACTTCTATCTTTTAAGATAGTACACTATTCCTTAATGTCGTACCTGATCACCTCAATAAGTACACCCTCAGATCTATGTGGTGCCCCCCTTAATAAAATAAATCATCTAACAATAAACACCATAATATTTTTGAAAGACGGAAATCTATTTAACAAATTTAGGTATTTTAAATAGAGTTCAATTTATTTTTATGATTTTTAAAAAATGGGACTCTCATTTGACAAATTTGGGTATGTCAAATGGAGTCCAAATGTTTTGATTTTCAAGACTTTGGAAAGGAGGAATTCTACTTAACAAATATGTGTATGTCAAATAGAATTCAATTTGTTTTGATTTTCCGAAAAAAAAGGGAACTCCCATTTGACAAATTTAGGCATGTCAAATGGGGGTTCAAATATGCCTTGATTTTATGTGTGATTTTTGCATTTGAAAAAAAGGGAAACTCCAACTCTAGCGCATATGGAATATGCTAAGTGGAGTTTCAATTTTATATCATGATTTCATTTAATAATAGAATCTTTATTCAACAAATTTAAGTATGTTGAATGGAGAAAGATATTTTCAAAAATGTGCTTTTTGAAAAAAAAAAGAGATTTCTAAAATTTTGATTTTGATTTTGAAAAGAACCTCCATGTAACAATTGTAAGAATTGTTAAATGAGGTTTGATTATTTTTATGCTTTTTAGAAACTTCTTATGAATTTTGTGCAAATCTTTTATTATGTTAATTTTGAAAAAGTACTTCTAAAAAGTGTAATTTTGCAATAGAGGATATTTTTTTAAATATAAGATGAACCATGCCTCATCAAGCTAGTGATAAAGAGGTTCTAAATTTTTAGTCATCTCCTTTTTTTAATTAATTTTATCATTTACCTATTGGGGGGACCAAATAAGGGTTTCAAGACCTATATGGAGTGAGGTCTTGAAACCTAAATGATGTTGGCTAGCTTTACTTAAGGATGAAATAAGCTAAGTGCCAATGGAAAGGAATATAGTCTCAGACTTATATAAACTACAAGTCCACTATCGATGCTTGGAGATAACAATTGTCTACTAGAGATAGAGAGAGGAACTATCCCTAGCAGAGTCGTAAGAAAAATCTATGGTGTTTATTTTTTAGATGTGCATGGGGGATGAGGGACACCAGACAGATTTGAGGGGGTACTTATTCAAGTGATCGTGTATGACATTGAGTTATGATGTACTATCTCAAAAGATTGAGACATCACCCTTCAATGGACCTAATCACCTAATAAGAACTCCTAAAGCATGACGGGTCTTCGAATAAAATAAAGATTTTTCTCTTACTTTACATAGATGAATAAAGTAGGGTTTATATTAAACTGGGTTCTAATTTTTCCTATGGGAGTAAGCCCCCATAGTTAATTACATCATAAAGAAGGTGAATTCTTTAGGAATACTCTCAATTAAAGAAGGCAATTATTATCTCCAAAGATTTCAAGGATAATACTATCAATAAATTGGCTATGTTTGGAAAATCAAGTGGGAAAGATCAAGGAGAAGACTTATTTTTAGAAGCCAAAGGAGATAATAAGGGAATGCTCATGACACTAGGAGACCTAGTGAGCATTCCAATCTATCCTATGATTGGGCTTTATTTATTTGAAATTGAAGAGAATTATTTTTGTTTGAATTGAATCTTTATTAGATTACTAAGGCTTATAATCCACCAACGCAAGGTCTGGGAAATGCCTAAGAGGTAAGAATTTATGCTTGTAGCCCGAAGAATATAACTACCTTGGATCCTAAGTCTAGGAAACTTTGGCATAAGCCAAAGCATGACCTAAATCTAAGCGAAGATGGGTATATGGTTTACCTCCACAAGAGAGGATAAATCACCTGACTGCTAGAATTATAACCGCCTAGAGTGGTAGCCAGCTAACTCCTCCAATGCTTTAAAATCATATAGTCAAGTCATATAATTTGATAATATAGTTGGGTTGCTATTATTTAGAAAGAGACTAAAGTTCTGAAACCCAAAATCTAAGAGACTAGAGCATGAGTGGTATGAATATTGACTTAATCTAATGCAAATATTTTAAATTTTTATTTGATTTTGACACTTTATTTTGACAAAGGCCATAGGATTGCTTATGCCTTAATGAATGTTGAAATGAGTTATGGGCTAAATCAAAAGAGAAGAGGGTGAAGCTCCGTCAGTAAGAGTTGCTCTCAAAGGTCAAGTGATTCCCATATGTGTAAGGATGAAGGCCCCCATTTTGCAAGAGTGATTCAAGATGATATGTATGATATGAGACATACAACATTCATCTAAGAGGTTGTTAAATCTTTTAGTTATCTTGATTTAATGCATAGGCTTTATGTGAGATTATGAGTTATAAAAAATTTTAGTTATGAGTTATAGTTGGGGTAGAAAAATTAATCATTTTAAGAGCCTAATCGTATCCAGGCCACACATTAAATCATCATTCATGAACAAACTATGAAAAGTCATGCCATTTATATTACATAATTTAAATATAACATCAGCCAATTTTATAAATCTAACGCAAAATAATAAAATGTTGATGTGGTTAGGTACTGTCGTACAACTCGAAAAGAGAAAATGGATAGCTGAGCTCTACCCTTATACAACTCGAAATATGAATGAATAATTACAATTATCAATAAATGTTATGGGGGTCTTCTAATCTTTATTCTTCATATCTCCTTCATTTCTTCATTTGATTTGCTTCTTTTGATTTGGTAGGCTACGAAGCATCACATGACACCCCAGGGCTAAGATTTTGACCAGTGTTCATCCTTATCCCCCATAACATTAATCCTAATTCCTAATGCAAAATTATATTAAAAATAGAAAAAAGTAAATCTAACTACACCTGCAAATAAGTATTAGCTAAACACACCATACAACCCAAGCAGTTATATGAATAATTTGGACTTAGCATCCTGCACATAGGTAATAAAGCCCACCTGTCTTAATTTGGATTATGCTTAGGGGTTAAATAATCTGCAAAAAAGAACATTTATCTTTATTTTAATCACTCCTTAAGCACAATCCCTTACAGAAAATATGATTAGGCTTATAACGGCCTAACATCCAGTCTACGAAACATACACCCTAACATACAGTCTAAAATAATATACCATAAAACCAAACATACATCATGCTATGCACCGCCATAACATAAAGTTAAAAGTGGTGACTTAGTTCTAAGGTGTGTGTATTAAGGCTTGTGAGGTATGTCCTAACTAAGCTTTATTATGATTTTCTAAATATAAGAGGATTTAATTATAAGAAGTTGATTTCACTTTAAGTGGTTTAATTGATTTGGAAATTTTACTTAGTATTTTCTTTGGTTTCATTTGACTTACACTTAGTAACTAAGTGTTGTAAAGAGAAGAAAAAAAAGGTTACCCTTTTTCATCCCTACCTTAAGTCACTCTAAAGCATATTAATTAATCAATTCTCTTTAGTGAATGGATTATTACACATTTTGAATTAATCCTAAGTTTAGGTTCACTTTAATTAATCATATTAAATATGAAAGACATCATAAAATTAATTTGATTGAATTATTATCACATGACACATATTCAACCATTCCTTTCCGTCATATATGACATGCATATGACTAAACCATAAGCATACCTACACATACAATATGTTTCTTTTGGAAAACTTTAAATGAAAGATGCATAAGTGTATTTTGTTTAAAAAATTGGATTTTCACTCATTAGCTAAATACACATTCAAGTGTATAAATATTTTAAGCAGGTACTTCGCCATTATTAACCAGGGGAGTGAGGTAAGGACCTCCTTGGGGCTACTTAAAGCCTTGCATCCCCGGAATATCCAGACTAGATATACCCACTATTCTTGAATACACATGAATGTACAAATGACTACAAGAATAAAAAATCATGCAAACCTTGTATTTCTTTTAATTAAATTATTTGTGCATGTGGAGTAAAGTAAAAAAAAAGGAGATTTTCATTCATTAGCTAAATGCACATACAAGTGTATAAAATTTTTAAGCAAGTACTTCTCCATTTTTAACCAGGGGAGTGAGGTAAAGACCTCATTGGGGATACTTAAAGCCTTGCATCCCTAGAATATCCAAACTAGATATACCCACTATTCCTGAATACACATGAATGTACAAATGACTACAAGAATGGAAAATCATGCAAAATTTGTATTTCTTTTAATTTAATTATTTATACATGTGAGCTAAAGTTCTATCTAAATTTTAATATAGAGTACATAGGAATGAATTCAAGTAAGTGTTAAGTCCTTTTCAAATGGGCTATACACTTATTAATATTCAAACTTTATGTAAATCCATATAGATTAAAGAAAGAAAACTCCATATCACATATTCAAAGTCATAAACACATGCAAGCTTATAACTATTATCACTCCAAATATTGTAGTTGACTCATAAACTTTTGAAAATAATTTTGATTTAATAGTGATAATAGCCACACATATATCAAATTAAATCAATGCATGCAAATTTGATATAAAGGAAACCATTTGATTTAATTAATTTTGCAAAAGATGAATGCATGAATCAAATGGCATATAAGATTTAATATGATTGGAGAGGAATAAATAAACATAAGCATGTGATTTTATTCAACCAAACTAATTCCTAAGGACAAACATATCAAATAGAATTATTTAAAGCAAACTAAAGCTTCTTTAATTTCATTTTTAATTTTATGTTTAACTTGATTTAAGGAAAGAGAGGAAGATGTTTGCTAATCCTAATCCTATCCCATGTTTATAAGTTAATTTGATTTAATGAGATGGTAATTAGGTTGATTTTATAGATTAATTAAGTTAAAATATGAATTAATTTAATTAAATAACCCTTACCTATATTACCTTCAAGTAATTATCCAAATAATTATGAGCCAATTAGATATGCAAATGAATTGAAAAGTAAATTAGCAATGGTCCTATGAAATGAAAGGGCCTAATGCAATTAGCTCATAATTAATGGTTAATTAAGTTTAAAGAACTTACTTAATTACTTTTATGATTTTTCCACACATATGGATAAATCATAATTTCAATAAATCTCTTTAGGTTATTGAACACTTAAAAACCTACCCATTAATTAATTAGGTTCAGATGTTTTTTAAGACTTAATTAAACTAATTAAGTAATTAATTAATCCAATAATCCTTAATTAATTTCTCTTAATTAGGAAAAAGATTAGGAGAAAGGCCCCAATCCAATTCCCTAAGCATCTTCAGTGTTAAACACTGATATGTGACCCAATTAATTAAGCAAATTATTATTCATATGATTAATTATCACTTAATTAAGTTAAGAAAGTAATTAGGGCTTAATCAATCAATTTTCCTAATTAACTAATAAATCCTAAGAAAAATAGAGAAGGTAGAGGTTATACCCTAAACAATCTCAAAAAGTTTGAAGTTAATTGTTTAATTATTTAGGAAGTAGTTAAGGTAATTAACTTTCAATTAAACCATAATTAAGCCCAAATTACTATTTAAAGTCAATTAACAATAATTTTAATGGGTTCCCCTCTAAAATACCTTTAAAATGAGCATTTGTTTGTATTTTTAGATTTTTCTATAATTAGTTATGAATTATGAAAGTTTCAGCCTTAAAAACTACTAAATTAACTCTAATTAAGCCTTAATCTCATCGACATGTGGCGCGCTTTCCATGTTGTGCCACAGGATTTGCTATTAAAGTTTTCATATCTGTGACTGAGTCAGCTGGCGGTGGGACGTGGTACTGATCTCTGCCGTCCGATCTCAGATCGGATAGTACAAATCAAACTCGCGATTAATAATAGCTCAAATCAATGAATCTAGGGCAATATGATCAGAGCCAACCATTCCAACCAGCGATCGGATGGTTGTTATCTCTCTTCCTATGAGCAATGAATGACGGAGCCCATCCGCCATGGATTGCTCGATTTGAGCTCACCCAAGCTCGGATTCACCTCAAAATAACCCCCACACCTTTGCGTGAGGGATCCATGAAGATCCAATTTGACTCACATGCAACTTTTCTTAAAAAAGATCCAACCCATTTTAAGCTAAAGCTCAGTTTTAATAAAAATACCCCATCGGAGCTAAGACTGACAGTTTGCATGCTTGAGGATGCTTCGTCTAGCAGAGACGAGGCCTTGTTGAGCAACAATTGGATTGGTTCCACCCAGATTGCTCGAAAGGCCAAGGATCGAGTTTTGGAGCTTCAATCTTGATCAAAGTTTGTCCTCCTGTGACTTTGGAGCTTAAGAAATGACTTGGGTGGCTTCGACGATGTGCATGGAAGGTGTGTGTAAGAGCAATTGAGTTTTGGTTGAGAAATGAGAGAGTTAGAATCAGATGTGAGCTCCCCTATTTTAGTTTCACATGGGAAGAGGAAATTTGAAGTGGGGAAGGCTTGGAAATGCTCTGGTAAGTGCTAGAGAGTTTTAAAAATGCTTGGGAGGCTCTAACAAAGTGAATCGTGGAATTCTCGTGAGAATTGAGGGGGTATACCCCTCAATTGGATGAGGTGGACAAACGGGATTGTTATTGACCTCATTTTTGGAAGAGGTCATTTTAGTAATGAGAAGATCTCAAGTTTTAATAGGAATTTCCTAATTCACTATTCAAGTCACTATAATTAGTGACTTAGGAAATACATTTTGAGCTAAATCCAATCTACTTAATTTAATGCAAAATCAAGTCAAATCTCCAACATAAATTAAATCAAGTGAATCAATAAAAATAAAATAAAAATTCAAAGTCAAACCTAAAGTCAACTCTAGTCAACCTAGGATTGACTTAAGTGGGCCCACTTGGTCAAAAGTCAACCCACTAAAATTTGACAAAATTAAATCACCAAAAATATTTCAAATTATCAAATGAATATGTGTGATCACAATGACAAAGAAATTTGAGTCCATGGAGGCCTAGATTAGGTAAGTTAAATTCCTTAAATCAAAATAACCTAAATAATCCACATTGAACTCAACCCCATGAAAAACCAAAATAAATCTAAATTGAATGTCCTAAATCATATGGAGATGGTGATGGGACATAACCCAATTCCCTATTGGGTTCCATTGGATTAAATGGGTCATTTGAACCATAAGAAATTATGTTTAATTCATTTATCCCAATTTGGTTTAAGTGAGTTAAGCAAGACAAAAGAAGTAAGGAAATTTCAAACCACTTCCAACCAAATCACATGGGATGGGTTGACACTTCCTTAAACCTTTCTAATGGAGGTTTACATCCCTAATCAAGCTACTTAAACTTCTCTTGCATTATTGCATAAAATCCAAATGGAGGGAAATCAATGCAAGCAAAGGAAATGGAGAAGTCAAATTCCTTCTTCCTTCTTCCCACATCTTCACATTGGACAGGTGTGGGATAGAAGAGGAGGGCATTAGCTAGCTTCCAAGATCCTCCATTATCAAAACTGACCAAGGGATAGCCAAGGAGGAGCTTAAATGCTCTTGGCCATATAGGAAAATATAGAGAGATACTTCCCCAAGGAGAATTGAACTCACACACACCTTCACACATCAAAAACAAGGCTAAACAAAAGTTCCCCCTCCCCCCAAGTGTCCTTAACCACTACAAACCATCAAAGTCAAAAAAGAGCACTCAAGGGTTGGTCTAGGAGACAATCCATTAGGAATTAACCCAATTCCATTGGAAAGTAAGTTTAGTTCAAGCATTCGAAGCTCTAGGATCAATTCCAAGGCCAATTGTCCAACGAATTGAGGTATGCCATTGTTGACCTTGAGTTTTTCCTTAAAGTTTTAAGCCTTTGTTATTTTCATATAAAGCTTGATCTCAAGTGAGATCAAGCCATATGGATTGAAAGAGGAACTTTCACCGATCGTGTAGCACTTTAAATCATTTGATTTCATTGCCTATATCAAAAGTTATTAGCAAAACACCATGGACGGTCCTCGGCTCCCGTAGAGGTTGGGGGAGATGAAATCAGGACCGTTCATTTCTTTTAAAAAAAATGAATGGTCCAGATCTAGGCGCATGGCTGATTAAAATCTCTTAAGGAACCGCGAGAGTAACCTAGACCATCTGATCTTTGATCAGATAGCCCATAGGAGATCCCGCGTTTTGAGCTATGGTGACGCGGACGCCACATGGCTCCACATAGACCAACCCGCACGTGCCACGTGGCACGTGGATCCCGCATGGGACCGTCACTTAAAAACTATTAAAATTTGTTAATTAACATATTAAATAATTAAGAAAAATATAAAAAACTTCAAAAAATTATAAAAAATCAAATATAAATTGTAAAATTACAAATAAAAGCTTTATGGATTCATCTTGATGAGAGCAATCTATAGAAATTAAAATCCCCAATTTTTATAGGGTATTTTTCTCTTAATTTGAGTTTAATTAAAAAACATTAAACCCTAATTACTCTAAATTAATAATCTAATTAATTTGAAATTTTGGGGAAATGAAATTAAGCATAAAACACACCTTAGGTGATTTTTTGGGGATTTAATTTTTTGAATTCAAGGGAAATTGAAATTTCATATGCTTAATCTTTAAATTAATTAAATTAAGCAACCCTTAATAAAATAATTAGAAAACTTTAATCAAACAATCTTAAATCAACATAATGAACATTAATGAACATTAAAACACTAACTAAACTTGATTAAACCTATATGAACCTAATAAATCATTAATTAACTTAATTAGGTAATTAAATGAATTAAATAATTCAATTAAATAACCTAAACTTAATTAAATCATAGTAAATCAACTAGTAGACCAAAAATTATGAATAACCCTCATTGGAAAGGTATTTCAATGAAACATAAGTGAAAAATAAAATCCTTTAATGAATCTCAATAAATTAGGCTTAATTTAGGTTTTAATGAAATAATTAAAATATTAATTACACCCTAATTACATCTCTAATCAAGCTAAAACTTTAGGGATATAAAATTGGCATATAACCCTACTTTTTAGAAATATTTCAAGTCTAATTGATTTTTAGATTAGGAGTTCTTAAATTTCTAAATCCTTAGGTCAATGTTAATCAAATATTAGGTTAAGAAAATTAATTAATTTATTAAATTAAATGGTAATTCAAATCAATCTCCATCAAACATTAGAAAACTATTCAGAAACTTATCTGAATATCCTAAGTCAAGTGAAGTGATCAAATTCAATCTTTAGTTAATGAAATAAAACCTTCGGTTAGCAAAATTATTAATTAACTTAAACATTAAACTTTGAATCAATAAAATTAATGAAACCTCTCATCTTCAAATGAATTTAAGAATGAATCTAAAACTTAGGTCAATTAAATCAGATCAAATAATTAACCTAAGTACTTTAGGTTAAACCTAATCCATGAAGAAAACCTAAAATATTAAATCATATTAATGAATTTAAACCTTAAGCTTACAAATCCATAATTTAATAACTTAAGTTAAATTGAATAAAATCAAACTATCTAAATTAACATAATCCAAATCAAATGAAACCCACATAGCTTAAATTAAAATGAAACAAATTAAACAAACTAGATCAAACAAAGTAATTCAAAAAAATGAAATAATTCAATTCAAATCTAAATAGAAAAGAAACATAAATCAAATCCAAATATAAATAACATCAAAAGGATTAATTAAAATACTTAAGGATTTTAATTAGACTTTTGGAAACTTCATTAGGATTTAGGATGTGGAATAAAGTGAGTTTCACCTAAAAATGAAATTCACTCTATTTCTCATACCTAAAAACCTATATAACTTTAACAAAATAAAATAGAATAAAAATGAGAATTAAATCACTAAGCCATTTGAAATCAAACCAACCAATGGTAAAAATTAAACAAATTCAAACTTCAAACTTAAACTTGAAATTAAAGGAGCCTAGCAAAGCCTTACCACATAAGCCCAACTTCTACACACATTAGATTACTTAGGTCACAGACTCTAGATCTAGGTTAGATCATTATGTGATTTTCTTTTAATCTCATGTGATATGTTGTGATGTGCTTCACATGTTTGTGTGATGTATTTCTATAGACTGGATGCCCAGGCTTGTTTGTTTGTTAGACTGGATGTTAGGGAGTTCTTTCCAGATTTAACATAATTTTTTTTAGAGACTGTGTTAAAGGGATAGTTGTAATAAATAAATCATAAAATTACTGTTTGCTTATAGGTGTTGAAAATCCCTTAACATAGTCCATAGGAAAGGTGGGCTTGGCAAGCAACTAATGCTAAGCCCGTATGTTTATGAATTAGAAAATACTTTGTGTGTTGTGTGTATTTCCTAGCATCTATTTTGCAAGGCTTTAGATTTCTTTTTTGAATTTTAAATGTAAATTTGAGGTTAGAATTAGGTTAGGATCTATGAGGTCTAGGATTATTAAGAGTTGACCCAACCAGGAGATGGTGCGGTGGTCCACTGTGGAGCTTGATGAATGTCCCTGAAGAAGGAGACTTTCTTGAAAAGATGACCCATAGATCTAAACTTATGGTTCTAAGCCGGGTTGTATAAGGGCAGAACTACGCTGCCCATTTTTCTTTCTTCTGGGGTGTACATCACTACCCGGCTGCATTGGCTTTTTTCTTATAAAATTTAATTTGGTTTATTTATTTTGGGTGCATAATAGAAACATCATGTTTTTCTTAGGTTTCTTTCTATGTTGTGTTTGTGCTGTGATGAATGCCAGGACGTAGGATTATAATATAAACTAAATTTTCTACCAAACTAAATCAATCAAAACATAAAATTAAATACAACTCATAATCTTCATATAAAAGCCTAGACATTAAAGCAAGACAAAATATGTAGCAACCCCTTCGTTGGATGTTTTAACATCATGCATAAATCATATTATTTCACTCTTGATTAATGAAGGACTTTCATCCTTGCAAGAGAACCTGGGCTTGACCTTTGAGAGTCTATGATGGAAGTACACCTTCTTCTATTCTAATTTGGCCCATAATCTTTTTTAATTGCATTCATTAGGCATAAATTGTATTCCTATGACCTAAAATAAATCCTGAGTCAAAAATTATAAAATCTAAAAAATATGCATTAGTTAGGTGCATCTTCATATCCTACATGATCTTAGGGATTAGGGAGTAGTCTAGGTTCATAGATTTCTTTCCTAAAATTGCAACAGGCCAGCCATCTTGCATTCATATGACTTAACCTCATGGTTTTAAAATGTGCTTAAGTGGTGTTAGCTGGATGCCTTCTCCAGGCAGGTTGTAAGCCAGAAGAGTCAGAGATAGGTTAGTTCCCTAAAGTGAGGAGAATGACCAATAATTCCTAAGGATAGAACTAGGGCGAGCATTTGACATGTGTCAAAAGTTTCTGTAGACTAGGTTCTAAAGCATCCTTTTTAAGATTAAGTCTTCAACCCTAGGTATTTCTGCAGTCTTGTGTTGCTAGAATCTAAGCCTTAGATTTCTAAGAAAATGATAATTTGAAATCTAAAATAAAATCCCAAACTTGAAGCCCAATCATAGGATAATTGAAATGTCTACTGGGTATCCCAGTATCAAAAGACATTTCCTACTCTTTCCCATTTGACTCTTGAAAAAAACTCTCTCCAATTTGGACCTCTCCCAATTGAATTTCCAAAAATCAATCCTTTAAAAGCTACCTTAGTAGTCTTTAGGAATAACCATTTATTTTTTTTAATTGAGAGTATTCTTAGGAAGAGACCCTTCCAAAGATGTAATTAACTATAGAGGCTTGCTTTTATAGGAAACCATGATCCCATGATAAAATAAACCTTGTTCTACTTTTCCATGTAGTTCAAGGGAAAATACTCTAGTACATAAAAGACCCATTAGCCTTAGGAGTCTTTTACTGAAATGATCGAATCCATTATAGAAGAGCATATTTATCTTTCAAGATAATATATTTATTCCTTAATGTCGTATTTGGTCATCTAAATAAAATTTTCTTAAACTCTATGTGGTGTCATTTCTTTTCTCTATTCCAGAGAAAAGACCAACAATTGCCTCCAATTTTTTTGTCAAACAGAAGCTGCCAGAGCGCTGGAGTTGTCCCCATCAGTTCCATGTGGCTCAGTTTGAGTGAATGAGTGATTGGGAGGTGGCTCAAGGCTTGGCATGGCTGATGGCTTCTCCATGGATCCTTTGGTTTTTTAGCTTGGGAGGGAGGTGAGTTAACTCACCTCCCTTTGGTCCATGGCAAGCCTAGCCCACTTAGGGTGGGCTAGGTGGCTTAGGTGATGCCTAATTTGGGTGTTTGATGGCTTCTAAGGATGAGAGGAGAGTGGACTTTGCTAATTTTGGCAAAATCCCACATAGAGAGGCATATCCAAGGGGGATTTGCTTTAGATTTGGCTATAATTGGGTTTGGGCTGGTTTTGGACTGACCTAGGATGAGTTTGGGTTAGATTAGGTCAGGTTGCAAAGTCTCATGGGTTAGTTTTATGTATTTTAGCTTGATTTGGTCAAATGGGTCAATTTGGGTCATGTTAGGTTAGGTTGACTAATTGGTCAAATTGGCTCAAATCAATGCTTGGGTTAGGTTCAAATGATGATTTGAAGATTTTTTTGTTCAAGTAGTTTCAATCAATTTGTCCTAGGTTTAATTTTGGCTAATTTGGATTCATATAGGTCAAATGGGTCAAGTTGACTAAATTGACCAAATTAGCTGCTTGGTTTTGGTTCAAGTTCAATTGGTTAATTATAAATAATTGTTGGCTTTGGTTTGAATTAATTTTAATTTAATTTAAATTTTGATCAATTTGATCATTTAGGTAAATTTAGGCTAAGTTGGGTTAGGTTGACCAATTGATCAAATTGGGTTCAATTATAGCCTTGGTCAGGTTCAATAAATAATTTGAAATAAACTTGAGCCATTATTTGCAATCTATTTAGGTTGGATCATGATTTGACCCATTTTGGCCTTTTAGGCCAATTTGGATCAAATAGCCTAGACTTGATTTGGCACAATTATGGGTCAAGTCATGTTCAATCATTGATCATGGGTTGGTGTGAATCAATGGTTTCAATCAATTTTGTGTGTGGTGAGTTTTGGCTAATTTGGGTTTCATATATGCTAAGGGTTGACTTGGTCAAATGACCAAGTTGACTTGGTTTGATCCAATTCAAGACAATTGATTACTCTAGGGTGATTGTTGGTCATGATATGAGACTTCGATGAGCTTAGTTCAATCCAATTTGGGTTGGATTAGAACTTGGCTCAAATGGGTTCTTTTGGCCACTTTGGGTCTAGTGGACCTAAATGAGTCAATTGGCTTGATTTTGGTTCGATTAAGGTTTAGTTGGATTTATACATGAGTTTAGGATTGAAATATAAACCCAATTGCAATCAATTTGGGCTACAATGGGTTTTGGTTCATTTGGAATTTTTAAGTCAAAAGGGCTAAGTTTTGTTTGACTTGGGTTGATTTCAATTCGACTAGATGATTGTATGCTTCATTTATATTTAGATAGATAATTGAAGGAATGATTTATTCAAGAGAAAATTCATTAATTTTGGCTTCATTTGGATGGGTTTTGGCCAAGTTCAAGAAATTGGCTTAAAGGGTATAAATTGGGTTTTGGTTTGATTTTGGATTTAGTTTTGGCTATTTGTATTTATATTTTATTTATATTTCAGAATATAAATAAAGATATAAATGATTTATGAGAAAATCACTTGAGTTTGGAGTGATTTGGAAGCAAATTTGACTAAGCTCATGGAGGTAGATCAAAAGGGCTAAAAAGGAAATTAATTTAGTTTTATTTAGTTTTGGTCATGGGAATATGGGTTTCATTTATGTTTGTGAATATAAATGATGGAATAATTGATTTATAAAGAAATCAATTACTTTTGGGTTGATTTGGGTCAAGATTTGGTTAAGCTCATGGAGGTGGGTCCATATGGCTTAAGAAGGGTCTTGGTTTGGTTAGATTTAGTTTGATTTGGTTTTGGCTATTTGAGTTTAGATTTCATATATATTTCTAAATACAAATGATGGAATAATTGATTTATAAAAAAATCAATTGATCTTGATTTGGTTAAAGGGGGTTTTGGCTAAGCTTATAAGAGTGGATCATAAAGCTTAGGAAGGATTTGGGAGTTCGATTTGATTTTGGGTTACAATCATTTGGAATTGAGTTTGGACTTGAGTTTGCTAAATGATTGAGGGATTGAATAGATCTTAGAGAAAATCAATTGAATTTTGATTGATTTGAATTTGGCTAAGGCTAAGTCCATGAGATAAAATCATAGGGCTTAGGAAGGATTTTGATTTTGTATTTCATTATGGGTTTTTATCAAATGATTTGGAATTTGGATTTGGATTTGGTTTTTGAATTGAATTTGAGGTTTCATTTGAGAGGGAAAGCATGGATTGAGTTTAGGGTATAGGGTAGGTAAGTCTCTTTAAGGCACTAAGGCATAACTCACTCCTAAGACTAAACCTTCTAAGTCTGTAAGTTTAGGTCAAGTGTTCACCTAATCACTAGAAGTGTCTTAAGACTAAGGAGCTCTTAGTATCTATAAGATTCCTAGATCTCTGATGAGGAGATTGAGAACTCACTCCAAAAGTAAGGTCAACAATTTGATGGAGTGGGATCTTGGTCATGTACTTCTCGAGTCATTGATATATGTTAAAAATATAATGAAAGTTTCTTTGGTTTTTCTTGTAAAAAAGAGAATAATTAGATCTAGAGTATATAAAACTAAAATTGGTAAGAAATTTTGAGAATTTTGAGTACCATTGACATGAAGCATATTTTATGCTACATATGAATTCATGCTAGTGGCAAATAAGTTTCTTTTGATTGGTCTCCCCTTTACATTCATATCTTGGAGGAAGATCCAGATACAATTCCTTAAGAAGATCTTTTTGGAGAAATATATTATGGATGTAAGGTGAGTGATGATCCAATTTTGGTTTGTAGCAAGCGGAATGAGCATTTTAATTGTTATCATTTTAGCATTCAAGGAGAATGTCTCGGTGAAGTCTACACCTTCTTCATGTGTGTACACTTTTATAAGGAGATAAACTTTGTGTTTATTAATTGAGCCATCTGAGTTATGCTTTATTTTATTAGTCTATTTACATCCAATAGTATGCTTCCTAGTAGCAAAGGTTTGATGGCCTAGGTGATGTTATTTTCAAAAGCTTGAATTTCATCTTGTATGGCTTGTTACCAGTGTGGAATGTGACTCCCTTGATGGTAAGAATGAGGCTTTAATTAGGAGGAGATATTTAATACAATTTTTGGATAAGATCATAAAATAGAGTTATAAGAGATGTAAGTAGAAAATGTGTATTTACTATATGTATGATTTTCTTAATATGTTGTTAGAATGACTAGTGGAATTAGATTAGAAAGGAATGAGGTTGCAATGATACATAGTTACGTAAATAGGATGCCTGCTGAGTGTTTGGAAGATTTCTCCTCCTTCGTTCTTCTTCCTCGATCCATAGTTGGTGAACCTTATAGCCATGCAACCATCACTCTTATCCCATTCTCTTATGATTAAGTCATTGACAGTGAACCTCCACATCTTCTCTTATTCTCTCTCTCAACTAAGAGACACCAATGATGGTAATCTCTCTCTCTCTCTCTCTCTCTCTTCTTTGTTATTGTTGCCTCCTTCTTCATTATCTTCATCCCCTTTTACCCTCAACATTAAAAAAAACTCAATTATATGATTTCTGAAGTTGAGATTATCAACATTTTTTACATAAAAATATTATTTTCTTATAGTGTAGTAAAAAGTAGCTATTATTTTTTAACAAAAAAAGTTGTTAAACATGACATTGTTGATTTTAAGGATAAAGTGGATGCATGTTTATTGTTTGTTAATGAGTAAGAAAAACTTGAGAATAATATAATTGATTTGTCTTCTTTAAATGTTTTCTTACTTGATAAGATTATATCTTAAATAAAAGTGCTAGCCTATAAAAAATAAAATGAAAGCTTTATTATTCTTATCTAAAACTTTTATATGCATGTCAAGGTTGAATGTTTGGAAATTAAAAATCCTACTTTAGAAAATAAGTTGACTAATCCATTAATTGAAATAAATGCTTTAATATTTTCTAAGACTTTTATTTCTTGAAATCATGATTGATAATTAACACATGATAAATAAATGAATGTTTGGAAATTAATAATGATAATTTAAGTATTAATCTTCATTAATCCTAAATGCTCAGGATAATACTTTCTCTCGTAATGAAAATCCTAATCATTCATCTAGTATTTTCAATTAATCTTAATCATTCAGATTAGTTATGACAAAATAAAAAACTTAATTAAAAAGCCAAAATTCCTCCCAAACCAAACTCAATTCTCTAACATGACACACCACACATTCTATTGTTTCCTGGAATGTCCATGGCTTGGACAGAGTTTTACAATTTAGAGACCTTATAGCCAATCATAATATTGATGTTTTTTATCTTATTAAATTCAAAAACATTTTAGTTGATTTATCTTATCCTTTTTCTCTCTTTCGCATATGCTTTTTTCAACTAAAGATGAAATCAATAACTTCTATCACTTTTTCTTGGAGAAAATTTAGATAAAATGGAATTGTGCTAAAGTGTAGCTTTATCCCTTATACATTGAGAAGCAAATTATCCATCGTATCCTTCATTACAATGTTTCATCCAAGGTTTATCTATCTTTTGTGTATGTTGCTAACTCTCACAATAAGAAATAAGAACTTTAAAGCTCTATTACTAACTTTGCTAATAATGTGGAGGGACTTTGGATCCTTTTGGGGGACTTTAACTATTAGAGGTTTCAAAATGAAAGGAATGGAGGTAAAATTATCTCTTCTAATAAAGTTAATTTTTTAATGACAATCTATTTTAACCTAGTCTTTCTGATTTAGCATGTAAAGGTTTATTCTACACCTAATCTAATCATAGAATTGATTACAAACTCAATAATGCTTTGATTAATGATGCTTGGTATGAGACTTTTTTTCTATCAACTTGTAACATATTATCCTCTCATTATTATGACCAGACCCATTTTATTATTTCTATTACTAATAATCATAATGTTAGTCATAGATTTTAGTTTGAGAATTATTGTTTGCTTCTACTTTCAATTTGAATTCTCAAGAACACTTCAGCTACTCCAATGTTGGGTGGTCCTATGTTTGTTCTCATTAGGAAACTCAAAAACCTCAAGATCATTGTTTAAACCATCAATTGGTATTCTAACCATGCCTTCAAAAACTCTATTAACTTAGTTTTCACTTAATAGCAATACATTTTATTTCTTAATGATAACCATCCTTTGGATGAGAAACATAATCTAACTCTAAATTCTCTTAACAACACACATAATGATATTCTTCACATTAAGTATCTTGGTTATCTTAAATAAAACAATTCATTTATGTTGGGAAAAATGACCTCAAGTTTTTTTTTCAAAAATTAAAGGGGGGAAAATTACATTAACTATTTGACTAATTGAAAAGGATATTTCACCCATCAAAATGATAATGCATCAATGGGCATTAATCATTTCAAAGGTCTTTTTGGTCTTATATTAAACCATGCAATACTTAGAATTCTATATCTTCTAGTAACATTGTGCCTCCACATCTCTTGCCTTCACTTACTGCTCCAATTTCCAATGGTAAAATTACAAATATCAATTTTTTTTTCTAAAAAATTATACTTTGGGACATGATGACTTTACATTTAAATTCTTTACTTATAGTTGGGATCTTATTAGAGATTAGGTTTGTGGGCTAGTTAAAAATTTCTTTGCTACTGGGAAACTTCCAAGAGTTATAAAGGCAATGACTATTATTTTAATTTCCAAGACTTCTCATGTTCAGTCTATTTCATATTACAAGCTCATATCTTTATGAAATGTTTTATACAAAATCATTGCCAAAATATTGACTAATAGAATGAAATCAACTCTTTCTTTTATTATACATGATACATAAAATGGCTTCATGTCTAAAAAAGAGTGTAGCTAGTAATATTATCCTCTTTAATAAACTTCTTCATGGGTTCAACTCTCTTCATTTTATGTTTAGTGCCAAAATAGACATCAAGAAATTCTTTGACTCTTTCAATCAAGAGTTTGTTAGTATTGATAGATTACACAAAAAGGGCTTCGTTCTACTCTTTATTTCTAAGGTTGAAGGATGCATCCCCAATGTTTATTTCTCTATATGTATTATTGAAGCATAGGAATGATTCTTCTCTTCTTATAATGGTCATATATAGGGATGGACATTATCTTCTTCATTATTCTACATTGCTATAGATGGCCTATCCAACTTGATTGATCATTGCATTCATGGTATTGAATTTAAATCTTTTAATATTAGAAATATATCTCGCTCCCATTGAATATATGCTAATAATGTTATGATTTTTAGGGAAGCATGCCATGACAACTTCTCTTGCCTCAAGGTCCCTTGAGAAACTTCATAAGGTTTCTAACTTACTAGTCAACCCAAGAACATGTTTTAATTATTTTTCTAAAAAAATTAATAATTTTCATGATCTTAATGATGTTCTAGGATTTAGATGCTCTCAACCTTGGCTAACCTGCCTTAGAGTTCCAATTTCTACTTTTAGATACAATTTCTAATTTCCAACCCTTTATTGATAGAGTTAGGAAGATTTTAGAAGGGTACAAGCTAAAATCTTATTCTTTAGTCGAAAAATTACAATTGTTAAAATTCATAATTTGAGGCATTATAATGTATTATATGAGAGCATTATTTCTCTTTAAGGATTGTATCAAAATTATGCATAGTTTATATTTCAATTTCTTTTAAATGGTAATCTTACCAATATAAAGTTGTACATGGTGTCTTGAAAAGTAATCTCTTTACCCAAATCATTAGGATGTATTGGGTTAAATTCCATCAATAGCATATCATTTGCATTTATGATTAAATTCATTTTTACTATTTTTAATAAAGACAACCTCCTCTTTAACTATTGAGCTAAATACATCTCTTTTCAGTATAATTCAAACACTACTAGTTTCTTCTTCTGAAAGAACCTCAAAAGCATTTCTTTCTCTATTAAAGATACGTTTTTTGTAATAATTAGATTTGGTTCTAGAATCAACATGCATTTGAGAATTATTGGAATTATTGGATTCTCATTCCTTCTTTTCTCTTTAATTGCACCCTATTGCATCTCTCTGCTTAGCAATAAACTCTTTTGGTTGGTGTTTAACTTTTATTAATTCTAACTTTCCTTATCTCATTAGAAGCTGAATCAATTGAATTCATAATGGCCAAGATTTACTTATATCAAAAGGTTATTTAAATCCACTCTAGAGGCTATATATCATGAATTTTACAATTGAAATAATACAGTTCATTCGGATAAATTTATTTAACATAAGAGGTTTACTCTTAGATATTCTATCTACATTTGGTTAGCTATATAGGGTGCTCTCAAAATTGCAAATGTTCTTCACATTAGAATCATTCATTATGACTCAACATGTGTTTTATACTCTTCTGAAATGAAGAGCATTAATAATCTTTTCTTCGATAGTTCTTTTTCAAACAAAATAATTAGAGGTTAGTTGCCTTGGACTAGCATATTTCTTCTTAGTCCTTCTTTGTTCTAAATTTTATATCATATTTACCACTTAGATAACATTTTCAAGTTATTAAAAAATATTTTACCCATTGTTAATCCACTTTTCCACATTCGAAAAGAGTGAAATAATTTAAAAGTTTAATAATAACATCAGTAGTTATTAATAGTCATTCCTAAATTCAAATCAAACATGTTGGAAAAATTCAAAAGTTGGAAGAAGAATCAAAGTTGGTATGACATTCAAAATGATTATCTACAACTATGTTCTTATTTGTCATTATTGGGCTCACTCTACATCGATAATAGACCAATTTCTTCCTCTAACTTGCAAGTAGTTCTATCTATGTTAGAGCACTATTTTATAACAATTTATTTTGCTTCTAATTGCTAATTTTTGATGTAGTGATGGTGTCCTTCCTACTAGAGTGCAACACAATTGTTATGGTCGGATGCTCATGCTTTTCTACTAGGTCTTGTGCTAGTTTTTTCTTTAAATTTGGTTGATGTTATCACAATTTTTGATACGATTTGCTCATTGAATTCTTTGATTTATGTACTTCAATGACTCATACTATGGTTTTGTTGGGGTTTAGCCTCCCCTCCTTCAAAATTTTCTTAGTTCACTACTTTTCTCCACTGGTTAACTTCAGACCTCCCAGTTCTAGGCTTATGATGACACTAGTGATGTAATAGTAAAAAAAAAATTCTAGAATATATAAATTAAAAATATAAACCTTCTTTAAAAAGTGAACTTATTTAATATTTAAAAATCAAAATACAAACTTGATACTTTATTAAGTTTTAAGAAATATATATTTAACATGTATTGTTAGATTAAAAAATTTTAAGATTAAGTTATAACTATTAATAATTATAATAAGAAATATAAATTAGAATTTCATGATTAAAATTTATTTTTGAATAAATTTTAATTTCTTTAAATTAATATAATTTGTTAGCAAATGAAAAATTAATTTATCTTTATTTTGACATATAAAATGGCATAAATCTATAGTATAAAAATTTATAAGACTTAATATAGTTGTCACGAATGATGCAGATAATTTAAAATACAGAAATTCTCTCCCAAAAAATATGTACATCTGTGGTATTTTAATTTGGAACCGTAGGGACACCACACAGATCTTAGGGGGTTCTTATTGAAGTGTTCGGGCGCAAAATTAAGGTATGATGTACTACCCAGGGAGATAGAAACATCAACCCAAAATGTACCTAATCACCTAATAAGGACTCCTAAGGCAGATGAGTCTACGTATATACCAGAAATCTTTCCCCTACTTCACATAGAGAAGTAAACTAGGGTTTATTTTATGCCTAGTTCTTTACTTCCCTAGGAAAGAAAGCTTCCATAGTTAATTACATCTTAGGAAATGGGAATCTCCTAAGAACACTCTCGATTAAGTAGTCAATGAGTATCTCCAAAGATTTCAAAACTATTAGGCATTTATGGAAATCAAATGGTGGAGTTCAAATGGGAAAACTTATTTATGGATTCCAAAGGAAAATAAGTAGGAAGCACCCATGATATTAGAAAGTCTAGTGAGTGCTTCAGTCTACCTTATAGTGAAGCTTTATATATTTTAGAGAGAGAATTTACTTTTATTTAAGTTGGAATCTTATTAGAATGCTAGGGCTTATAGTCCAATAACATAATATTATGGAAATGCCTAAGAGGTGCGGACTTATCCTCATAGCCTAAATAAAATAAGTTGTCTCAGAACCTAAATCTAAAATTTCTTTAGCACAAGCTAAAAGCATGACTTAAGTCTAATCAAGAAATATGGGATGTGATAGTTCACCTCCATAAGAGAGAATCAATGCACTCCGACTCTTCTGAACTTACAACTGTCTAAAGTGACCGCTAGCTAACACCTCCTACGCTTTAAAATCATATAGACTGGTCTCATGTAGATGCAAGATAGCTAGCTCTTATTTAATAAAGAAAGAAGTTAGAATCCTAAACTCAGTCCCTAAGAGACTATAATATGATTGACATGAAATTATGACTTAGACTAATGCAAAAAATTATAAATTTTAAACATTTTTTGACACATTCATTCTAGACCAAGGCTTGGGATAATTCTGCCTATACTCGTGATAAAATTTAGTCATGACCTAAATCAATTAGAGGAGGTGTTCTCCATTATAAGGGATCACCCTCAAAGGTCAAACATATCCCCTATAATGCAAGAATGGTGACCCTCCTTATTCAAGAGTGGCATAATATAATATGCATGGTGTAATAACATATAACATTCAGCTAAGGGGTTTTAAATATTATATTTATCTTGATTGAAGACTTAGGTTTTAATATGATATTATGAGTTGTATTAAAATTTAATTATAAAATTTTAATGAGGATAGAAAATTTAATTTTATCCTAAAGAGCCTACTGCATCTAGGCAACACATCAAATCATCATATTTTAAGAAATATATGAAAACCAAGCCATTTCTAATGCACAAACTAAATAGAACAATCAAACATTTGAATTTCATAAAAGAATAAGAAGTTGATGGGGCTGAATACTGTCGTACACCTCGAAAAAGGAAAATGTTGGGTTACCGAGTCATACCATTATATAACCTTGATTACAATAGAATATTATAATGAAAATGAATTCTATGGGGGTCTTCAATCTATTGTCATTATTTCCTTCTTTGGATTTATTTTGCCCTAGGCTTCATAAGGCTAGCCACTATTCATCCTAAACCCCATAGCATTAATCCTAATCCTATTATAAAAATTATATATTTATAAAAATGAAATCTAACTATACCTACAAAATATATGTTAGTCAAACAAAAATACAAGCCAAGCAATTATATTTTTTATATTTGGACTTAGCACCTTGCACTTGAGTAACCAAGCTTACCTGTCTTAATTGGATTATGCTTAGGGGTATAAGCAACACCTGTAAGCAAGAACATTCATATTTACTTATTATCACAATGACCCCTTTAGCATAAGCCCCTGCAAAAAATATTATTAGACTATTAGCGACTTAACATCCACTCTATGCACAAACAATCCTAACATCCAATCTAAATCATTACATCATAAAACCAAATATAACACCATAACATACACCGACCTAACCTAAGGCTAGAATTGGTGACTTAGTATTTTAATGTGTGTGCTAAGGTTTGGAATGGTATGTCTTAACTAAGCTTTAAAAGTGTGATTATCGAAAGTTCAGAATTGTTTAACCTAAACATTAGGAGAGGTTTCACTTCAGATCTTTGAAAGAATTGATTAATTTTACTATTCACTTTCTTGTTTTATTTGATGTCTACTTAATATCTAATTATTATAAAGAGAAGAAAGGGGTTTGACTCCTTTCATCTCTATCCTAAGTTACTTTCTATGGGTATATTATTACGACTTTGGTTTCTTTAATGGACGGTTTACTAAATTTTTATTAAGCCTAAGTTTGAGATAGTCTTAAGGAATCTTATTCAAACATGAAAGACATCTCAGGATTAATCAAACTGAATCACTATTACATGGATAATATTCCACCACTTCTTTCCATCATTAATAGCATATACATTTCTTCATTTTTATTAATCATGATATTTGATTTAGTACACATATTTATACATACATTACATATTTATATTTCGTACACTTGATGATCATTAATGCCTATATTTTGGTAGAAAAGAAAGATTTCATTCCTTAGTTAAATATATGTAAACGTGTATTATAGATTTAAGCAAGTACGTGCCATTGTTAAATTAATGAAGTGAGATTATCTAAGACCTCCTTGGGGCTACTTAAAGCTTCACATTCTAGGGATTTCCAGACTATATACTTGCCAAATTAAATATATGTAAATATATACATAAGCTTAGGGATTAAAATTATGCAAAGATAATATAATAGCAAATCTTTTTATTCATTCAAAGCTTAGTGACACGAAAAGCAAAGTTTTATCTCAAATTCTAACAAATGAATACATATAAATGAAATTAAGCAAGTACATGTCATTGTTAAACCAGAAGTGAGATTATCTAGGACCTCCTTGGGGCAACCTAAACCCTCGTGTTTTCTAGATGTTAAGACTATATACTTGTCAATTAAAATGTATGTAGACATGTACATGAAACATAAAGATAAAACAAATGCTTTATTTTTGAAATTATAATTAAATGTAAACTTTATTGAATATTATAACCAACATTAGCCTAAAATATATATCATTACCTTATAATTTTGAAAATAATTTGAGATTTATTAGTGATAATAGCCACACCAAATAATAATATTTATCCAACACATGCAACTTAGATGTAATCATATACTTTTGATTCACTTTTTTTTAAAACATGAATATGTGACACAAATGGCATACACATTTATGATGATTAAAAAGAAATAATTAAACATTGTCACATAACATATTCAATTATATTAAGTCCTGAGGATAATCAAGCCAAATAAATATTTATTAAGACTAATCAAAGTTCTTTTGTGATTTGATTTTGATATTGAGTTATTGAAACCTAAGGAGGAGAGATGATACTTAATACTTTCCCCACTCCATGTTGGTGACTTAATATATTTAAAGAGGGCAATTAAATGGATTGATTAGGTTCAAGTCATTAAGCATATCAATTTAATCGCCCTTCCCTAAACTTTTTTAATCTACTTAACTACTTGATCATGAGCCATCAATAATATGCTCTTGGGAAAATTAAATTTACAATGCACCTAAAGGAATCTAATGCAATTAGGCTTATGTTCAAGAGTTAATTATCTTTATGAAGAAAAAAAATCTAAGTTAGGTATTCTTATGATTTTCCCATACCAATGTGTTAACCATAATTTTCTTAATAACTTTATATTATTAAACACATAAAGGGAAATTAATGAATTATATTTGATTTATCTGAGTCAATCACTAATTTTGTTTTATTTTTACTTTATCACAAATCTTCAAAATTAATCCTTAATTATTACATTTGTTAATTAACCCTCCTGAGGAAATATATTCAGAAAAAAAATTAAGAGAAGAGTCCAAATTACTTCTCCTCACTATCCTCATTATTCATAATGATTAATTATCATTAATTATTTAATTTTCACTATTTATCAATTTTAATGATTATTAAATTAATTAATGAGGATAATTACGATTGAAATTCCAAATTATTTAAATTACATGGCAAATAATTCCAAGAAAATTATGGGAGGCAAGGGACATCCTTAGAATCATCCCACCAAATTTAGAATTAATTAGCCAAATAATTAAGCCTTAATTAAGGTAATTATCCTAAGCTTCAAACTTTAATTAAGGACTATTTACTAAACATAAATAAGTGATTTTATTTTTCTTAAATTATCCTATGTCAACCATTCCAAAATGGGTTTATTTGCATTTTTTTTATTTTTCTACAATTGGTTATGATTTTTTGAAGTTTTGGCCATTTAATTATATTTTTAAAGCCTAATTAACTCTTTAAACCATCGATGCCATGGATGCTGACGCGGCAGTGCTTTCCATGTGGCACCCTAGTATTGGTTACTTAAATCATCCAATGATCGACTCCGAGCTGATGCGATTATCTCGGTCCCCGATCTTGGATCCAAAATTAATCTGTGATTCCAATCATTTTTTAACATGATTAATCACGGCCAGCCATTGTAATCACGTGGAACGTACGGTCGGTGATTTGCTATCCCACGGGCGCCAAAAGAGAGACATTGTCTGCTTTCTGCCCCTCAATCTGAGCTCACAAGAGCCCGTTCGATGATGAAATCGACTCCAAAATGGTGAGGGAATTAATCTAAAGAGATCATATGATGGAAATCACATGAAAACATGATTCACTTAAAAAAATTACTAACGTAGGGGACAAGCTATAGTTACTGGATTTTTACCTCTTTGGAGCTATAAACCGGAGATCCACTATAGAGGTAGCTTCGTTTTGAAAAGATGAAGCCCTATTGAGAAGATCATGAGCTGCCTCCTCATCGATCACTATGTGGACCAAATGTTGCCATAAAGCTCATCAGAGTTGGTCTTGAAACGTCTTCCAGTGGTTGAAATGCTCAGGAAATGATTCATTTCAGTTAGCTTGAGTGGGGTGATGATATGTGAAGAGTTAATTTGGGTTTGCTGGAGATTTTAGAAACTTGCACGGATGGAGCTCTTAGGTTCGATCAGGAGCTAGTTTATCGGCGGTGGAGTGCACGAAGAGCTCGAGAGAGGGTATGGGACTGTGTGAAATGCTCTGGGGAAGGTGTATGCTTGGTTTGAATCCATGGGGAGGAGTATACCATCCTACCTAGTTGAATGAAGGGTCAGGATTAGTTCAGCCTTTGGCAACCATCCGACCAGGGTAGGTGGTCAGAGATGGTAGGGGACTCTATTGAGGTGGCTGAGGTGAGTGGGTGAGAGGCTGAGGGAGTATAGTGGGCTAGCATGAGGTGTACCCTCTCCCTTAGGTGGGCTAATGGGTTGCTATGGGTGAATTCACCCTCTCTTGGACAAAGATTGAGCCTAACAGTTTTGGGTTAGGTTGGGTTAGTAGTCCTCCTGTCCAAGAAGAACCAAAGGTGGTTGTCATGGGATGCAGAGGTGGAGAACCCATCCAAATAGCAATTTTGTCTTATTTGGGTGGGTTGGTTCAATGGGTTTGACCCAAACTGGGTTCACCATGGGTTGGGCCCACTTGGGCAGGCCCATGGTGACCCAAGGATGAGTCATGTCAAGTTTGATTGAGTTTGGCTCAATTTGACCCACATGCATTAAATGGGTTCAATTGGGTTAGTTGATTAATTTGATGAAATTAGGTCAAAGTGGGGGGTTTGGCTATGTTCAATTAATCATTTGGAATGAATTAGTGCAATTGATTTGATTAAATTTGAGTTAGATTTAAATTTGGATCATGTGGTTTAATTTGAGTTAAATGGGTCATGTTGACCATTTTGACCAAATTAGCCAAATTGGCTTGAGCATGGGTTAGGATATGTTCAATTGATCATTTGTGATTAATTGGAAAAGTTGATTTGAATTAATTTGGATTATGGAGTGATTTGATTCAATTTGACCTTTTATGTCAAATTGGCCTAAGTTGGCTAATTGGGTTAAGTTGGCCAAATTGGATCTAATTAAAGGTTGCATTATGTTTAATATTAAATTAGTGATTGGCTGGAAGCATTAGTTTCAATTAATTTGGTTTAGGATTTGATTTAGTACAATTTGACCCTTTAGGCCAATTTTAGGTCAACATGGGTCAAAGAGTCCAATTGGCTTGATTAGGTCCAATTGATTGTAGTGGATGTTCAATAATGATCTACAATCATCAATGAAGGGACTAGATTACTTGATTTGATCTAATGAGAGTTTAATTGAAGTTTGGTTCAATTACCTCTTTTTGGTCACTTTGGGTTAAGTGACTTGGTCAAGCTAGCTTGGACCAATTGGGGTTATGGATGGTTGGGGTGTGTTCAATGATAAATTTGAAGTTGATTGGTGGCTTTGATTCCAATTGATTTGGGCTTAATTAAGTTTTGGCTCATTTGAAACATTTAGGTCAAATGGGCTAACTTGGGTTGGTCACCTTCCTTTGGTTCAGTTAGCTTGATTGTTAGTATTGGAATGGCTTGAAATGATCTATTGAATAATTAAAGTGACTAAGAAAATTAAGTTGGATTTTATTGGCTTGAATGGGCTTAAGTTGAGTTATAGGATTATGGTGGGGTTAACTTGGGTTAAGGCCCAAGTTAATTAGCTTGGAGATTATATTAAAAAATCAAATTCAAATAAGATTAATTGAATGGGTTGGAGTTTGTTTAGCTTCATCTACATAAGCTTAAGTTTTGATGAGTGAATATGTATGAGTCTTAATTTAAGCCATAGGATGGATGAAAACTATTTGTCATAAGCTAGACTCTGAGCTTAGGGTCACACCTTCTAAGTCTCTATGCTCAAGTTTTAGTGTCCCCTTTATCACTAGAAGTGTCTAGAAGGTTCCTAAATCTAAGATAAGAAATGTTAATCCTCACTCCAAAAGTAAGGTCAACAGTATCTATGCATGAATATTCTTATAATTAATGCAAATTTTCTAAAAATATGTATATCTTCTTCAATATATGTGTCACCATGCATGTGAGTCTTCATAGCCCATACAAATACTTCTAAAAAAATGTGTCTCCATGCATGTAACTCTTCATAAATAATATAACAATGTGCCTTCATGCATGTAATTCTTATCACTATTTCTAAAATGTGTCTCCATGCATGTAAGTCTTCATAATTCATGTAAATAAGTGTCTTCATACATGTAATCCATACAAATATTTCTAAAATTTGAATATGAAAGGATTATATACTTGTTCATTTTCATTGTCACTTCTCTATCATCCAAACTAAGTATTTATCATGCAGATACTCATCTCTACAAATATAAAAGGAAACATGACTTTTTCATGTAAGAAATATTTTGTGAGATAAGTTTAGCGGTGAAGGAGAAGAGAAATTAATATTGTTGGAAGCAAAAGGAAAAGAAGAAGCTTTTAGAAGAAGATTTCATAATTTTGTACTGTTAAGGATTTCTTCTACAAACATCAAAATTTGGTAGGTAAAATATTGTTAAGTTTATTCATTTGAATTTTCATTTGTTAGCTTAATTTATATGCTTTCAATTTTTCTATTTATGATGTCCATCTTATTATGCATAATTCTCTTCTTCAAATTAATTTATTTATAATTTATTATAATATAATATTATTAATATATATTTTAAAAGATAAGATTAGATCAAAAATATTATTTTAAAATTTATTTCTATGCATATAAAATTTTTAAATGAATATGATAAATTTTTCATTTCATTAAATTTCAAAAAATTAATATGAATAATAAAGACTAATAAAAATAAAAAAACTAGCTTTTATCAATTATTTATTTTAAAAGTTTATTATTTTCAAGAAAAAGAACTTATTTAAAGTATCATATTTGAGTGTATGAATAATTTATAAATTAAAGAAAAACTTATTAAAATTTATTTGAGAGTACAAAGAATCTACAAATTAAATAAAAACTTATTAATTTTTATTTTTGAGAGTACAATTAAGAACTTATTTAATGTATTAATGAGTATAATAATAATAATAATAATAATAATAATAATAATAATAATAATAATAATAATAATAATAATAATAATAATAATAATAATAATAATAATAATAATAATAATAATAATAATAATATAGTGCATTTATATCTCAACTTTATAAATTAAGTAAAGAAATTATTTTAAAAAATAATATGAATCTTTGTATATAAGACATATATATTTTTAAAGGAAATTTTTTATTTATATGTGAAGCTACTTTTATATAGGTAATTATAGCAAACGCCCTATATAAATATATGTTTGAGAATCCCATACTCTATATATTTGATATGTGATCCTAATGATCTGTAGCTTGCTCTCTATTTGATTAAGTTTTTATACTTTAACATAAGCTTTCATATTACTTGCACTATAAATTTAATTATACATATACAAATAAGTAGTATGAATTAATATACACGTATGTGAAAAATCATAAATTTTAAGTACAAGCAAGAAAATATATGTATTTGTTAGCTTAACAATGAGTAAACCCTACTGAGTTTATAATTCACCCAAAACTTTTTTGAAATTTTTTTTGGATTTCTCCACATGATGCAAATAAATAAAATCAAGGGCATATGATAACTTTATCTTCTTTATCACTTATTATGTATGCTTAATTGTGATAGCTATAAAATTGATCCCTTAAATATATCATTATAATATCTTTATAATTATGTGAACTTATAATTAAGACTTTATGGATTTTATATTTATCATTGTAATGTGTTACTAAATATTAATACGATCCAAAAAATTTGTGTTTGGAATTCTGAATTTTTAAAATTTTGAATATAAATTTACATTTATTTATGTGGGTCATGACAAATACTATCAAGTCTCTATTCTAGAATTATTTGAACCAATTAGTTGTATTTTACTTTATTTTTTCCTCTTTATTTTTTCCTGACCCTTGTTATTGTAAGCTATTTTTTACTAAAATTTGTAACTATTTTATAGTGTAATCAAATTTGGGCTATGCCCAAATTTTAATGAAAAATAAAACTTTAAAAAATAAATTGACAAATCCATCCTTTAATTGTGCTAAGTTTTTTTTTTTTCTTGCATCTTTGATGCTTATTCTTGGTGTAAATCATATACACATAAGAAATAAAAAAAAAAAGAGTTGTCATTGATGCATTCTTTACTAGCATTAAATTTACACATTGTAGTGGATTAGCATATGATACATGTGTTTATTGAAGATTTTAGAAATATTATTGGTTCAGAGACAATTTGATTCTTTCAAGCATCAGTCTTTATTCATCACCATCAAAAAATACACACAAATCTTCAATAAACACATGCTTTAATCTTCTTTGATCTTCTTTATTAGGCACAAAATGCTTTAATCTTCTTTGAATGTAAATATTTTTTTTCGAATGATTATTATTAATATTATAAATCTTGTATGATTCATGCTTTTAGACAAACTACTTATGTCAACATGACGTTTGCGTGGCAAACTAGTTAATAAATTTTGAAATTCATGATTCAGATTTTAAATTAAATATATATATATACTTTTATTATTTAAAATGCTGCCATTATTCTACATTTTAAAATAGAGATCAATTATAGAGTTCTACTTCATAAGATTGATATGTACTATAACCATTATTTTAATTATTCTAGCTTACTTTCTAATGAAATTTTAATAAAAAAAGGTATTTAAACATAAAAAGTCTAATGAGTTCGGCTTATAGTTTTAAGTCTAACTAAGTGTTAGGCTGATCTAATTATTATTTTGCTACAACAGAACAAAAAAAAATCTTGTCCTAAAATTTAGATTAAAAATTTTCGATATTAAAGGGCTATTCTTTTTCTATGCTATCAGATATTGTTAACTTAGAGGTTGTTTGAGATCAATTTTGTTGTTTTATTTTTTATTTTTATTTTTATGTTATTTTTAAAATATATTTATTTAGAATATATTTTTATGTGATTTTAATTTTTATTTTTAAAAATAAATAACTTTATTTTTAAAAATACTCAAAATATCTAAAAAAATTTAGTATTTTTAAAAATGAACAACTAAACAAATTTTATTTTTAAGTAAAATATAAAAACAACAAAAATAAAAAAATAAAAATGATCCCAAATGGTCCTCTAATAACTATATTTTCTTGGAATTAATATGTGGAGTGAACCTTTCGCTTAAGCTATTACCCATCCTTCGACGTTCCTTGACTGGAAAGCCCATTAGTAATTGAACCATTTTAATATTGGGCTGTAAGAAAAACTTAACTAGATATTTACTTCTTTTTAATCGGGCTAATGACTAATGCTCTGATCCATTGTAGTTCATGGGCCAAATCAAAAAAAAAAAAAACTATTCAGCCGACTACAGGCTCCTCTCGCAATGCTTTTCATTGTTTGTGCTTACTGATGAAAGATAGGAACATGAATAGTGGCGTTTTAGCCATGATTGAATAATTGATATTTTTTGTATGGATTCGAATTCTAGAGCATTAATTTAAATTAAATTTACTGATTTATATTTAATGATTTACAAAAAAAAAAAAAAAATTCATTTTTTAAAATCATCTACTAGAGATATAACCAACAAAGAGTTTCTATACTCTAATTGAATCCCATTGGAATTGGGAAAATGCAAACAGTTATATGAATGTTTGTAAATGATTGAATCCTACGATTCAACTTGAACCAGGCTTGAGAAATCTGGTTATATATTAGGTTCAAGCCGGATTATCATTATAAATAATTTGGGATATGATCTTATAAATTAAATTAGATTTAGAACAAATATGTAGACTCAATTATTATTCACGATTCAAGTTGTTGACATACTCATATTTAGGTTAAACAAGTATGAGTTAATTAATGGATCATAGTCTAATTAATTAGACTGTGATGAACTAAAAAAATTTATGATTCATATAATAAATAGGCTAAACATCTATATTTGAGTCATCAGATTCAAGTTAGTATATTTAGATTGAGTTAATTTTGAGTCAAATCTAAACTTGACTTTTCTTTTAGTCAAAAAAAAAAAAAACTTTCCATTTCATTATTATCCAATAGCCTCTACTTATTTTATTATCTTTAACACTATTGGATTACAAGTACATCTTTAATCTAAGCCTTTTGTGATTGCCAACTTCTAATTTTCTATTGTTATAATATCTGTTTTCTCTAACCATATATATCTTGTAATACAATATCTAGAATAAAGAAAGAAAATGAAGATAAAATAATATGGTTGCTTCTTTAATTCATGTTCTTTATTTTAACCTTTTTAATATTCCTCTCATCTTTATAAATCCTTTAATAGTATCAGAGCTTAATCTGCTCAGTGGCTTTCTCCTTTATTAACTTTGTTCCTGTATGGATCGACTCTTTGATTCTTCCACACATATCACTGATTCTACACTAGTCTTAGCAAATGGGACTCCCATTCTTCCTTTCACATTCAACTTACTGAAACAAATCTTCAATTTCAGAGATCTCATGCTTTAAAACTATTTCCTGCCATTGATTTTAAAGGTTTTTTTAGATGGTTCAACACCTTATCCATCTCATTTAACCAACAATTTAATAGTCTACCCATACTGAATCATAACTACAAATTGTACTACATGAAAATTGTATATTTCTGGTGGATCAATCCATCAGTAATCAGTAACAAATCCATCGGTAATGATCCTTTCCAATGAATTTTTTATGGATATCAATCGACGGTAAAACCCTGGTTTGAAATGATTTTTGCTGAACATAAAATCCGATGAAAAACTTATCCCATTAGATTGTTGGCGAACAGTTCATTGAAAACATTATTAGGAAGAACTGTGGGCTCAAAAAATTTGCCACTAACCTCTCGATTAAAAAGAGTATGTTAAATGTCGAACAAACTTTCAGAAGGTAGATGGAATAGTAGATAAGACACTACTCACAGATTTCGCCCTCATTTTGTGAGGACTTTAGATCTGGTTCTAGGTTTCCTATAGGCACAAGCGCCTATAGTTAATCACCCCTCCCAATGCTAAGAGAGAACTTTCGATTGAGGCTAGTCGTTGGATTGCTAAATGCATATAGTAGCAGCATGTGGAGTTATGGAATTTAGGTTTATGAAATTTATCATTCTTGAACTTGAAGCGGATGGTAGGGGGAATGATGACACTCCCAATCAAGATCCGATGGTTTCGTCATATCGGGCAGTCCTTGTCCTTAGTCTACTTAGTCATGGAAGTAGTCGACCCAACCTGACCGAAGGATCATTATCATCAGCCATGGATTGTGTCGTCTAAGGGATCTTTGTAGACTTGGGGTGGTGTTTGTCTAAGGAGACAAGCTTAAGTCTACTTTAGCTGATAGAGAACTTTTTTCCTTATCAGGTGCACCCTATAGTTCACATCTCAAAGGCGAACCATTACTTACAGCATATGGCCCATAATATAATGGTGTCATTTGATGGTAGCCACCATGTGGACTCGGTAACCGCATCACGTGGATCAGCCAAACGACAAAAGGACACAGCCACGCCCAATGATTAGAGAATAATAGAAATACACTTGACTTGACATTGGCTCCTTTGTGAGCTAGAGTTTTCTTAATTTGTCACATACTACAAATAATTGCGGAAGGTGGATGAATTTTAGCTTTAAGTTTTTACATTAGTGATTTTCATTTAGTCATTTTGAGTTTAATAATTCTCCAAATTTTCATTTGGTTTGATATTTAATTTATATTAACTTGATTTAAAATTTTAAACATATTTTGATAGTGGTATCCCCTCTAGTTGAAATCTCTATTCAACACAGCCATCATTGGGGTAGATGTATTATTTTGCTGTTATAGATCCTGTCGACTCTATTAATTTAATAATAGAGGATTAGATCTATTGGCATACGATAGAATTAGCTTCTCAGATATTTTACTAAGTTAATATTTTTATAATATTATTACTGGAATTTTAGATTTTGTTGACCCAGACCTGGTCCTAAGACCCAACCGGGAATCAACTCACGTAGCATCCTCAAACACTAAGTTTAAGCATTCAATGTAGTGTTGAGGCCCATGTGAGTTGTTTAATTCAATAGTAATTTAAGTTTATGGTATTTGAATAATGTTACTTATTTTGAGTATGTTTCATTGCAAGTTTAGGATTTCAGATAAAATTTTTACAGCATTTCAGAAGCCTCACGATGTCATCCCAGTATATGAGGCTACACCAAGAGGTGGGCCTACCCACCATGCCAAGAAAGACATGTATGGATAGCGTAAACACCACGGCCGAATGAATCATCCCACCATGCCAAGAAAGGCATGTATGGGTCTCTCAAACACCTGTATGTATTACATATTTTCCCATCACGCCAAGAAAGGTGTGTACGGGTACTTATACACTTGCAATATCTATTTAAACATTAATTTTATATTTATGGATGGCTTTATATCAAGCTATTTAGGCCTTCTGTCGATGTGAAAATTTGGCATTATTTTGGCAGCATCTTGAAGTTGTCTCCATGTAGGGGGCTACCTTGGTTATGTTGGGCCTGCCCACCATGTTAAGAAAGGCATGTATAGGTAGTATAAACACCACGACCGAATGCGCCATCCCACCACGCTAAGAAATGCATGTATGGGGCTCGAAGATTTCTACATGAAATACAGATTTCTCCACCACACAGAGAAAGGTGGGTACATGTACTTATATATTAGTAAACACACTAAATTCCAAATGTCCTCTTTTTTTTTGTTATTCTTGGTACCCCAGATTATGTCAAAATTTTGATAGTATCGCCCCTAACTAGGGGATTTCTATTGATACTAGGCCTACCCACCCGTCTAAAAAGATGTGCATGAGTAGTGTTTTGCAACACCGTGACCGTAAGTCTCTCAGCCTACCCATCTAAAAAGACGCACATAGGCTCTTCAAGTACGCGTCAGAAAACACAAATTTTTTTTGCCACTCTAAGAAAGTAATGTACGAGTACTTATATACCCACAAGCAAGCACAGCTTTTCTCGTCGCCTCAAAAAAAGACATGTATGAGTACTTATATCTCAATCACTTGATGCTCTCTTTCTCTGCCGCTCTACAACGAGCTTATACGAGATTTACCAGCTGAGGCGCGAGCATCGCCTACCAGCTTCCCTCACTTTATTACAAAGAGTGCGTACGGGTTCCACTTGTCACACCAAACGGGTCACATGTTGGGTTTCATGGACATCCACGCTTGAGCATTTTATACCAGCTGGAAGAAGACAGGGACTTGGTTGGCGTCCCAACCAACGCGATGGGAGTAGTGTGCGCGAATGGGCGCAAGAGGTGGCCCATAGGCATATGCACATGATGTCTTTTTTTAAAGTGCTGTCACGCGAGAGTGAGGGGAAGCGTCGAGGTGCTCCGTCTGATCTCACAGATGCGTGAGAGTAGGCAGGCCGCTTGGACAAGGTTCTCCAGGATGGGCCGAAGGCTACTATTCATCTGAGTGGGAGCTGTACAAGGGACGACTTTATGGGAGAAAATCGAGAGAGAGTGAATAGGAGAGAGTTAGGTTGTGGTTAGGGTGAAGGTATATATATAGGTTCTTTTTTTATTAAGTGTTTAAATAAACCCCAATTTTGATTTTTATGATGACATTTTTACATGAGCTATAAAAATGTCAATATTAGATTATTCTATTGTTCCGGATGTAACTTCACAGTCCGTTTCACAATTGGAGGCCGTTTAGTTCAAGTCAGCATTGATCAGATAAATTTCAGTTTAAATGCATGTTATAATTTTTTAACGCTCGATATTCATGAAGACTCATCTGAATTGTGTGTGGATAGTCTCATTTGACCTGTTGATGCTAACAATGTAATCAATTTCACGAACAGAGTTCATTTGGGCATCATTGCAACCCTCTGACTTTGATATGCATGTTGGTGCGTCGATGGATTATCTTCTTGATTGATCAACCATTGAATTGTGTAATATATATATATATATTGATCAATTTTGATATTCTAAATATGATGGAAAATTATGTTCATTATCGAAGGTCATTTCTACTGAGGTTGGTGATGCTAGTGCATTTCAGCTCCAATTTACACCATATTATACTTATTCACTTGATATTCATACAAACTTGTTTGAATTAAGCGTGGATAGTCTCATTTGATAGGTTTTGATATTTCGATGCTAACGACATAATCAATTTCTCGAACAGAGATCATTTGGGCATCATCGCAGCCTCCCAACCTCGATATGAATAGGCGCATCGACAAATTTCTTTCTTGATCAGATGGCCATTGAATTGTACAATATGTATATTCTGATTAATTTCGACATTCTGAATATGATGGAGAAGTTTGTTCATCGATTTGTGGCCATTTAGACTAATTTCGGTGATTCCTAGTACATTTTAGCTCTGATTTGCATGTTGTTGTATCCGATCTCCGTCGAATTTGACTCGTGAGCTCGACTTGACTTACGACGCATGTAAAGAGGTCAACAAGAATTAGTGGACATACTAGCCTTGCTCTGATTTTTTACACATGCAAAAGAATTAATAAAAATTAATCACAAAAATACACTCAGAATCAACATATGATTAATAAACAGCTAATCTTCAACATTTATTCATAAGTTTTAGTATTTTCAAAACTATTACAATGAACTATTAATTTCAAAATATTTAAATGAAAATCTTAAATTTAAAAATCTGAACAAACTATTTACATATGCAAATAAAGTAGAAAAGAAGCCTGCTTCTCATCAGTTTCTTCATCATCCTGCTCCTCCTCATCCAACTCCACCACTAGCTTCTTCCCTTGTGACTATCTCACATCTTCTTCATTGTCGCCTCCATTTCTATCATTCGGGCCTCCATCTATGTAGTCATCCTAACTTCCATCTCCTCAGCCATCACAAAAGCTCACCTCTGAATAATATCGTTAATTAACTGACTGCTCATTCAAAAAAAAAAGAATGGCTTGTATAATATGCTACTCCTTATGATCCCAAGCTGAAAATATATTCCTTCAACTCCCCAATAACCTCTTTCTATATATCATATTTCTAGTGCTCATAATGCCCACTAGAACTCCCTACACTAGTGGAGCCCTGACTAGCAATGTCCTTCAGTCGCATGTAGTCATCTTATGAGCAATTAAAATTCTAGTTAACCATAACAAATTATTAACTCAATTATATTTCAAAAAAATTAATGTTAACTTATTTATGCTTTCTATGAATGAACATCAACCAACTTTTGGTCATTCTAATGCTGATGTGTTATGCTATGCAATTCAGCATCAGTAGGCTCTTGGTTAAGAACTTTAGCCTGTAAGCAATATAATGTAATTCAATAACCATAGTTATATGTTAAATTAATAAAACTACCAAATCACTTACCATCCTCCGATTTCTGTCTTGATCAACCTCCCAGGAGAGAGGTGCCCACGCACACACAATCAGAAGTGTGATTCTGCTTCACCTACTCTCGCTTATGAACATAATCTGAGGAATCTCATACTCTATAGAGATCAGCCCACACATCCTCTCTAATCCAAAAAGGTCTTGTCCTAAAATTGCATATGTCTGTGAGCATATCACATAAGTAAGTAGCCCCTTTAGACTCAAAGTTTCGTCTGATCTTCTGGATGTGCTCCAGCAACTAGCTGAAATCTTTCTCTAATATCCAACAAACTAATGCTAATTAGTAATGATTCAAGATCAACTAATGCATTAAATATTTGTAAATAGTTTAGGCAACACCTAAACTCTCTAAATCACATGTCTCGAACCTCAATTGGAGCCTTTTTCCATAATACATATGGATCATCATACATTCTCCTTAAGTTCATTGATTTTATGAATAGCTTCCCTAGATGGATTGAACTTAAAAATTGTAATTCATATTAGAAACATATTATTTCAAAAGTACAACTGTAATAAGATGCTTACATCTCGCCCTCCGGCTTAATAAAAATGTGTGTCATCGAAGGCTTAGTGGGCATTGAAGTCACCGATCGTGATGTATGTCAAAACATCGATCTATCAAATCGAAACTGGGTGACTAATTGGGGTAAAATGGAGTAGTGTATGTGGACTCTGGAGAATAGTCGACATGTGTACGGACTACTCCAAAAGTTTAAAGTGGTGAAATCAAAATGGAGGTCGTAGTAGTGACTGTGGTGGTAGCCTGAATAGTGGATTAACTCACGACCCTCATTTTTACCTAAAAATGTTTGAAAATGAGCATCGTGGAGCATCACCACCACCACCTAATGTCATCTATAAAGAATCAAAAATAAATTGATTAGGTCAATCATAAATAAAATAATTTAAATAGCTTAACAAAAATAGTATATGATTGTAATAAGAATTGCATATTTAATTTATAAAATACAAAAAGAACATATAAAAATTATGTAAACGAAGCATGAAAAAAAAATAAAGTACAGACAACTAATTGAAGAACACAAGTATATGCGGGTACAATATATTGAAAAACATGTAAAAGTGGACATGTAGAAAAAATGTGCAAATACCTTTAATGCAAGTGTGAGGTCTTTAATCTGATGAATCAGTAAAAGTTGATTTCATAGTGTCATTTTCATCGTAATCCTCATCGCTCTCATCTTTTAACTGAATAAATTCTTCATAATTAATATTAGTATTCATCAAGCTCACAACGCCTTCTACATCATCAACTGGAAGCTCAGAACTTGACATCTCATCCTCTTGATGAGCAACTTCAATGTTATTATCAACTTTCACTCTTTCTTTGGATTTGACAATCAATTTCATTTTCTCTCTCACTCTTCCTAGATATATTAGGTAATACACTTGTGTTGCTCGATGTAAGGATAAATTTGTCATATTTAACATATTTTTGTGTCAACTTTACCTTAGTGATTCCATTTGACTTGTGCTTTCTTATCTTTCTATTATGTACAGGATCAAACCAATTAAAATTTAATAAAATGGCATTCCTCTCATTTGATCTAGGGTACTATACCTATACAACTTCTTATAGAACTTTATAATAGTCAATCTTATCATCTAAATATGTGTTTCCTTGAATACAAACGCTAGTGTTATATATTTTCTTTCCTTCAGACCAAGAACTTGTGTGGAATTTATAATTATTTATATCATAAATCTGTCATGTATTTACAATTCTCTTTGGACCCTAAGCTAGGCCGTGAAGGTCCTAATTTTGCCCTCTATTTTTCTAATCATGAATCTAGAATGTTCAGAAGAAGAGACTAAGTTATGCAGTTAACATGAAAAATATATTAAAGCAGATGGTTGCTCACATATAATCTAAACATATTGGGAATTCATCTTCGACTTTTTTATTAATAGTGACAGAGTCATCCAAGTTTAATGAGTTTATGAATAACCTAAACTCAAAAAAAAAAATTGACATAATTAGATAAGTACTATGTTCGATTAAAAATCAAGCTAAGATATTGTATTATTGATGCATTTATCCAAGAAAAGGTTGAATCTCATCGCAATTTATCAAACTAGTAACTGTCTCTACCCTAAGCTCTTTAACATTCAAATATCATCATATGCTTCTATGCAATGCTTTTATAGATGGTTGGAAAGTAGATAACACATTGTGTAAAGATCCAGCACCGTCGATGTTATTTGAACATGTGTGTGTGGTGTTTATTTTTGAATGTGTATTGGGGACACCACGTAGATTGTAGGGGGTACTTATTGAAGTGATCAGGTATAACATTGAGATATGATGTACTATCTCAAAAGATAAAGACATCACCCTTCAATGGACCTAATTACTTAATACGGACTCCTAAGGCATGATATTTCTTTGAATATACCAGATATTTTCCCCCTACTTTACATAGATGAATAAAGCAAGGTTTATATTAAAATGGGTTCTAAAGTTTCCTATCAAAGCAAGCCTCCATAGTTAATTATATCCAAAGAAAGGTGAGTTCCTTATGAATACTCTCGATTAAAGTAGTCAATTATTGTCTCCAAAGATTTCAAGGCTAGACTATCAATAAATTGGTTATATTAGAAAATCAAGTGGGAAAGTTCAAATAGAGAGACTTATTTTAGAAATAAAAGGAGATGAGTATGGAATGCTTAAGATACTAAGAAGCATAATAAGTATTCCAATCTATCCTATAGTTGGGCTTTATATATTTGAAGATGAAGAGAATTATTTTATTTGAGTTGAAATTTCATTAGATTATTTGGGCTTATAATCCACCAACACAAGGTTAGGGAAATGCCTAAGATGTGAGGATTTATACTTGTAGCCCAAAGAAAATAGCTACCTTAGATCCTGAATCTATGGAGCTTTAGCATAAGCTAAAGCATGACCTAAATCTAAGTGAAGATGGGTATAAGGTTTACCTCCACAAGAGAGGACAAACCACCGACCGGACTACAATCTGAGTGGTCGCCTAACTCCTACTACGCTTTAAATCTATGTGGTCTGGTCATATGAAATTGCAAGATAGTTAGATTGTTATTAATTTAGAAAGAGACTAAAGTCCTTAAACCCACTCCCTAAGAGACTAGAGCATGAGTGGTATGAGTAATGAGTTAATTTATAAATGCAAAATCTATTCAAATTTTATTTTAATTTTAACACTTCATTTTGACAAAGGGCTTTAGGATTTTTGTATGCCTAAATACATGATGAAATGAGTCACTGGCTAAAATAAAGAGAGAAGAGAGTGAAGCTCCGTCAGTAGGGGTTGCTCTCACAGGTCAAGCGGTTCCTATGCGTGTAAAGACGGAGGCCCTCATTTTGCTAAAGTTATTTAAGATGATGCATGATCTAAAATATACAACATTTAGCTAAGGGGTTGCTAAATCTTTTATTTATTTTATTTTATGCCTAGGCTTTATTATGAGGTTAGGAGTTGCTTAGTTTTTAATTATGAGCTATAGTTTGGTAGAAAATTTATTTTTATTCTAAGAGCCTAATCATATCTAGGCCATATATTAAAACATCAATCATAAGAAACTATAAAAAGTATGTTGTTTCTAAGGCACAAGCTAAACATAACATCAAACAATTTTATATCTACCGTAAAAAAATAAAAGGCTAGTGCGGTCGGGTACCACCATACAACCCAAAAAGAAAAGATGGGTAGCCGAGTTCTACCCTTATGCAACCTAGAATATGAAAGAATAATTATAATTTATAAAATGCTACAAGGGGTCTTCTATCTTTATCCCTTCATGTCTTCTCGTATCTCCATTTGATTTGATTTACTCCACTTCAAAGGCATCACATGGCCTCCCAAGACAAAGCCTTCTAGCCAATGCTCATCCTTATCCCTCATAAAACTAATAATTCCTAATATAAAATTAGATTAAAAATAAGAAAAGTAGATCTAACTACAACTACAAAATAAAAGTTACCTAAACATACATACAACCCAAGTAGTTATACATATAATTTGGACTTAGCACCCTGCACATGGGTAACCAAGCCCACTGGTCTTAACTTGGATTATGCTTAGGGGGTTTAAGGAACTTGCAAAGAGAGCATTTATATTTATTTTAGGCACCTCTTAAGCACAATCTCCTGCACAAAATATGATTAGGCTAATATCAGCCTAACATCCTGTCTACAAAATATACACCCAAACATCTAGTCTAAAATAATACATCATAAAACAAAATATACATCATACCACACACCATCCTAACATAAAGCTAGAAGTGGTGACTTAATTCTAATATGTGTGTTAAGGCTTGTGTGGTACATCTTAACTAAGCATTAGTATTATAATTTTCTAAGTATGAAAAACTTTCATTTAATATAAAGGGTTGATTTCACTTGAAGTTGTTTTATTGGTTTGAGTATTTTAATTTGTGTTTTCTTTTGTTTCATATGATTATACTTAGCAACTAAGTGTTATAAAGAGAAGAAAGAAGATTGTCCTATTTCATCCCTACCTTCATCCACTTTCTAAAGCATATTAATTTGATTTTGTTCTCTTTAGTAAATGATTTATTAAATAATTTAATTAATCTTAAGTTTAGGTTCACTTTAAGTAATTTTATTTAACATGCAAGTCATCTTAAGATTAATTGAATTAAACTACTAACATATGACTCATATCAAATCATTCCTTTCCATCATGAATATCATGCATATGATTTAATCCTATGTGTATTTGTACATATAGCACACTTAAATGATGAATGCATGTGTATATGAAATCTTATATTCTTTTATGTGATTGAATTATTTAGTCATCTTAGCTTAAAGCTCTATCTAAATTCTTATACAAAATACATAAGGATAAAATTAAATAGGTACATGTCATTGTTAACCAGGGAAGTGAGGTAATAAAATGACCTCTTTGGGGATCACTAAAGTCTCGTATTCCCAGGATGTCCAAATTGTATACCCATTACATTCAATCATATGTACATTTATATATATGAATATGAGAAAGAAAGCTCCAAATCACATGACTAATTAATCCAAACACTTAGTCAATTATGGATGCATGGATTTTTTATAAAAGAAAGAGGGGTTCTAATTCCATAATTAAATATACACACACATGTATAAGAGACATAAGCTAGTACATGCTATTATTAACTAGGGAAGTGAGGTAATCAAATGACCTCCTTGGGGCTAACTAAAGCCTCGTATTCTCGGAATGTCCAAACTAAACACTTGCTTTTCTCAAATATACATAGATGTATACATAAATAAAGGAAGAAGAATCATGTAAAGATTGCATTTTTATTTAATTGAAACATTTATGCATATGGATTAAAGTCCTATACAAATTTTTGATGTAGGAATACATGTAGATGAAATCAAATAAGTACGTGTCACTATTAACCAGGGAAGTGAGGTAATCAAATGACCTCCTTGGGGTTAACTAAAGTCTCGTATTCTGGGGATGTTCGGACTAACATTCAAATACATGTAAAACCACATATGAATTAAGGAAAACAAAGTTTCAATCCATACACTTAAGGTATAATCACATACATCTCTAATGCATTTATAATTATCATCACTACACATGTTATCATTCATTTATACAGTTTTAGAAAATATATTTAGTTTTAATAGTGAAATAGCCACACATATATTAAATTATGCAAGCTTAACATAAAGGAAAACCATTTGATTTAATCAATTTTGAAAAGAGATGGATGCATGAAATTAAACAACATGCAATATGTAGCATGATTGGAAATGAATAATTAAATACAAGCACGTTATTCATTCAATCCAATTAATTCCTAAAGACAAACATACTAAATAAAACTATTTAAAATAAACCAAAGTTCTTTAATGTCATTTTGATTTCGTGTCCAATTTAACTTAAGGAATGTGAAAAGGAGTTTGCTAATCCTAACTCATCCCCATGTTTATGACTTAATTTGGTTTAATGATACATGATTAAGTTGATTTTATGGATTAATTAAGTTGACATATGTATTAAGTTCATTAATTAATCCTTACTTATGTTACCTTAAAGTAATTATCCTAATAATTGTGAGCTAATATGATATGCAAATACATTGAAAAATAAATTAGCAATGGTCCTATGAAACGAAATGGCCTAATGCAATTAGCTCATAATTATTAGTCAATTAGATTAAGGAACTTACTTAATTACTTTTATGATTTCTCCACACATATGGGTAAATCATAATTTCATTAAATCTCTTTAGGCTATTAAACACCTAAAGATCTACCCATAAATTAATTAAGGAAGGTCGGATATATTTTAAATTTTGATTAAACTAATTAAGTATTTAATTAGCCAATTAATCCCTAATTAATTTTCTCTTGAAAAGTAAGGTGAACTTAGGGAAAGATATTAAGAGAGAGGTCTCAATCACATTCCATAAGTCTCATCACTATTAAATAGTGATAAGAAGCCCAATTAATTAACTAATTACTGTTCACATGGTTAATTAACACTTAATTAAGTTAATAAGATAATTAGGGCTTAATCAATCAATTTTTCTAATTAATTAACCAATAAATCTCAAGAAAAATAGGGGAGGTAGTGGTCATCCCCTTAAATAATCCCAAAAAGTTTGAGGTTAATTAGTTAATTAATTAGGAAATAATTAGGCTAATTAATTTTTAATTAAACCCTAATTAAGCTCTGATTACTATTTAAAATCAACTTAGAATAATTTTAATTGATTCTTCTCTAAAATATCTTTAAAATGAGCCTTTATTTATATTTTTTAGATTTTTCTATAATTTGTTATGAATTTATAAATTTTTAACCATAAAAATAGATTAATTAGCCTTAATCCCATCAGCGCCACGGGATTGGCCATTTAAGTTGTCACATGTGATGCTGAGTCAGTCGGTAGGGGAACGAGCTTTCTCATGTGTCATCTGATGATCGGACATCCATGATTAAACCCGTGATGTAAAAGGGATAAAATGGATCGAATCTAATCACGGCCGTCCATTTCGATCAAGTGAAATGGATGGTGCATGGTCCATTTTGATCTAATCACGCCATTGCCCGCACAATCCGTGCTCACCTGAGCTTGAATTGGCTCCAAATGTAACCCACATCATTGCATGAAGGATCTAAAAGGATCTAATGGCTATTATCATGTGGCATTCATATTTCTTTTGAAAAGCTACAAAAATTTTTTGAGGAAGCTAAGTTTTAATGGTGTTACTTCACTAGAGCTAAAACCAGCTGCTCACACGCTTGAGGAAGCTTCATCTGGTCAAGACAAAGCCCTGTTGAGCAACAATTGGATCAATTCCATGTGGATCACTGGGCCAACTCATGCTGCTTTGGCTCGATCAAACTCGACTTCAGTGGGCTCGAAGGAAGGTTTGTTTGGCTTTGATGAGGTGCAGGGATGGTGTGTGCAATAGAAAATTGATTCAAGTGGAGAATTGGTGGAGTTTGGATCGGAGGATGCTTTCCCTATTTCAGCTTGGCTCAGGAAGGGGAATTTATGATGAGGGAGGCCTTGGGAATGCTTAGGAGCTCATTAGGGAGTTCAAACTCTCTCTTGGAAGCTCGAACGATGTGAAAGGATCTCTTTCCTGTGAGAATTGAGGGGGTATATCTCTCAATTGCTTGTGATGGGTGAACAGGATTGTCTCCCATTTTTTGGTCAGCTAGTCACCGTCAGAGTGTCAGAGTTATCCCCATCAAATCCATGTGGTTCGATTTGAGTGGAGGAAGGCTTAGGAGGTGGCTCAAGGCTGGATTTGGGCTGATTTCATTCCTTAGATCCTTTGATTTTCAGTTGTAAGGGAAGTGAGTTAACTCACCTCTCTTTGGTCCATGGAAAGCCTAGCCCACTTAGGGTGGGCTAGGTGGCTAGGTCAGATACCCTATTTGGGGTATGTGAGACCTGCCAAGTGGAAAGGGGAAGTTAACTTTGTTATTTTAGGAAAAATCTAATGTGGTGTGGCATATCCAAGGGAGATCTCATTCGGATTGGCTCTAATTGGGTTTGGGCTTATTTTGGGTTGACCAAGTTGGGGTTGGGTTTGGTCAGGTTCCAAGTGGCCATGGGTTGGTTCAAAGGGGTTTGGCTCAATTTGACCCTTATAAGTCAAATTGGGCTAGGTTGGGTTAGGTTGACCAATTGGTCAAATTGGGTCAAACTAAGATTGGGTTAGGTTCAAATGATGATTTGAAGTATTTTGGTTTAAGTGGTTTCAATCAATTTGGCATAAGTTTGATTTTGGCTCATTTGGATTCATATAGGTTAAATGGGTCAAGTTGACCAAATTTAACCAAATTGGTCAAATTAGCTTGGGTTGAGTGTTGGTTCAAACTCAATTGGTTAATTGAAGATGATTGTAGGCTTTAGTTTGAATCAATTTGTATTTAATTTAGATTTTTGCCAATTTGACCCTTTAGGTCAATTTGGGCTAAGTTGGTCAATTGGATTCAATTGGCTAAATTGGGTTCAATTATTGGTTTGATCAAGTCCAATAATCAATTTGGATTGAACTTGAGCCATTGGTTGCAATCAATTTGGGTTTGATCATGATTTGATCTATTTTGCCCTTTTAGGCCAATTTGAGTCAACTTGGGTCAAATGACCAATGGGTTTGATTTGGCTCAATTGATGATAAAGTCATGTTCAATCATTGACTATGAGTTGGTGTGAATCAATAGTTTCAATTAATTTGGTGTAAGATGAGTTTTGGCTAATTTAGGTTTCATATGGGTTAAGGGTTGACTTGGTTTGACCCAATTTAAGACAATTGATCATCCTAGGGTGATCAATGATCATGGTATGAAATTTTGATGGGTTTGGTTCAATCTAAATTTAGTTTGATTAGAACTTGGTTCAAATGAGTTCTTTAGATCACTTTGGGTCAAGTAGACCTAAATGGGTCAATTAGCTCAGTTTTGCTTTGATTAACGTTTAGTTGGATTTATACATGAGTTTAGGATTGAAATATAAATCCAACTATAATCAATTTGGGCTATGATGGGTTTTTGTACATTTGGAATTTTTAAGTCAAAAGGCTAAGTTGGGCTTGACTTCAATTGATTTCAATTTGTCTTGATGATTGTAGATTTTATTTATATTTTGATAGGTGATTGAAGGAATGATTGATTCAAGAGAAAATTCATTTATTTTGGCTTGATTTAGATGGGTTTTGATTAAGTCCAAGGAATTGGCTTAAGGGATTCAGATTAGATTTTGATTTGATTTTGAGTTTTATTTTGGCTACTTGAGTTTATATTTCATTTATATTTGTGAATATAAATGACTTATGAGAAAATCAATTGAATTTTAAGTGATTTGAAGGCCAATTTGGCTAAGCTCATGGATGTAAGTCAAAGGGCTTTAAAGGGAATTTGATTTAGTTTAATTTAGTTTTGATCATTGGAATATGGGTTTCATTTATATTTATAAAAATGATTGATTATATAATTGATTTATGAGAAAATCAATTGATTTTGGGTTGATTTGGGTTAAGATTTGGCTAAGCTAATGGAGGTAGGTTAATATGGCTTAGCTTGGGATTTGGTTGGATTTGGATTTAGTTTGATTTAGTTTTGATTATTTGAATTTATATTTCATTTATATTTGTTAATATAAATGAAGATATGATTTATTCATGAAGAAATCAATCAAGTTGGATTGAATTGGGTGCAGATTTGGCTAAGTCTATGAAATTCAATCATAAGGCTTAAGGAGGATTTGGGAGTTTGAATTTGATATCAGGTTTCAATCATTTTATTTGGAACTTGGATTTGATAGATGATTGAGGGGTTGAATTTATATTAGAGAAAATCAATTGAATTTGGATTGAGTTGGATTTGTCTAGGGCTAAGTCCATAAGATAAAATCATAGGGCTTATGTAGGACTTTGATTTTGGATTTGATCATGGGTTTCAATCATTTGATTTGAAATTTGGATTTGAATTTGGTATTTGAATTGAATTTGAGGTTTGGTTTGAGAAGGTGGTCATGAATTTGGTTTAGGCTGGGGTAGGTGAGTCTCCTAAATCTCTAAGGCATAGCCTAATCTTATGATTAACCCTTCTAAGTTGTAGCTTAGGTTAAGTATTTGCCTAATCACTAGAAGTGTCTTAAGACTAAGAAACTCTTGGTGTCTGTAAAAGTCCTAGATCTATGATGAGGGAATTGAGAACTCACTCCAAAAGTGAGGTCAATAGTGTGTGACTCAAAATAATACGAGCATAAATTTGTAATCTCTTGAGCCAAACTTAACATATTGATCCTTCGGGGTGTGATTTATTCTTCACAGTTATTTTTTGTTTATTCAAGAATTTGCATGAATTTTTATAAAATAACTAGTTATATATTGAATATTAATTAATTTTTATACTACCAATAGATAAGTACCTCTCAAATGGGCACATTAAGTAATATTGTATTGGACTTTTCACTCTAGCTTCATATGGTAGATATATTAGCAAGTGCTCCATAGAATCAAACAAAGCGGGATGGGGTGGGGGCTGTAGAATATCTTCTCTAGCTTATAGATAATGATTGGAATATTTAGTTTTAGTTCTTTTTATAGCTTCCATATTTAATTGAGCTGAGGATAGTTCCTTAAAAAGTAAACTAAGCTGAATTAAAAGATTTAATATTTGCTCTAGTGAAGCACTAAATTCAACTGGAAGTAAGCACTATAGAAAAATATGGTAGTCTTGGCTCTTCATTCCAAATAATATACTCGTTCTCAAATCAACACATTTGATTAAGTTGGATGCATACCCATATGATAATTTCAATGGCTTTGCCACTCACATATTATTCTTTGTTGTCCTAATGTGAGATAGTATTTGACTTTAGGCTTCCAAAATGTACCGGCTATTATGGGCTCCGAAAATTTGCCACCGATCTCTCGATGAAGGGAGTATGATTTAAAGTCGGTCAAATTTTTATAAGGCAGATGGAATAGTAGATAAGACACTAGCTAAAGATTTTGCCCTCATTTTGTGAGGACTTTAGATTTGGTTCTAGGTTTCCTATAGGCGCAAGCACCTATATTTAATTACCCTTCCCAATTCTAGGAGAGAACTTTCGATTAAGGCTAGTTGTTATATTGTTAAATGCATAGCGTATAGTAGCAGCATGTGGAGTTTAAAATTTAGATTTATAAAATTCATCATTATTTATTTAAAGTGGATGTTGAGAGAATGATGACGCATCCGATCAAGATCCCATGGTTCCATCATCCCGGGCTATCATGGTCCCTAGTCTACTTAGTCAAAGGAGATAGTCAACCCAACCTACCTGAAGGATCCTTAGCAATAGCCATGATTTGCATCATCCAAGTAATCTTTGTAGACCTGGGGTGGTGTTTGTCTAAGAAGACAAGCTTAAATCCACCTTAGCTAACAGAGGGCTTTTTGCATAATCAAATATATTATTTAGTTCATAGCTCAAAGAGCAAAGTCATTGGGGAACATACGGGCTGCAACCATAACTGAAATTTAGTGGGTCATTTTGTGACAAGCCACCCCGTCAGAGGACACGCCACGTCCTTATGGGCTTAAGATTATTTGAGTGTGAAAATAGTTATGCATTTGATTTAATATTAGCTCTTTGTGAGCAAAAAAATTTTTAATTTGTCACCCCCAGACAAATAATTGCGGAGGAGTGGATGGTTTTAACTTTAAATAATTAATTTTATTTAATTTATTTTTTCTTTGTTTGAATATTTGATCATTTTATAATTGGTTTAAAATTGAATATCTAAAGATTGATCATTTAAACTTTAGTAATGCTAACCTTTTGAATACATGATTATGGTTGGCTAATAGACCATGTCAAGTCTACCTCTTTCTATAGAGGGTCACATCTAAATTTCCAAAATTTATAATCATCTAAACCTTGTCAACTCTAGCTTGAGCGTAGAGGATTAGGTTTGTGAATTTTTGCTTGGGAGCTTAAACTTGAGAAGCCATGTCAATAAGTTTAGGTTTATCTTTTATAATTATATGATAGAATTAACCTTTCAGATTTTACTAAGTTGAAATTTTTATAATATTATCATTGGATTTTTAGGTTTTGTTAACCTGGACCAAGTCTTAGGACCAAACCAGGAATCAACCCTTGCAGTATCCTCAGATACTAAGTTTAAGCAGTCAGCATAGTGTCGGGGCCCATGCGGGTGCTTGAATCATTTAATTTATTATTTCAGATCTTGTCAACTCTATTAATTTAATAATATATGATCAAATCTACTATCATGTGATAGAATTAGCTTCTCAGATGTCTTATTGTGTTTGAATTATTATAATATTATTATTAAATTGTTAGGTTTTGTTAACCCGGACCCGGTCCTAAGACCTAACCAGAGATTAACCCGCGCAGCATCCTCAGACACTAAGTTTAAGCATTCAGCATAGTGTCGAGGCTCATGTGGGTTATTCAATTTAAAATTGATTTAACTTTAGAAATTTGAATAGTGTTTCCTATTTTGATTGAGTTTTATTACAAGTATAGAATTTTAGATAAAATATTGATAGCATTTCGATAGCCTCCCGACGTCATCCTCTCATATGGGCCTACAACGGGGGCTGAGCCTGCCCACCATGTCAAGAAAGGCATGTATGGGTGGTGTAAACACCACGATTGAATGCATCATCCAACAATGCCAAGAAAGTCATGTATAGGTCTCTGAAGCACTTTCATGTAACACATATTTTCCCACCATACCAAGAAAGGCATGTACAGGTACTTATATACTTGCAATGTCAAGTTAAAACATTAATTTTATCCTTGTAGTTAAATTTTTATTAAGTTATTTATGCCTCTTGTTAGTGTAGAAGTTTGGCATTATTTTGACAAGATCCGTCATCCCCGCAGGGTGGAGGCTACTATGCCGCCCACCATGCCAAGAAATGTGTGTAGGAGTAGTATAAACCACAACCTGAATGTGTCATCTCATCATGCCAAGAAAGGCATGTATGAGGCTCTAAGATACCTGCTAAAAAAGATTTGCCAGTCATATTAAGAAAGGCATGTATGGGTACTTATACACCTGCAATATTAGTTTAAACAATAATTTTATATTGTGGCATGACTTTATGTCAGAGCTCTCTGGTGTGAAGTTTGATTTTGGCGATCCCCCATCATCCCGTAGAGGGATACTGCATGTTTCGCCTACCCACCATGCCAAGAAAGAAGTGTATGGGAGATATAAACCACGGTCGAATGTGCCATCTTACCATGCCAAGAAAGGGGTGTATGGGGCTCTAAGATACCTATTAAAACACATATTTTACCGCCATGCTAAGAAAGATGTGTATGGGTACTTATACATATACAAGTAAGCACAGCTTTCCTAGCTTCATCACGAAAGACACGTACGAGTACTTATAAATCAATCATAAACCGCTACAAAGCGCAAAAGCACGCATTCAGCACTCAGCACGCGTGGGGGTTCATGGGGCACGGGCGATCACGGGGCGCCGGTGCAAATGCGATCCGGTGGATCGCAGTCGCCGCATGCACGCAGACACCGCAGAATGAGGGCAATCACCGGTGCTCACCGCATCGCCGCGGCGGACGGATGGACGAGCATGATTTGTCACATGAGGGAAGGCTCACGAAAGTGGGCGAGGGCATGAACAAGAATTTCATTCGCGGGGGAGGAGTTTGCCTGTCACACGAGAGGGAGGAGAGGGAGATTAAAAAAATTTAGGGTTTGGGTGATAAGAGAGGTATTTATAAGATTTATTTATTATTTTTTAATTAGGTATAATTTTGGTTTTTACTTCTACATTATCGTATAGGCAATATATATGCGATCTTAGGTTATTTTGATGTTCCGAATGTAATGGCATAGTTCATTTCACAATTGGAGGTTGTTTGGTTCAAGTCAGCGTCGAATCGGAGTCAATTTTAGTTCAAATTTGAGTGTCGTCACTTCCGATCGCTTGATATTCATGTAAACTTGTCTGAATTGAGCACAAATAGTCTCATTTGATAGATTTTAACATTTTGACACTAATGGCATTATTTGCAAATGAAGGTCGTTTGGCCGTTGTCGTAGCTTCTCGACTCTGATGTCCACGTAGGCTCATCGATGAACTTCTTTCTTAATCAATCGATCATTGAATTGTGCAATATGCATATTCTAATCAATTTTGATGTTCTGAATGATATCAAAAAGTTTGTTGGTCGATCAGAGATCATTTCAACTGATTTTTTGATGCCATCAAGTGCATTTCTGATCTGATTTATGCTCTGAAGCTCGTCGAATTCACCTTATGTGCTCGACTTGACTTATGGCTCATGCATGGAGGTCAACAGTTGTAGTCTCTCATAGCTTTAACTCTCTTCTACAATAATATTCCTTCAAGTCTAACCTAGCCTTAACATTATCTTTAGTTTTGCCCTTAACATTCATCATTGTGTTGAAAATATTGTTTAAATAAATATTCTCTGTATGCATCACATCAAGATTATGCCTTATCATATTAGAGTTCTAGTATGATAGATCCCAATAAATACTCCTCTTTATTTAGTTATGTGTCACACCATAACCCGGTATACGATTGTCAGCTAAAATAAGAGAATCAATTATAGTCAGGATAGAACTAACAATATGCCATAAGTCATCCCACTCAATCTTGGAGGTGGCTTAGCCTTTTGAACTTGATTTTTTGTGAATGCATTTTTATTTCTTCTGAGTGGATAATCAGTAGGGAGGAACATATGATGATAGTTAAATCAAGAATTTTTTTCAGTCATTTTTAATAGTGAATGTCTTTGATAGATCCATGTAGTATGAACAAACCAATTTCCCAGCAGTTCTCCACCCTAATAGCATTCCATACTCAGGAAAGTCATTGATAGTTCACATAAGTACTGCTTTTAGGTGAAAGTTTTTCTTTACAGATATGTCATATGTCAGCATACCAAAATCCCATAAAATTTTAAGCTCATCTATCAATGATTGCAAGTAGACATCAATCTTTGCCTTAGGGTTATGTGGTCCAAGAATGATCAAAGTTAAGAACATATAAGAAGTTATCATGCACATCTATATTGGTAAATTATATGGTGTAAATATCACTGACCAACATGAATAGGGTGATGATTGACTAAATAATGTGAAACCATCATTGTAAAAGTTAAGTATAATGTTTCGTGGATCAACTAAAAAATCTAGCTAAGTGCGATTGAAATGCTTCTATGCTTCTCCATTTGATTTATGACTCAAGATATGTGATGCAGTTGCTTTGTTGTGATGCCATTATATATGATGGGCTGAACACATGGAAGCGTATAGTTTCTGTAAACTTGAAGTTATAGACAAGTAGATCAGATGCTTGTGCGGTACATCTTTCTACTTGCATTTTTTTTTTACTGCATGGCTTAAACCTTGGCGTTCTACAAAATTTGCATTTAGTATCTTATGTGTGGTTCTTATAATATAGCATTGGCTCAATAGTCATTTTTTATGATCTTAGTCCTAACTTTGATACCAACTTTTTTATTTTGTATGGGTCTTCATGAATTAAGTTTTTTATATATTTATTTCTTTTTGCAGCCATGCAAATTGGATAAGGAATTTACGTGACATATTAAATTTAGTTTTAATACTTATCATTCTTATGGCCATAGATAGCTCAGTGTGGTTCGTGCATCCTTCTCTCAATAGTCGGTGTGTTGTCTTTAGCATGTCATAGAACTTTTGAGCTTCTTTATTAAGTGGCTCCTCCTTTGCAAGGCACTCTGATTTAACAACATCATACGCTATTTCTTCATAAGTTCAGCCATAATCATATTCTCTTGAGGAGCAAGCATAGCTTGTTAAGGCACCCGACAACATCAACATATGGCTCGAACTCATCATGTCAAGTCTAGAATCAATAATTTGATTGAAAACCCTTGCGATACAAGTCTAGTTTAAATTCATCTAGTAGTAGAAAATCCTTATTATTATTCTTTGCACATGAACATCAAAACTTTCCTTTAAAAATATAAGAAATAAGTTGAGATGCGATGTGTATAAAGTGCTCAACACCTCTTAAGAATTTATTAGTTAATCATTTTCTACCTTATGTAATCTATTATACATCCATGATCGCTCACTATGGATATTCATAATCTAGGTTAAGTTAAAAAAATGAGAATTCAATTAACATTCTATCTAAAAAATACTAGGACTATTGATTGCATAATAAATAGCTAATTTCTTGCACGCCAAAAGTATCTAAGTTAATCATAATGAATGAAATTTTTTATACAACTGAACTCGTTGTAGGCCATAATCATGAAATACTTTTCTTTTATATTACTAAAATCAGCACATATTGTAAAATTTAAATAAATGCATCAAAAATTTATAAATCATATTATTAAAAATTTTACACATTAAATGACTTTGATGATTAAGTAGGCTTAAATTCTTAAATCATAATTTTACAAAATTTAAAAAAATTAACATTGGCAACTAAAGATCTATACAAAAATAGATATTTCAATGTACTATTTAAAATATTCAAATAAATTTTTAGAAGATTTTACCTATAATCATTAAAATAGCTCAAAACATAAAATCCTTATTTCTTATGATACAGCAAATGAAATTAAAAAATTACAATAAAAGGAATAGATCGAGGTATACCTTTGATTCTATGGAGAAAATGGACAAAAAAGGAACTTTTTGGACATGAATTGGTGTGCCCTTGGATTCCTTCTTTTGATGATCGAGAGAGAGAGAGAGAGCGAAAATCAAGAAAATGGCTCGAGTGTGTGTGTGTGTGTGTGTGTGCATGGGGGGGAGGGGTGCATGGGTTGATTTCAGTAGACAATCCACTAGAAACCTTTATGACGGCCAAATCTGTCAAAAATTTAGTCAAGTTTAAGTGATTCAAGCCTGACGTCCTTCTCAATCATCAAAACTATTTTCGACTGACTATCCAGTTGATTATTCAGCTAGTAATTACTAGTAGATTTGTCTGTTGGAATACTATAGTATTTTGGTAGTGTTGTGAATAATAAGAACAAAATATCACTTTTCTCACCTTCTATCCTTTTCTATGTGCTTAATATTGATTCTTAGCTTGTAGTGAGGACAGAAAAATAATTGACATGCATCGTCAATCTACTAATCAATCTCACGCCATTCAACTAAAAAATAAAGTGCATATAATCTCCACGGACCAATACATGAAACAATATTTGTTTGGCATAAAGGCCAAAGTTGATGTTATTGTCATTGTGGGTTCTCCTTTTGATTCAGAGGACATAATTATGAACACAATTGACTTCTTTTTTTTCATATCAAGGCTTTTAAGAATACAATTCATTCAAATCTATGTCAAATTAGTTTAGATTTTTTGTATTACTTATTATATAATGAGGAGACCAATCTTGACATTAAAATTGCTTGTAATCAATGTGTTGTCTCTCAGTTAAATCAAAAAGCAACTCTTGTGGTTTAGCAAGGTCACTGATATGGCCAAAATTCTTTCTTCTCTTCTCATCATGAAATTGGCACTATAAGCCAAGGTAGACAAAACAGCATGGAAGGAAAGGTATATCAAGTTTTGCTTTTATAGAATGCTAGTTTCCTATAAATTTGGTCACACTGCTACAAAGTGTTGGTGTAGAATTGATCTTAATTATTGACCATTAGAAACTTCTTAGTATTGAGAGATTATGAGAGGAGAAAGAGAGGGAGAGAAATTGAAATACAATCACACACACACATAGAAAAAGAATACAAAAACAATTAAGTAGTTTAGTATTTTTCCTACGTTATAGTCGCACTAAGATTTCATTATATTTCTCTCTTACAAAGAGCTTAGGAAAAGATTAAAAATTTTAAAGATACCTCCACCCATATAGTTCTTCTCCTTTTATATGCTAAGATGAAAAAGATGGTTTAGAGAAAAAAAAACATTTAATTGACCATCTAGCCATCAAATTTAAATTTCAAGTGTGAAATAAATTAAATTTGATGACTACTAAATTCGATAAAAAAAATCACATGTGAAATTTCACTATACATTTAGTAATCTGCTACTTAGAGTTATTTTTTTAATATATTAGATGTCATGCTTGAATACTTCTCTTAATGTGTTTCTTTATATGGATCTACTAATGTTTTTAGTATAGCGTCTCCTTTAACATGATTTATTGTACTCAATTTAGGTCATAAGATTTGACACACCATAATGAGCTCTCCAAATGATTACTTCTACATATTTGGAAAAGAAATCAATATCCTCTATAATAAATTTTTACTTTAAAAAAAGAGAGGAACAAGAGGTAAGGCCATGGAATAACTATAAAAGAAAGTAAATTTGGTGATTTATAGAGGACCACACCATCAATCCAGTATTAATGATACTAATATGTGATGTCCACATAATCATGAGTTATTAAAAGTCAATAATAACCAATATAATTAATCTTATATGTCATATTTAGGATCATTTGTTTGCTCCAAATAAGATAACACGTGCATTATTCATAACTTCAAGTGCATCATCTCTCCGGAGAAAATATACTTACATTTGGTCAAATGAATATCAATAAAATATATCACATACATATGCAAATTATGATGTGCTCTTCTTAATCTAATGAGAGAAAGAACATTTCTTTGAGAGTTTATTATGTAACAAATAATTTATGAAGATTTATCTTTCATAAATCTCTACCATTTGCTATAAAATAGCATTTTTTTATTAGAAAATTTACTCTCAAGAAGCTTAAAAGTAAGATTAAAAGGGGTATAATTTTTATATTTAAAACTATTATGTATTATTACATTATAATTCTTTAGATTATATAATTATTTATTATGATTGATGATTGTATCTAGGATGTTACTTTGAGAATATAACATCAAAACTATAATTCCATTAAAAATACAAAAAAAAAATAATATTAAAGAACCTGTGGTGTAGTGGTTATTAGTGAACAATATTTTCATAGGGTCACGAGTTCAATTCACATACTATGTAATTCATCATTCACAATTTTGAGAAAAAAAAACTACCTCAAAAAATAATTGTGTAACACAATCCACTCTATGAGTGCTTTGAGATAAATCTAAGATGAGCTATAATAAAAATCCTATACTTAAAGGCTTTCATCTTCATGTTATTTTCGAAGTCTAACTCCTAAAAGTTTATTGACTAGATCTTCTTTTTAATCTTCTCCATAAGATACTTATACTTATTAGTGCACTCCATTAATTTGCATAACTTCTTATGTGATTAATAATATTAATAAGAAGCAAGGTAATTCCTTTCTATATAGCTATCAATCTGCCTCCTTTTATGCATCTGCACACATTTTATTTTAAATCTTCTCTCTTCTCAAATGATCTCTTCACCAAGAACACCACATTGCTCTTGGCTGATGATGAAAGGGAAAGGATGATTATGGGAAGAACAAGAGAGAAATAGAAAAGATAAAATAAAAGGAACAAATACACAGAAAAAGAATGAAAAAATCCATATATAAACAAAAATACATATATTCTTAATCTAGTGTGCAATCTCACACCAATAAATATTACATAACATAAATAGAATAAATCACAATGACCACACAGTGAAAATTTTTAACTACGGCTTATCCTATACTAAGCAAGTCTCTACATGTGTGCCTATCATAGCACCTGGTGCATGTGAATTAGTGTGGTTAAGGACATACTATTATGATCTTGATAAGGTTATCAAGTCTAGAGTTTTCTTAAATATATAACTAGATTAAGATATTCTATCTTAATTTAATAATTTAAAAAACTTTCTAAAATGCATATATATATATATATATATATATATTTTTTTTATAAAGATGGAAAATAACATTTACTGAATGACTTTATATATGATCTAGATATCTATGATGACATATAATTGGCTACTGATATTTCAGGCATGATCATATGAGATTTAATCACAATATACTATCTCTCATTATCCCATGAAATAAACTCATATACAATGGTTATTAGTATATCCTGATCAAGAGTTAAGATCTAAACTTATGTGGACTTCACCATAGAGGTACCTACATGATTGACCTAGATCTACATGCAATAATGCAAACATGTTGACATTCTTATGTATGATGATGACAAGGGATGTGACATGCATGCAACCATTATGTTACATCATACAACTTAGATAGCTAGATGGGATACATCGATGTTGGTCTATATGATTGAATGCGTACAACACTCACAATGCCTATAATATACTACAAAAGATATGAGTGAAAAAAATAGAAGGGGGCTAGCACTGTGATTTTGTAAATCATGACACCTAAGTGAAACATTGTGTGCGTTAAGACAAAGGGGACAGTGTCATAGCTTTGTGTGTGTAAAGCCTGGGCACTGTAGCCTAAATCCCAAGATAGTTAGGATATCATCATAGCACTACATGTGTAGTGTTCAGGCGTTATAACTTGTGCCACAAGATACTAAGGATAACACTATGGTGCTACATGCATAGCACCAAAGCGATGCACTTCTCATTCCCAGGTCACAAGGGCACTTTGTTGCAATGCATGCATTTTTGATGTGTCTGCTAATGTCTTAATTAGATAACCTAAAATGCAGATAACAAACCCACTTAATGGCAAAGTCCTAATTTTTTAACCTAAAAGCCTCATGAGGTCTAGAGATGGGGGCATTAAGTTTATAATTGCAATATTTGGTGCAAATAAAATAATTATAAATAAAAAATAAGATTAATTTAGGGATAGTGCCACAATGTTACAAATGTAGCGCCAACATGATGCCATTTTGTTCAGGTCAGCATTGTGTTGTTGTAGATTATGATGGCAAGGTGATGGGAGATTTGAGGTGTTTTTTGTTGAAATCACTTAGGCAAATACATGGAATGGGACAACCACCTATCCTAAAGTTTTATCTATACACTAACACCTAGATATGACACTTTACAACATACCTAGGGGCTTTGAAATATGGAAAGTGGACAAAAGGACTGAGACACTCACATACATGAGGCTTGCAAGCTGATTCTCGGGTTGTTGCTTCTTATCACTGATTAAATGATTCTTCCTCAAGTTTGGATTGGTAAAACACCTTCTTCTTCCACTTTCCACTAAGGAAAACCCCTTTTCTTTCTCTAGGAGCTTCACCCTATCCATCTAAGAGTGAGGAGAAAGAGGGAGAGAGTTGTTAAGGGAAGATTCCAAAAACGTTCCCCTCTATCTTAGAGTTGAAAACCTTTTATTAGGGACATTTAGAGGGTCAAATGGTGAAAATGTCCTTTTTTTTCAAAACCCTCTCTTAAATATTTCAAACTCTAAGTTCAAAATGGGCATTTGACCACCACATGCCAAAAGAAGGCTGAAAATGCTAGTTTTTGTAGCAATCTTTCAATGTTTGCATGGTAGTAATGCGACACTCTATCTTGTTGTTCACAAAAGAGATATCTCCAAGATAAAGAAGATAATATTGTGGCACTTTGTATGGGTGCCATAGAACTAGCCATTGGCTTGTTGAGACCACCTTAGAAATTGCCAAGTAGGTTGAATTATATTGTCCTATGTATGTTGCATTAAAAATGGATCCAACATTATCATCATATGTCTAATTGCCTTCATCCTCTTATACTTATTAAATTACTTGATCTAAATAGGCTAATTCTTTCACTCATTAAAAAGAACTATTGGTTTTGAAATTGCACCATCTATTATGAATGCCTTAGAAAATTATGCTCCACCTAATATTTAAGAGATAAAAATTATTAGGGATTGCCAATTTTGATTCCACAGTATTATTGCTTTGTCACCTTTTTTCTTACTTTATCTTCTCTAATAAGTCCAATAAGGGTGTCAAAAGAAAAGCTCTCTAATGATTCATTCTTTCTAACTCCAAGTCCCTATTCTTTACCATCATCATTTGCCTCTTGCTTTACATCCTCCTCGATCTTATTGCCAATATGTTTGCCTCAATATTTTTATTATATTAGGCATAGAACATCATGTTATTATTGCTTAATCATTTCCTACTTGTTATCTCCTTCTTGGCTATTTTTGTTTGTTATTACCATCATTAAGACCAGCAGAAGGATTGTTTTTCACGCTCCAAATTTTGCCACCATTAATGTCTCTTGCCTTCATTGTGGTCTCCACTCCTTAATTTCTATTGCCATAACATTAAGATCCACTACCACCGACTACATTGGAATAATAAAAAAGAGAAAGGGCTTGTCATCTATCCTCACCATTAGTATAGTTTTTATAGTGGTAGCATATTAAGCCTAATAAAGTGTTTAGAGATTTGCTTTGCATGTTATTCAATTATTTATATTTGAAATCTACTCCATTCAGGATATAAGTGCAGGTGCTTGAAGATGAAAAATATATTTTAAAGCTTTAGGTGTTACATTTATTTAATTTTAAAATGTGGATATTGTATAAATCTAAAAGATTTTTGAAGATTTAATTCAACATTTGGCATTCACATATTTCTCATAATGATAGCATAATAATATAAAACTATAAAAGTTTCTAGCTACATCATTATAAGTTCTATGTAGGTACCATTTCTAGTCCCTATTTCATATTTTCCTTAAGAATCTTAGGAACTCCTATTTGAAAGTCTTTTATGGAGGTCCACTTGTTGACCTCCATGCATGCACCGTAAGTCAAGTCGAGCTCACAAGGTGAATTCAATGAGCTTTCGTGCACAAATCAGAGCTAAAATGCACTCGACGACATCAAAAATCAATTGAAATGATCTTCGATCGACAAATGGACTCCGTCATCGCATTCAGAATATTGAAATTGATCATAATAGACATCTTGCATAATTTGACGGCCGACCGATCAAGAAGGAGTCGCTGATGCGCTAACATGCATATCGAGGTCGAGAAGTTGTAACATTGCCCAAACAACCCATGTTCATGAAATTGATCGCTCCATTAGCATCAAAATGTCAAACCCTATCAAATGAGACTATTTATGCTTAATTCGGATGAGTCTACACGAATGTCAAGCGATCAAATGCGACGACGTGTGATTCTAAACTGAAATTGACCCGATTCGGCGCCGACTTGAACCAAACAGCCTCCGATCGTGAAACAACCTGTGTTGTTGCATCTGAAATATTGGAATAACTTAGAATCAACATATATATATTAATTATATAATTGTATCATCACAAAATTTAAAATTAGGGTTTGATTTTATTCAAATAAAAAAATGCTCTTATAAATGCTCCTATAAGACCTAACCCTAAGGGCATTCCTATTGACAGTCTTATCCCATATGCCGCAAGCATCCTCCCTTCCTCCCCTCATTTTCATGACTCCCATTCTACCTCCCAGCTCCCAGCCAAATGAGCGAAGTCCTCATTCGTCCGTCTCTACCACCGAAGGGCTTCCTCTTTTTGCAACTTACGTTAATTTCTCCTTGTAGATCGCACAAGGACTCTCATCATTTGTGTCAAACTCCAGTGCTGCAACTCTCTCTCGACTCCTCCACTCCAATCAAGCACCAAGCCGCACTTCCTTCCTCACACACACAGCCAAATGAGTAGCATCCCTCTCTTGATAGTAGGCAACGCACGCTCCGCCCTCTTCCTCGGTGCTGCTACCACCGCAGCCCTCCTCCTCTTGATTTATGATTCCTTTATCGACCCCGTCCAATTGTAGCTGGAGATTTTACTCTAAGGGTTGCGAATGTGCGAGTTTAGGGTAATTGGAAAGGTTGTTTCTAAGAAGATTGAGCGAGCATAAATAATCAACTATGTTAGATCTTTAAACACCTCTTCGACCAAAAAGGAAGAAGGATTTTGTGGACTTTTTGGATCATTTTTGATGGATACTAGTTATCTTTGTTGTCCTCCCAATTTTATTCACAGCATATTTCTTTATTTGCCTCGGTGATGTAAAATTCGCAATGAAATTAGAGAAAAGACGATAAAAGGAACATGAAGAAAATTTTAAGAATGTTGTGAATCATCTCAAGCAAAGAAATCCAAAGAAAGATGGCCTTGTTTCTACTGCCAGAAAGCCATATATTGCAGTGGGTATGACAAATGTTTATTATAAATGTGCTAGGCATTTTGAGCTCGATCTTGGAGCATTTAGAAATATCATCGAAATTGATAAAGAGAGGATGGTTGCCAAGAACTTGATGATCTCATGGTGGGTGGTCTAATCAATAGCTATGGCATAGAAGGAAGCTCTCATATATACGGAACACTTAGACTCTAGGTTCCTGTAGAGATTAAGCTTATACCTATTAAAGAGTACATGAAGGTAACTTACAAACCAGCAAGAGGAAACTTGAGAGAACTTGTACAGGCATATACAAATTCTTTTGCACCAAGAGTTGGAGACCAATCAAAGATTCTTGATTTTGTCGAGGGAATGATATACACTCCTACAAAGGTGTGTTCATGAATGGAGTTTATGCTTCTAAGGAAGAGGCAAAGAAAAAAAGGAAATGTAATCAACAACGAAGGCTGGTAGTTTAAGCCCTAGTTTTACCAACATGCTTAGAAAGCACAAAGAAGGGTGAATTTATTGAATACATTCCAACCAGGGGATGTTACCATAGGCACACAAGATGTTTGTATTGGGAGGGAAAGCTTATATTGCCATTTGTTGATCAATGGTGGTTCTGGTGGCTTCTTGGTTGGAGGATGCCACCAAAGGTTTCATTGCTTAAGGCCACACAGGGAGAAGCTATTAGGAATTACTATCATGTTATACATGTGATATGAGGCTTGTTGGTTCCTTTATACAAAGTTGGCGATGCTCTTGAATTCATTCACCAGGAAATGAAGGTACAAAGATCCCATCATGCTCAGTAGAGTTGACGGGTCTAAAGATCATGTTATGCCCAGTAGAGCTAATAGGTAGAAGATCACGACTGTAGTGTTGCAAGACACTGATCGTTATGCTCAGTAGAGCTGACGGGAAGGCCTAATAGACTCTCAATGCAGCCCCCTATGTGGCGAAGACATCAAGAGGCTGCCAAAATTTGGATTGATAGCAAACTTAATTAATTTAACGTAAAATGAACTATTAACTCAAAATTAAATCTAAATTGAAATTACAGGTGTTTGAAGACCCTATTATGCACAGTAGAGCTAGCATGTTAGAAGATCACGATCGTAGTGTCGAAAGATACTAACCGTTATATTCAATAGAGCTGATGGGAAGGTTGAATAGCCAGCGATGTAACCTCCTACGCAGGGACGACGCTGGGAGGCTGTCGAATTTTGGATTGATAGGAGACTTAAACAAGAACAAATAAAAGTGTTGATGAGCTTAAATTAAGCTTATTTAAAAAATGATAAATTAAAGAATAAACCAACATATAAAATTATAAAAGTCTTCAAATAAGTGTGATCTTACACGGGACTCGACAACTTGTTGATGATCATAAATAAGAAATTTAATGAACTTGAGGGTTTATCTCCTAACAAGAATAGAATTCAAATAAAGCTTCTGGTAATCTTGATAGTTGCCTATGAGCACAAATAAGACTTACAGTGGATTTGAAAGCTCATCTTTAATCAGAATAAGAATTAGATAAAATCTTCATAGAACTTGCAAAGAATCCAACAATTACCTAGATGCTTAAAGAGGTTATAATAACTATTATAAAAATAAGAATAAGTATTCAAAAATATTGAACTAATGAGACTTCAAAACTCATCAATGAGCATAAATCATATTTCTTATTTAACAATCAAATTATGTTACGATTCATACTGAACAATTTAGATTGTGCTATATACCACATCAAACAAATTGTTTAAAGCAAAAAAGAATTTGAATGAGACTTATGATGAGCCTACGAGCTTCTCAGTGATCATGAGTTAAGCTCCATTAAAACTTAAAGAGCTCAATGAGCTATGAACTAAATGCCAATAAATAAATATTAATCTAAATAATTGAACAAGATCTGAAATGTCAAATGCCACCGAATCTGCAACACAAAATTAGAAATAGATAGAAGGCATTGACTTAAATTCTAAATAGACTTCAAATATATTAATTTTTCATAAATTATGGAGCAACTATCACTCAATCCAAGTGCTTCAGAACTTATGCAATCATTTGAAAGAGACAAATTCTTGTACGAAATATAAAACAATCTTCAATTCAATTTGATCTTTCTAAATTAGTACAAGTATTCTAAATGACCACCCGCATGGGCCCCTACACTATGTTGAATGCTTAAACTTAGTGTGCGAGATCGTTGATTCCTTGTCTACTGACTAGTGGTGAACAAAAGCTAAGGACGTTGTTATAGCTTTCTCCGCTTGAGAAATCTCTGAGAAGCTAATTCTGTCATTTGACAGTATAACAACTATCTCCTATCTCCGTAATGATAACCTAGTTGATCAAAGATATCAACTAAGGGGTAATCATTACTATAAAAAATATCTAAGATATTTATATTCAATGTCCTCAAATCCAAAATTCTCAAAATATAAATCTAGATCTAATCCTCTATTATTAAATTAATAGAGTCGATAGGATCTGAATTAATAAACTAAATGATTATGCATACATATATCCCCAATGATAGCTGAGTTGATTGAAGATATCAACTAGAGGGGTAACTGTTATCAAAATATTTAAGATATTATATTCAATATTCTCAAATTCAAAATTCTCAAAATATAAATCTAGATCTAATCCTCTATTATTAAATTGATAGAGTTGACAAGATCTAAAATAATAAATTAAATGATTTAAACACCCGCATGGGCCCCGACACTATATTGAATGCTAAACTTAGTGTTTGAGGATGCTGCGTAGGTCTATTCTCAGTTGGGTCTTAAGACCGAGTCTGGGTTAACCAAACCTAAAAATCAAATGATATTATTATAATATCTTCAATATAATAAAACATCTAAGAAGCTAATTCTATCATATGATAGCAGATATGATCATTTATTACTAAATTAATAGAGTCGACAAGATCTAAAGTAGCTAAATAATAAATCACCCTGATGATGGCCATGTTAAATGAAAATTTTAACTAGAGGTGATATTTCAATCAAATTATGATTATAATTTCAAAGTAAATTAACTTAGATTGAATCTTAATTTAAAGGCAAAATTTGAAATATCATTGAGCTATATATGTCTAAGTGAAATTTAATATTAAAGACTTAAAGCTAAAAATCCAATTCACCTTATGCAATTATTTATCGAAAGTGATAAATTAAGAAAACTCTAGCTCACAAAAGAGCCAAAGTCAAATCAAGTACACAACTATATTTACTCTCAAACAATCTCAAGATAGTAAGGACGTGGCTCGTGTCCTCTAACTGCATGGCTTAGCCAGTAGGCTCCACATGATGCAGTTACGACCAAAGTCCTATGACCGGGTGGTTGTCACCAAATGACCCCACTATATCATGGTCACGATTGTAGCCCGTATTCTCCCCAATAGCTCTGCCTTTTGAGTTTTGAACCACAGGGTATACTTGATTAGGCAAAAAGCCCTCTGTTAGCTAAGGTAGACTTAAGCTTGTCTCCTTAGACAAATACCACCCTAGGTCTACAAAGATTTCTTGGTTCCTTCTATCTGACTTTAGCCCATAACTAATTTTCTCATGCATTAGGCATGTAAAATCCCATAGCCTATTTTAAATAAAAATGTCCAAAAATCAAAATAAAACTTGACAAAATTTGTATTAGATTTAGGTCATTATTCATGCCCTTCATGATCTAGTCTCTTAGGGGGTGAGTTTAAGGACTTAGTTTCTCTTCTAAGTAAATAATAGCCTAACCATCTTGGAAAGCATATGACATGCCTACATGTATTTAAAATCATAGGAGGAGTTAGTTGACAACCATTCGAGGTTTGTAAGTCCAACAGTCAGGTAGTTTATCCTCCTTTGTGTAGGTAAACCATACACCCATTTTGTCGCTTAGATTTAGGTCACGCTTTGGCCTATGCTGAAGCTCTATAGATTTAGGATCTGAGATTGTTGTTTCCCTTTGGGGCTACAAGCAAAAATTCTCACCTCTTAGGCATTTCTACAATCTTGTATTATGGAATTGTAAGTCCTAAATTTCTAATAAAAATTCAACTCAAATATATAATTCTCCTCAATTTCAATAATATAAAGCCCAACCATAGGATAATTTGGGATGCTCACTAGGCTTCCTAGTATCATGAGTATCTCTTACTCATCTCCCTTTGGATTCAATAATAACTCTCTCATTTTTTATCAATCCCACTTAATTTTCTAGAAATAACCAATTAATTGATAGTCCTATCTTTGAAATCTTTGGAGATAACGATCATTTACCTTAATAAATAGTATTTTTAAGAAATCTCATTCCTTAGGATATAATTAACTATGAGGGCTTGCCTCTATAGTGAACTTAACGAACCCGACTTGAAATAAACCCTACTTTACTTTTCTATGTAAAGTAGGAGAAATATCTCTGGTACATTTGAAGATCCATTGGCCTTAGAAATCCTTATTAGGTGATTAGATCCATTGTAGGATGGTGACTTTTATCTCTCGAGATAGTACATCATTCCTCAATGTTGCACCCGACCACCCTAATGAGTACATCTGTGGATCTGCATAGTGTCCCCTCACATAAACACACATAAACACCAAATAATAATCCCAGGCTGAGAGGATGATCAGAGTTGTTATAATTAGTAAGACTTGAAGAGTTTTCTAAAAGAGTAGAATCAGATAACCCATCAGAAGTGGCACAGATGTAACTCAAACTTATTTTCTTTCTTAATTTCTTAGATTTAAAAGAAGGTATATATTAGAAATCTAGTAAAGTAAGTGAGGTGTGAGATTTGATGCCCTCATCACCTAATACAAGATGTATACTAGAAGAAGAACTAGCTGAAGTTGGAATGTCGGCTGAAGTAGTAGTTGCAACAGTGGAATGGAGGCTGGACTTGGTCAGTGGTTGCACTACTTGGTTATCTTGAGCAATTATGGGTTGCTGCTGCTACTGTTGAGCTCCTACTTTCCCCAAGTTATCTTTAGCAACTTGCCAACCTTCCTTGATGTTGGAGGTTCAAGCTGCCACAGGCACCTGTAAAAAAAGTTTCTTAATTTTAGAAATAATTTTTTTAGAGGTTCGGGATAAAAATATATCTCAATCTTCTTTTATTTTGAGAGGATCACATGTATCCCCAAGGATTACCCTAATAGAACTGGATGGCTGTTCTACTAGATATACCTAAGGGATAACTATAGTGCCCGACTTGTAGCTATGCTCAAGCCAGTCCATAAATGTAAAGCAATCCTCCAAAACATGGCCTAACATGCAGTGGTAGGGGGAAAAAGTTAGGATCATTACTTCCTAGGCTCAAGTAGCTGAAAATCAGATTTATTTAATAGGTTATTAAAAATTTTTTGATTACCTCCCTCTTAAATGAATAAGGTTTATTTAATTTATCCAAAAGAGTAGGTGGGTGATGGCTACCTAGGGTGGGTATGTATACCGCTGCTGAGAGTATGGCTGAGGAGGAGGTGGCGAAGGCCATCGAGGCTGCTGTGATGGCTGATAAGATGGCCGAGACAGTGGTAAAGGAGGTGGAAGAAAAGCCTATTGACCTCGAGGTCTCTTCCACTGATCTCTGGCCGGTTGCTTCCCCTTATCCAATGCTGCTACTGCCTCTGGCTTCTTTTTATAAGCTTTCTGCAGCTTTGGCTTTAATGACTGATCTTGAAAAGGTAACTGTTTGGCCTCTCCTTGTAGACTAGCTACCTTGTTGATTAATTTCTTAAATGTCTTAATGGTGAAACCTTTAAGCATAAAGACGATCGGACCATGAATATTCTTTAATAGAATTTTAATAGTATGATGTTCAAACAGCTGTAGTTCGCATTTCATACTTAAATTGCATCATCTAAGAATGTAATTAATAAGGGACTCACTGGGGTGTTGTTGAGCTACAGCGAGATCAACCACAGTTACCTTTTGCTGAGCTCTAGCAAACCTCTTAACAAAGAGTTGCTCTAACTCAGCAAAAGTCTTCACTGAATCATTGAGAAGTTTAACATACCAATCAAAAGCTATGCTCACTAGACTGCTAACGAAGAGGCAGAACAATAATGCATCGCTCCCACCAGCATTGCAACAACTGGCCCTAAAGTGTGCTACACATTAACAAGGGTTCCCACTGCCATCAAAACTTTTGAAAGAAGGAGGCACAAAGCCCTTAGAATATTGGATAACATCAAATTCCTCTGGGTAGGTTCTACCCTTTAGAACTAATGAACCACCTCAGGCTTGTGCCAACATTTCCTTCACTTAATGTTTCACCATGAGCTTGATGTCTTTTTTTGGTATGGAGGTATTGTCCACTACCTTCCTATACAAGCTAGTACTTCCCTACTCTTCTTGAGGTGAACTCTTGGGTTGATCTAGGACATGTAATAATTCAGGTTGACTAGTCTCCATAATGGTAGGTTGTATTGCTGGAGCTTGATTTTGAAGTGCTAAAACTACCACTAACAAATCTTCAACTCTCTTCCCCATCCTATCAATTTGCTCATCTTTCTACTTGAGTTGTTGAAGGAGGTGTTGGGTCGAATAGGTTGTATCATTCTGTTCGGTCGTGATACCTTCTGAATTATGATGATCCCGAAGGAGGGAACCTCTAGTATCAACCATGTGTACCTCTGCCGAGTCTTCCAACAAATCATGCTCATCGGGGTCGAGACTAACCTTCTCCTATTCGAGGCTAGACCAATCATACCTTAGGATTTCTTTCTTTTCAGTAAAATACTGTGCCGGCATAAATCATGGCTAACCGGTGGTGGGATTATGCTTGTTAATGGAGATACATCTGACCTCCCCTGCTACTGGAGTGCCAATCATGTGAGGGCTATGCTCACTGGAAAACTCATGCTCATGATTGTCAACTACTATGTGGTCTATCACCATGGAGTGTTGTCCCTTATTATGAGATATCAGGTTGGTGACGTTCCTTCCTATCCGCCATATATCTCCATATTGAGGTGATGGTGGTGGTGGCATGACTACGATGTTGAGCCATGCCTCCTTCATTGAAGTAAGATGGAGAAGAGGAGATGAAGTGATTCATTGGCCCTAGATGTACCCATTAGGGTTTAATTTTTGGTGTTTATGTTTGTTTATATGAGGGGACACTATGTAGATCCACAGATGTACTCATTTATTGTACTATATTGAGAGACAAAAGTCACCATCCTATAATGGACCTAATCCCCTAATAAGGACTCTTAAGGCTAATGGGTCTTTGAATGAACTAGAGATTTTTCCCCTACTTTACATGGAAAAGTAAAGTAGGGTTTATTTTAAGCCGGGTTGATTAAGTTTCCTATGGAGGTAAGCCCCATAATTAATTACATCCTAAAGAATGAGACTCTTTAAGAATACTCTCGATTAAGATAAATGACCATTGTCTCGAAAGATTTCAAAGATAGGACTATCAATCAGTTGGTTATTTTTAGAAAATCAAGTGGGATTGATAAAAAAGGAGAGAGTTATTATCAAAATCAAAGGGAGATGAGTAGGAGATACTCATGATAGTAGGAAGTCTAGTGAGCATCCCAAATTATCCTATGGTTGGGCTTTATATTTTTGAAATTAAAGAGAATTATATATTTTAGTTGAATTTTTATTAGAAATCTAGGGCTTATAATTCCACAATACAAGATTGTAGAAATGCCTAAGAGGTGAGGATTTATGCTTGTAGCCCCAAAGGGAAACACAAACCTTAGATCCTAAATCTAGGGAGCTTCAACATAGGCCAAAGCTCAACCTAAATCTAACCAACAAAATGAGCGTATGGTTTACCTCCACAACTGAGGATAAATTTTTCGACTGTTGGACTTACAATCGCTTGGGGTGACTGCCAACTAACTCCTCATTTGATTTTAAATACATGTAGGAAAGTCATATGCTTTGCAAGATGATTAGGCTATTAATTACTTAGAAGAGAAATAAAGTCCTTAAACTCACCCCCTAAGATACTAGATCATGAAGGGCATGAATAATGACCTAAATCTAATGCAAATTTTGTTAAGTTTTATTTTGAGTTTTGGACATTTTTATTTGACACAGACTATGGGATTTTATATGCCTAATGCATGAGAAAATCAACTATGTGCCAAAATCAGAAAGAATGAGGTGTGTTTCCATTATGGTTCTAAAAGGTCAAGCCATTTTCACTGGCAAAGGTGGAAGCCCTCTATTAGCAAGAGTGAGAAAAATATGATTTATGCATGATATGAGATGTATAACATCCAGCTAAGGGGTTGCTAATCCTATTATTATGTTGATTTATGTCCTAGGCTTTAGGTGAGATTATGAATTATTTTGTTTAATTTTGAATTGATTAATTGGATAGGAAATTTATTTTTTTCTTAAGAGACTAATCACATCGAGGCCAATCAACATTCATCAAACAATTAAGAAACTAGGAAAATCATGCCATCCTAATTATGTAAAAATAAACATAACATCAATCAATTTATAAAATTAGTGCAAAAGGATAAGAAGCCGGTGCGGTTGGGTACCGCTGTACAACTCGAAAAGAAATTTGGGTAGCCAAGCTCTACCCTTATACAACCTCGATTACAAAAGAATAATTACAATTAAAAGGAATTCATGTTATGGGGGTCTTCATTCTTTATTCTTCATTCTTCATTTCTTCATTTTGATTTGCTTCTTCGCTTTCTTCCTTTTGTCTTGATTGGAATATGGTTACTCCAAAGGCATCACATGGTACATAAGACTTGATCTTATAACCAATGTTCATCCTAATCCCCCATAACATTCATTCTAAATCCTGATTACAAAATTTACATAAAAATGGGAAAGGTAAATCTAACTATACATGCAAAACAAATGTTAGCAAAACATACCATACTACCCAAGTAGTTATATTAATAATTTGGACTTAGCACCTTGCATATAGATAACCAAGTCCACCTGTCTTAATTTGGATTATGCTTAGGGACTAAGCAACCTGCACAGCAAAAGCACTTATATTCTTTTTATTTTTATTATAGCGACCCCTTAAGTACAATCCCCTGCAGAAGACATGATTAGACTAAGATCGGCCTATCATCCAGTCTATGCACATACACCCTAACATCCAGTTTAAAATATTACATGAAACAAAATCATGCATCAAACCATGCACTGCCCTAACATAGAGCTAGAAGTGGTGACTTACCCTAATGTGTGTCATTTAAGGCTTGTGTAACGCCTTAGCTAGGCATTAAGGTTGAAATTTTCCAAGTGTGAAAGATTCAATTTATATGGTGGTTTCATTTCAAGTGATTTAGTTGACTTGTCAATTTTAGTTGGTGATTTGATTTGGTTTGAATAAACCTATACTTAGTGACTAAATGTTATGAAGAGAAGAAAAGAGAAGAGAGCTCTCTTTCATCGCTACCTTAAAGCATTTCTAAGATAGTTTCATTAATTAAATTCTCTTTAATGAATGATTAATTATGTGTTTTAATTAACCCTAGATTTAGATTTGCTCTAAATAGCCCTATTCAAGAAAGACATATTATTAGATTAGAAGTGATTACTATCACATAACACACCCATTCATTTATTTCCATCATGTATACCATGCATATGAATAATCCAATGCATACCTATACATGAAATGCAAATCTTAGCACACTTTGATGATGAATGCAAAGAGATGTGATTTGAAAGTTTGAATATTCCAATTGGATCATTAATGCATGTCTTTGTTATGTAGAAAAAAGAGATTTCTCATCCAATAGCTAAATGTACATTCGCATGTATAAAAGTTATAAGTGAGTACGACACCATTATTTTCTACACCAGAGGCTTAAGGTACATGACCTACTTAGGGCTACTTAAAGCCTTGCAACCCCGAGATGTCCAAACTGATATACCACTTTCTTAGATACATGTAGATGTACAAAAAGAACCAAATGGATAAGGAATCATGCAAAAGATTATGTTTGATTTGGTTGTATGATTTACACGTGTAATATGAAGATCCTTCCTAAGTCTTAATATCGAGATGCATAGGAATTGATTTAGGCAAGTGTTGTGTTCTTTTCAAATAAATTATACACTTGCAAATCCTATGTGAATCCATGTTAAGAGAAGGAAAGAGAACTTCATAATATACATCTTATGCTATCATCACATACAAGCTTATAAATATTTATAACTAGCATCACTTCATTTATAATCTTTGATTTATAGGTTTTTTTATAATAAATTTTGGTTTAATAGTGATAATAGCCACTCATATTCTTACTTTTAGCCAACACATGCAATTTGACATAAAAGGAAACATTTTTTTAATTAATTAATTTTTAAAAGAAATGAATGCATGATTTCATATGGCAAACAATATTTAGCATGATTGGAAAGAAATAAAGGAATGTAAGCACATGACTCCATTCACCCTTAATCTCTATAATCATATAAATAAGATCATTTAAAATGAATCAAAAATTCTTTAAGGAGATTTTTTCTTTCAATTTGATTTGACTTAGGAAATATGAAGGGTTTGCTAGTCCTAACCTCCCATGTGTGAATTGGTTTGGTTTAGTTTAGAATAATTAGGTTAATTTTATGTTTTGATTAGGTTAAGGTATGAATTAAATCCATTAATTACCCTATACGTATACCACTTTAACATAATTATCCAAGTAATTATGAGCAAACATATGATATGCAACCACATGAAAATTAAATCTGCAATGCACCTAAGAAATGAAGGGGCCTAATGCAATTGGCTCGCAATTGTTGATTAATTAAGCTAAAGGATTTGATTAAGTAATTTTATAACCCTCCTAATCATGTAGTTTGACTATAATTTCCTTTGGAATTATCTTAGATTATTGAACACCTAAGAATCTACCCAAGAATTGAATGATTGAGTTTTGAAATGATTTAGTTTTGAGTTTGATTAATTAAATTATTTAATGAGGTGATTAAGCCATTTATTAGTTGAAAATTGATTAAGTGTTATCCAAATGATGTAAACTTAGGGGAAAAGATTAGAAAAGAGGTCCTAATCTCATTCCCTATGTCCATTCACTATTTCATAATGATTAGTGAACCTAATTAATGGATTCATTACTCTTTAACATGCTAATTAATCATTTAATGAATTAAGAGAGGGAATAAGAATGAAACAAGCAATTCTCCTAATTAATCAAGCAATAAATTCAAAGAAAATCATGGGAGGCAGAGGTCATTCCGATAATCAATCTCAAAAGTTTGGAATTAATTGCTAGAGTAATTAGAGAATAAGTAGCTTAATTTTATTTCCAATAAAACCCAAATTGAGTCAAAATCACTATTTAAAATTAATTGATTTTAATTTTCTATTATTCTCCTCTAAAATACCTTTAAAATGAGTATTTATTTGTATTTTTGGATTTTTCTATAATTAGTTATGAATTTTGAAATTTTCACCATTAAAATCAGATTAATTAAGCCTAATTAAACTCCTAATCCCATCGGGCCACATGGTGGACGCTACTACACGTGCACTTTTCATGTCATGATAGAATTATTTAAGTTATCACATCCGAGACACACTGGCGGACGCTCTTTCTCTGCGGGTCATCATATCTAAGATGGGACGCCAAAGATTAATCCCATGATTTAGGCTAAGAATTATAGTGGATCCAGCGTGATTTGATTAGGATCGTCTGATCAAATCATGCAGAATGGATGGTCCCTCATCTGTCTCCTTCTGAGTGGTGAGAGACGGATGTCGTCTGTTGATCGTCGCTCGATCTGAGCTCACTCGAGCTCGAATGGAGCTCAAATTCATCCCACACCTTCGAGGAAGCACAACCAACACATCTAACGGTGGAGATCACATGGCATAATGATTTTCTTTATAAAGGAACAAGAAAATTTTACTCTAAGGTCGGTTCACCAGAGGCTATCATTGGTGCTTCCAATGAAGGAGGTAGCTTTGTCTAGTAGAGACGAAGCCCTGTTGAAGAAATCTGATCTTGATTTAAAGTGGTTTGCTCGGTCTACCAAGCTCCTCTTCAATGGTGATCAATCTTGATCGAAGTGGCACTCCCTATTGCTTAGAGGCTTGGGAAATGGTTCGAGCTCGATGAGGTCCAAGGATGGAGTGTGCAAGGTTAATTGCACTTTGATTGAGGATTGAGTGAATTGAGCTCGGGATTGATCTCCCCTGTTCTGATTTTGAGTAAAACTAAGAAATGGGAATCAAGGGAGCTCATGAATGGCTGGGAAAACCTTGGGGAGGTTTTGATTTTACTCCTAAATCTCTAAATGAATCTCTCCTTATTTGAGTGAGAATGAGAGGAGGGGGGGGGGTGTATATCCCCCCTCCTTGGATTGGACAGTGCATGACTGATTTGCCATTTTGGCTCGGCTTGGCTGATTAGTTTGAGTTGAAAAATACCCCCACAAGGGTCTTTTTGGGTGGATGAGTGAAGGAGAGTGACTGCCCATGTGGTTATTAAGTAAATTTGGTGAGCCAAGTGTCCAAGGGTGATTGGGGAGGTCGGTTTGACCTCCCTTTGGGTTATGGTCGACCCAAGCTCATTGTCTCATGTTCACCACTCTCTTTGGTGCCCATGTGGACTAATAGATGGGTGTCAAGTGGCCTTGGAAAAGGAATGGCCAAATTCCAAGTGAATTTGGTCATGGAATACCCTTTGACCCTAAGGAAAAGTGGTCATTTGGCTATGAGTTTTATTTGGGAAGATTTGAATTGATTTAAAAGTGGGTTGGGCCAAATTTCAAGTGATTTGGAGTTCATTTGATTTGATTTGGCTAAATTTGACCCATTTAGGTCAAGATGGGCCAAATTGGGTTAGTTGACCAATTGGTCAAATTGGTTCAAATCATGAGTTAGGTCAAGTTCAAATGATCATTTGGATATTATGGGTATCATTGGTTCAATTTAATTTAGTTTAGATTTGGTTTTGGTTCATTTAGATTTCTTTGGGTCAAATGGGTCATGTTGACTAATTTGACCCATTTGACCTAATTAGGTCATGGGTTGGTTTATTGATCATTTGAAATGTATTGCAAGCTTTGGTTTCAATTAATTCTGATTTGGTTTGATTTCAAGTTGATTTGACTTTTTGGGTCAAGTTGGGTTCATGGTCAAATGGGTTAGGTTGGGTCTATATGGTCAATTGAAGCTTTTGTCAACTTCAACATGTGATTTGGAATGAACTTGAGCCATTGGTTGTAATCAATTTGGATTAAATCATGATTTGACCAATTTTGGCTTTTTAGGCCAATTTGGGTCAACTTAGGTCAAGTGGTCAATTAGGCTTGGTTTGGCTCAATTGATGACTTGGTCATGTTTAATCATTGATTATGGATTGGTTTAGATCAATGGTTTCAATCAATTTGGCTCATAGTAAATTTTGGATTCTTTAGGTCTCATTTGGGCTAAGTGTTGACTTAGTAAAAGGCTAGGTTTGACTTGGTTTGACCTAATTTGAGTGATTGATCATTCTAGGATGATCGCTGATCTTGATGAGCTTAGTTTAATCCAATTTGGGTTGGATTAGAACTTAGCTCAAAAAGGTCTTTTAGATCACTTTAGGTCAAGTGAGCCAAAATTGGTCAATTAACTTGATCTAAGCTTGATTCAAGTTTGGTTGAACTCACATATAGACTTATGATGATGGAAATATAAATCCAATTGCAAGTAGTTTGGAGTCAAATGAGTTTTGGTTCATTTGACAATTTCAAGTCAAAAGGATGCACATGGGTTTGACTTGGGTTAGTTTTATTTTGGCTTAGTGATTGTAGTTTATTTTTATATTTGAGCATATGATTGAAGGTGTGATTGTTTGAAGAGAAAAATCTAAGGTTTGTATCGATCTGAGAATGATTTTGCTAAATCCAAGAAATTGTCTTAAAATATATAAATCGGGTTTGGATTTGAGTTTTGAATTTATATTGATTTGATTTCAGCCATTTGAATTTATATTTCATTTATATTTGTGAAGATAAATGAGAATATAAATGATCCATGAGAGAATCATGTGAATAAAGAGTGATTTGATTGTGAATTTAGCAAAGGTAGGTCAAAAAGTTTGAAAAAGGGGTTTTGATTTGGATGATTTGGATGCCAATTTCATTTATAGTTGTGAATACAAATGATGAAATCACTTGGCTTTGGGTTGATTTGAAGGGTTTCGCTAATCTTATGGATGTGACTTATAAGGCTTAGGAAGGTTTTTGATTTGGAATTGATCATGGGTTTCAATCATTTAGAATTGGAGTTAGATTTGGAATTGATTTTGGATTTGAATCTTTTAGGATTGGAATCGAATTTGGAGTTGATTTTGGATTTGAGAAACTCAATTGAGTTAGGATTGATTTGAGATGAAAAATCAATTGAGTTGGAATTGATTTGATTTGATTTGGTTTGAAGGAGTGTACATTGGCTGGATTTGAGCTATGGGGTAAGTGGTTGCCTTAGATCCGTAATGCATAGCCTAATCCTATGATAAACTCTTCTAAGTCTCAAAGGTTAGGTTAAGTGTTCACCTAATCACTAGAACTGTCTCAAGACTATGGAACTCTTAGTGTCTAGAGGAGTCTTATGTCTAAGATGGAGAAGTTGAGAGCTCACTCCAAAAGTGAGGTCAACAAAGGGCGCCCAATAGGTGTGGTGTGACTGACAAGGCATACCACACATATTGGTGTTGACCGAGATAATCAACAATGTTCTAAGAATCACAAGCACTAACAAAAATCATCTACTCCTAAACCCGAGGTGTAGAAGGAATCAAGATCTTAGTGCAATGCAACTCTACTTATGTCAAAGACATGAGAGGAGGAATAAGGGATTGAATATGTGAGCCTTTCACTCGGGGAAAAGGTTCAAGTTATCCACTGGGGATAAGAGGTGCTGACATCCATTGGGGATTATAATTTGGAATCCATTAGGGATTAAAGTGTAAACCTTCCACTAGGAGAGTAGGTTCAGGTTGGATTGAATTGACTCTTGGAAAAATTAAAAAGATTTGTGTCTCACTAAGGAGAAGCTGATCAACTTGACTCTTTAATTTGACTCCACTAGGGAGGTTGGTTGGTTTTGTTTCAGATTTTAAATTTAAAATTTTGAGATGCACCATGGTGACTGGAAAGTGAGGCCATGTCGGTGGCCTACTGATTTATTAATCCAAAGGGTTGTCTACCAACCACATTATAAGACTATGCAACCAAAGGGGTTACCTTTCGATTTACGGTGGCTATACTAGGAAGAAAGTGTAGCAGACTTACATTCTCCAAAGTAGGGATCAGTCACTAGGGTGATCTATTGGCGACACAATAAATTGAACCCAACCTTAGGCAAACTACTGAGTGAATGCCACTGCGGGACTTAAATCAGCTTAAAGATAGTCAAAATTAATTTTATTTTAATTATATTTGATGAATCCCATTAGTTTGTGATGGACCACATTGAGTAGGGGCTATGTCAGCCTTGGTCTACTTCAAATTTACCGATCAAAATGGGTAGTTTCCTAGCCGAAGGGGAGAACTATCCAACCAAAGGGGTGCCTTTCGGTTTGCAGCGGCCAATTCAAGGAAGAAAGCATGGGGACCCATATCTTCCTGAACAAAAGATCGCTGGGGTGACGCATTAACAAAGTAACATGTCAACCCGACCTAGGGCTGCCCGTTAGTTTGCGATAGTCATGCTAGAAAGAATGCATAGTAGACTTACATCTTCCGAGAAATGATGTTTGTGTTGTGGCAAAATAGATTGCAACGACTAAGAAAGTACCTACCGGGACTTATCTTAAGTGTAGTGCCATTTCTAGGGAGTTTCGACACTACCCTAAAGATATGATGCTTTCTTGGGAAAGGTGCCACTAGGGGCTTGAATTCCTAATCCACAAGTAAATAAATTTATTTGTTTGTTTATTTATCATGGACCCTGTTGGTTTATGAGGGATCACAAGAAGCTTATAGACTAGACCATCTCTGATCAAGGGAGAATTTATGCATCCATTGAATAAATTCTTCAATCATAAGGGTGGCTATTAAGAAAGGGGGACAGTCCCATCCAATAGTAGCTCAGGTAATGTCTAAATGGGGTCGCTAAGGACGTGATCCAAGTAGAGTGCCCGTAGGGGAGGGGCCACTAAGAGCTTTATCCTGATCCCTAAAGAAGTTAATGTCTATAGGTATTCGGTGGCCAACTCAAGGAGAAAGTGCAGAGACTCATATCTGCCAAGAGTGGTGTATCCCTTGGGTGAGTCACTATCAGCATAGCAAACATCAATCAACTTAAGGTGTCATCAATTTGCAATAATCAGCCTAAGAAGAAAGCATCAGGGACTCACATCCTTCTACATTAGAACTAATTGTTAGGATAGTCTGTCTTCGGCACGATAGGTGCTATCCAACCTAGGGCGACTACTGAGTCAATGCCACTGAGGGACTTATATCAACTCAAAAGTACTCTAGAGGAAAGGAACCACTGGGGAGCTTACCTTCATCCTCAAATATACTTGACCTAGCATGCATGGCTCAAGAAGAAGGTGTATAGGCTTCATCCTATTAAACAAAGTCAACATGCGGTAGCTTACTGGCTGTGTAGTGAGGCCTACCAAACTAACAAGGCTCTCATCGGTTTGCAATGGTCAAGTCAAAATCCACCATAGGCCAAATTGATTGAAACCATTGATCAAAACTCATTCATGATCAATGTTTGAACTTGACCAAGTCATCATTTGAGCCTAACCTAAATTGGCCAACTTGACCCAAGTTGACCCAACTTGGCCTAAAAAGTCAAAATGTGTCAAAACTTAATCTATGCTAAATTGATTGAAACCAATGGGTCAAGTTCATTCCAAATCACTTGTTGAACTTGACCGCCTCAATTGGCTAACAAGATCCAACCTAGCCCAATTGACCATGAACCAACCTAAAAGGTCATATTGAGCCAAAATTAAATTAAACCAAAATTGATTGAAAATAAAGATACCAAATCATTTCAAATGACCAATGAAACCTAAACCAACCCATGACCTAACCCAAATAGGTCAAATGGGTCAAATTGGTCAACGTAACCCATTTGACCTAAATGAAATCAAATGAACCAAATCAAAATAGAAATCAAATTGATCCAAACCAATGATGCCAAAATATTTCAAATGGTCATATGAACTTGACCTAACCATTGGTTTGACCAAATTTGACCAATTGGTCAACTTGTCCCAAGTTGACCCATTTTGACCTAAATGAGTTAATATGAGCCAAACCATATCAAATCAATTCTAAATTCAATAAAATGTGACCCAACCCATTTTTAATCATACCAAACATACTCAAACTGAAATCCAAGCCAAATGACCATTTTACCCCTAGTCATAGGGTAATTCTTGGCCAAATTCACTTGGAAATTGGTCAAATCCTCTTTATGACCACTTGACACTCTCATAGTGGACCAAGTGGACACTAGTGAGCATGGTGCACTTGACCCAATGGGTTTGGGTAAGACAAACCCAACCAAGGCCAAAATTGACCACTCCCTTCATTTCAAGCACATGGGAATCCCTCCTCCCCCCAAAATCAGCACATGGCACACCTCCTCTGCCTCCCTCTGGCCAAACTGAACCATGTGCAAGTTCAAACAGCCTAACAAACCCATTGCATAGGATGAATTTGATCAAAATGGAAGGAGAGCTTACGGCCGTTCAATCCTTCAAGGGGGAGATATACTCCCCCTAATTTCACTTGAATCATAGATATTTATACTCGATTGACTAAGAGATACCTAAGGCAAGCTCCACAAGCTCCCTCAAGCAATCCCCAAGCATTTAACATTCTCCATTTTCATATTCCTTTGAACCAAAAATAGGGGAGGCTAAGGAAGTTTTCAACTCATCGAATACACAATATCAATCCATTTCCTCTTGCAAGCATTTTGAGGGAACCTAATTAAACTCATCCAAACCTTCTCAAAGGCAAGTGGAGGTGGGAGCTACTCAAGGCCGTGAGCATTTGAAGAGGAGCTTGGTCCATAGGAAGATCCACTTCATCCTAAGGCTTGAAACTTTCAATGTATTTTATCTCTAGAAGATGATAGCCTCCGGTGAGGTATGCCTTCAAACCAAGCCTATAATAGGGAGTGTGTGGCCCTTTGTGAAGAGAATTTTCATCTCAAGTAAAATTGGCCATTGGATGTCTTCCTCCTTGCATGATGATGGTGTGGGTTGAGTTTGAACTCAAATCATGCTTAATCAAGCTCGATCTTGCCCTAGGGACGTTGCCCTCTCATGAAGCAGCTCGGATGGATGGGGACTATCCATCCGCATGTTTTGGATGGATCATGGTCAAGCCTCAGGATCTATGATTAATCCATTTAGAACCGCGAGCTCGATCTTAACCATCCGATATTTGATTGGACAATAGAGAAAGCGCGAAGCACCACCCACGACGAATGAAACTTAAATAATCCCATCGCACAAAAGTGCGAGCGCATCAGCCCACGGTGCCATGGTATTAGTTAATAATTAAGGATTTTAATTATTAATTCTAAATCTTCAAATATTCATAACTAAATGTAGAAAAATTAGAAAAAATACAAAATAAAAAGCATTGTGAAGATAATTTAGTAGAAATAATCTAAAATTATTTCTAATAGATTTTAAATAGTGCATTTTCATTAATTAGGTTTTAGGGAAAACTTAATAACCCCAATTACTCCATTACTTTATTAATTCACTTCAAATTTCTCAAATGCATTTAGAGGGATGACCTTGCCACCCCTAATTTTCTTGGGATTTATTGATGAGTTAATTGGGAAATCAATTAATGAATCCTTAATCACTCTCTTTATGTTATTAAGGGTAATTAAGTATGTGAACAGTGGTTTATTCCCTTTATTAAGTTAATTAAGTCTTGCTTAAGTGAAGAAGAGGTTTATGGAATGGGTTTGGGGAATTTTCCCTAAGCCATTCCCTAAACCCCTTTCCTTCCTTAATCCAAACTTTATTAAGGGCTAATTCACTAATCACCTATTTAATTAACTTGATAAAATTTTCAAAACATTCTAGAACTTAACTAATTCATCTTGGGTAGGTGCTTAGGTGTTCAATAACCTAAGTAGCTTAAGAAAATCAAAATCCAACCCACATGTGTGGGAAGGGTTATGAAAGTACTTAAATTAAACCCTTTAGCTTAATTAATCACTAATTATGAGAAAAATTGCATTAGGCCCCTTTCTTTCCTAGGTGCATTACTGATTTAAATTCCTTATGTGGTTTTATGTCATACATTGGCTCATAATTATTTGATCAAATATGTTAAAGTGATGTAGGTAAGGGGTAATTAATGAACTTAATGTACACCTTAACCTAAACAAAATATAAAAAATCAATCTAATGATTCTAAAATTAAACTAAAATAACATACACATGTGGGAAATGGGTTAGGACCAAGAAACCTCTTCACATTTCTTAAATTCAAATCAAACTCAAACAAAATTAAAAATCTCTCTAAAATAAATTTGATTTACTTTAAATAATCATATCTCATAAGATTGTCTTTATGAATTAATTAGGGAGAATGAATTTACATGCTTTCATCACTTTATTTATTTCCTAACATGCTAGATGTGTATGTCATATGAAAATCATGCATTCATGCCTTTTAAAAAAATCAAATTAAAAATGAAATGTTTTCTTTATGTCAAATTGCATGTTTTGGCTAAAGTAAGAATATGAATGGCTATTATCACTATTAAATCTAAAATTATTTTCAAAACTTATAAATAAAATATCATAACTGAAAGGTATGCTACTTATAATTATTTATAAGCTTGCATGTGAGTATAAATATGAAGATGTGCATTGTGTGACTTTCCTTCTCTTCTCTTTTAGCATAGTTTTGAATAGGATTTTGTAAAGTGTATAGTTCATTTGAAAAGAACACAACACTTGCTTAAATCCATTCCTATTCATTCCTATGTTATCACTTAAGAAGGATATTCACACTTGCATAAAAAAATCAAACAAACAAACATAAACTTTTTTGCATGATTCTCTTTCCATGCATTTCTTTTTGTACATGCACATATAATTAAGAAAAAAGTGTCCTGAAAATCGAGGTTGCGAGTCTTTAAGTAGCCCAAAGTAGGTCTTATACTTACACCGGTGCTAATAATACCATACTCACTTATGTCTTTTATACTTGTAGATGTGCATATGAAAAATGGATAAAAGAATCACTCTTTTTCTATTTAATAAAATCATGCATCATGATGCATCTAAATTTTCTTAAGTAAACTCTCTTAGAATTCATCATTAAGATGTGCTAAACACTTCCATTTGCATGCATAGGATTCATCCATATGCATGTTACACATGTTGGGAAAAAAATAAAGTGTTGTGTGTTTTGTGGTAGTATTTCACTTTACTTAATCTTAAACTATCTTTCTTTTGAATAGGTTTGTTTAGGAAATTTTAAAATTAGGATTAATTAAAACACATAATAAAACATTCACTAAACAAAAATCAAATGTGAATGTACCTTATAAATTACTTAAGGTAGGGAGGAAAGAGAAATTCTCTTCTCCTTTCCTCTCTTTACAACACTTAATTAATTAGGTTCATTCAAACCTATCCAAATCACAAGATAAAAATCAACTAAATCAAATAAATCACTTAAATGAATCACCCTCTAAGTTGAACATTTTCATACTTAGAAAACTTCAACCTTAAAGCCTAGCTAAGCATACCACATAAACCTTAAATAGCACACACATTAGGCTAAGTCACCACTTTTAGCTTTAGTTTAGGGCAGTGCATGGTTTGGTGTTTGCTTTTATTTTGTGATATAATATTTTAGTCTAGATGTCAAGATCTATGTGTGTAGACTAAATGGTAGGATGATCTTAGTCTAACCGTTATCTTCTGTAAGGGATTGTGCTTAAAGGGTGCCATAATAAAAATATAATTAATTTTCTGTGTAGGTGCTTATACCCCTAAGCATAATCCAAAATAGGTCAGGTGAACTTGGTTACCCATGTGTGGGGTGCTAAGTCCAAGTTATATATATACATTCTTGGGATTCTATGGTTTGCTTAACTAATCTCCATTTTCCATGTTTTAGTTAGATCTCTTTTTTTCATTTTCATATAATTTTGTGATTAAGATTTTGGAATGATTGTTATGGGAGATTAGGATGAACATTGGTTATAAGACTATGTCATATGTATCATATGAAACCTTTGGAGCAACCACATTCCAAGCAACCAAAAGAAGAAATAAGAAAGAAAGGATAATGAAGAAAAGAAGAATGAAGACCCCACATAACAATGTATTTCTTCTTGATTGTATTTAATTCATTTGTAATCCAGATTATATAAGGGTGGAGCTCGGCTACCCAATTTAGGTTTGTGCGGTGAAGCCCGACCACAAATGGCTTCTTATTCTTTTGCACTAGCTTTATAAATTGATTGATGTTTATTTAGCTTGTGCATTAAGATGGCATCTTTTCCTAGTTTATTCTTTGCTTTGATGTATGACCTGGATGATGATTAGGCTCTTAGGAAAATAAATTTTCTATTAAATAAAAATAACTCAAAACTAAAATAAAATAACTCATAACCTTACCTAAAGCCTATGTTATAAATCAAGATAAAAGAATTAGCAACCCCCTTAGCTGGATGTTGTATTACTTTTCTCACATCTTGCATAAAAAGCATATTATTTCACTCTTGATTGGAGGGCTTCCACCTTTGCTAGAGAACTTTGCTTGACCTTTGAGAGCCATGGTGGAAACACACCTCCTTATCTTGCTAATTTTGGCCCATAATCTAATTTCTCATGCAGGCATATGAATCCTAAAGCTGTGTCAAATTGATTGTCCAAAATAAAAATAAAATGTAACAAAATTTGCATTAGATTTAAGTCATTAAATCATGCCCTACATGATCTAGTGTGTTTAAGGACTTAGTCTCTTCTAAATAAACAACAACCTAACTATCTTGCAAAAAACATATGACTTGCCTACATGTATTTAAAATCAGAGGAGTTAGCGACCACCCAGCAGTAAGTCCAACAAATGGTTTTATTCTCTCTTGTGGAGGTAAATCATATGCCCATTTTTGCCTTAGATTTAGGTCATGCCTTGACTCTCGCCAAAGCTTCCTAGATTTAAGTTCAGAGGTTGTTGTTTCCGTTTGCGGGCTTCAAGCATAAATCTTCCCCTCTTAGGCATTTCCATGACCTTGTATCATGGAATTGTAAGCCCTAGATTTCTAATAAAAGTTCAACTCAAATAAATCAATTTAATTTAAAAAATATAAAGCCCAACCATAGGAAAGTTTGGGGTGCTTACTAAGCTTCCTAGTATCTAAGCATCCCCTACTTATCTTCATTTGGCTTCGATAAGAACTCCCTCCTCTTGATTGATCCTACTTGACTTTTCTAAAAATAAACCAATTGATTGATAATCCTACTTTCCAAAATCTTTGAAGATAATGATCTTTTACCTTAATCGAGAGTATTCCTAAGGAATCTTGTTCCTTAGGATATAATTAACTATGGGGGCTTGTCCATATAGGAAACTTAATGAACCCAGTTTAAAATAAACCCTGCTTTACTTTTTCATGTAAAGTAGAGGAAGAATCTCTGGTACATTCTGAAGTCTCATAGTTCTTAGGAGTCTTTATTAAGGTGATTAGGTTCATTGTAGGGTGGTGACTTCTATCTTTCAAGATAGTACACCTTTCCTCAATGTTGTACCTGATCACCCTAATAGAATCATCTACGAATCTGGTATCCCAACAAGGCATTATATCTTTATTTTCATTTATTCCTCTTTCTAAACAAAATGGGATAGATAAAGGCAACAATGTATAATTTTCACCATAGTAGTACCATTATCGGATATAATTTGTCGAGGTACCACGAACCTATATATGATATGATTCTTGAAACACTAGAGCACATGCTGAGCTATAATCTCTCTGAGTGGGATTGCCTCTGCCCACTTGGAAAAGTGATCGGTGGCAGCTAGGATGAACCGATGACCCTTAAACGAAGGTGGATCAACCGACCCATGTTAGTACTCAACACTTGAATGGCCATGAGGCCAATGTAGGGTGTAGAATGTTCGATGGTTAATGCAAGACTATATGTACTAACGATGGCATCTCCAAGCTACATCTATGCAATCGATGTAGTATCCTAGTTCTTAATCTTTGCCTTCATCTTCGACTAGATTGATCACTCATAGCATAACTTAATGTACCTCAAGCATACCTTCATGTTTGTCTAAACAACATAATCATATTTCATCAAAAGATCATCGGTATAAGGTGCCATCCATGAGAGCATAGGAGAGAGCTCTTTGCTTCATCTGATGGGCTTATGATTTCTTATGAGGTAGTTTGCCTCTAGTCAAGTAATCTATGAATGATTGCCTCCATTCCAGCTCCTTGTCTTTCTTAGCAAGGACAACCTCCCCTTCAAGAGAGAGTCTCTCGATGAGTTCATCGTCAATAAGGGATAGGACTTATCTATTTTGGACCTTCATTGGAATGGACTCATCATCTCAGACATGCCAACTCTTTGGCGAGTTTGGCTAAAGCATCTGCTACTACATTCTCTCCTTGAGGAATCTTGCAAATGGTGACCTCAGGGATTTGCGCCAACAGCTTCATGGTGTACTCATAGTAGTGATGAAGCTTAGGTTTTAGAACCTTATAGGATCCAACAATCTAGTTGATGACCAGCTAAGAATCCTCGTAGACATTGAGCTTTTGATAAACACATTAATAGCTAACTCCAAACCTATAATCAAAGCCTCATACTTGGCTTCATTGTTGGTGCATGGATTGGACAGATGGTATGAGAATCTCATCACATCATGGTCTGGAGTTAAAAGGATGATTCCTACCCCTGCCTTTCCTAGAAAAGTATATCGTGGTTCTTCTCCTCTTTGAGAGGAAGTTGCACCATCAAAATACATTTTCCAACTGTGATTGCCAACCTCCCCTAAGTTCAAGATTTGTTCATCAGAGAGATCGTCACTAAGTAGAGAGTGAGGAAGTGTGCTACTAGAAAATCCCTGTTTGTCCTTTCACCGCAAAGGGGTATGAATGTAATGTCAAACTACAAAAATTATGGACCAATGTGCCAACCATTCGGATAGCATCGACCGTGTTATGAGATACTGTAGTGGATTGGTTCTTCAAATTAAGTTTATCTTATGAGAGAGCATGTAATTTAGTAGCTTTTGGGATGCGAAGATAAGAGCTAGGCAATGTTTCTCAATAAGTGGGTAGTTCACTTCAGTAGGGATCAGATGATGACTGAGGCAGTAGAGAGCATTCTCTTTCCCTTTGTCATTGGTTTGGGCCAACAAAGTGCCAAGGAAGTCATCCAATCCAGCAATGTAGAGGATAGGTGGCTTGCTCGGGATAGGGGTTGCTTGAACTGGTGGCTTCACCAAATACTATTTAATGTCTTCAAAAGCATGCTAGAACTTATCATCCCACTTGAACTTAGCATCCTTTTGACAAGTGCTAAAAATGACTTGCATCTCCTAGATAAATTGGAGATAAAGAACCTTAGATACACCTAAAGCCCTTGGAATGATCTGAGTTGAGTTAGACTTTTAGGGGTATCATTTCTAAGATAGCTTTGATATTTTTTGGGTCTATCTCTATTCCTCGATGTTAGACAACAAACCCAAGGAACTTCCCTAAAGCTACTCCGAATGCACACTTCAGGGGTTCATTTTGAGATTGAATTATCTTAACTGTTTGAAAACTACTTTCAAGTCAAAGATATGGTCTCCCTTTTCTTTACTTTTGACAACTAGATTATCGACGTAGCATTCTCCTTGATGATGAATGAGTTCATGAAAAATATGAGTCATGGCCCACTAGCAAGTAGCACTAGCATTTTTAAGGCCAAAGGGCATGACCTTATAACAATAAATTCTGATCGGGGTTTGAAAAGATGTATTCCTCTCATCTTCAAGGGCCATCTTAATTTGGTTGTAGCCAGATGACTGATCCATGAAGAAGAATATTTCCTGAGATGAGGCAATGTCCACCATTAACTCTAGTATAGGAAGTGAAAATACATCCTTAGGACATGCCTTATTTAAGTCCCTGAAATTGATGCATATGTGAATTTGGCCATTCTTCTTCTTAACTGGGATGACACTGGCTAACTAGTATGATATTTTTCTCCCAGATAAAGTCAACATCAATCAATTTCTTGACTTCAGAAATAACCTATTGTTTGATTTCTAATTGCATGTGTCTAGGAGCTTGCTTAATAGAGTTAGCATTAGGGTCTATTACTAGTTTGTGGATTGCTACATTAGGAGATAATCGAGCATCTCTTCATAGCTCCATGCAAAGTAGTCCTTAAACTTAGTCAATAGCCTAACCGAGTCATTGGTTTCTTCTTCATTCAATAAAGCTGTATGTGGGGTGTGGATCTTCTTGTCACGAGGTTGATTTCTTTGAGCTTATCGATGGTTGAATTGATTTCTTCTTCAAATTATGGAGGTGTATCTTTGATTTGAAGATTATCAAAATCATCTAAAGTTTCTAAACATCTCCTCATAAAATTAGTATGGTTTGAGAAGATCCTATCGGACTCAGATGATTGGTGACATCTAGCATAATCATCATCGTCTAGACCAAGCATCGAATACTAGTCACGGTCTTATCCCTACCTTTGTTGTCCCATAGCTTCACAAAATACTCCAACCTATGTCTGGACCATGCATAAGGAATCAAACCTTTCTTTGCAAGATTATGAACACAAGGCGAGTACCAATCAAAAGGTAATTCCATTAAATCTTTATATGAATCATTCTTAAGTTCTACATCTTCTTCTTGACTTGAGAATGATGATCCCAATAGGAATCTCTTTGGCTTGACATCCATGGAAGATCTAGGGGCTTCCTTAACTACCAACCCTCAACTTTTTGAGAAGAAAGTGGGGTTAGAGCTAAGGTTCCCAACTACTGCCTAATGATTTTACATAATCCTAATTTAAATACATTTATGCTTTGCTTGGAGGCCTGGTCTTCATCACTGTCTAGCTTGAGTGTCACCTCCAATGAGACCCGCTAAGAGGGGTTGGCTTGTGTGCTAATCACATGAGACTCATCCTCTGAGCTGGATTCTAAGTTTATGTGAATAGAAGGAGTACTCTTATGAACTAAAACATAGCCTTGGCTGGCTACCAACCAAGGAGTATTCCACCTCTAGAATTTCCTCTGTATCTACCTCTACCTTTACCTAATGGAGATCAAATCATCCAACCCATATGTTCGTGTGGTGTAATAAACTATGGGTGGAATGTAACATGCAGCTCTACCTCTTCTTCGGTGTCCCTTTCTCGCTCACTTGTACTTTCTTTTTTCTTTTCTTTTTCTTTTTCTTTTGTATTTGAATTTTGGCCAAGTTTGTGAGAATATATGTTTTGATTTTGAGGAAGATAGTAGGTTGCATCCTCATATATCTCAACCTCTCTAACTGAGAATGACTTTTCATCTCCTTTGACATAGTATTCGATTCCATCTTTTCAAAACTTGATGCACATATGAAGAGAAGATGGTTCCATCTTGTTCTGGTGTATCTAAGGCTTAACGAGCAAAGTAGTGAATGATGTATTCAAATTAATTATATAGAACTTTGCTTGATCTATTCACCTATTTCTAAAGGTAACATTATGGAGCCTATACCTCTCTCACCCTATTCATTGAATCCTCTCAACATCATCCAATCTCCTCAAAGTTCAGAGATGTCAATCCTCAAATAAGGAAGGGTTTTTTTGGCTTATAATGTTCACTGATGCACCTAGATCAACAAACACCCTAGAAAGTCTAAATCTGCCCATATCCACTATAATTTAGAGGGGACAATTGTACTCCATATCCTCCAGAAGAAGGTCTTCATCGATGAATGTGACTCCCTGGGTTTCTCTTGAATAATGTGCCTCCTCTCCAATAGTGGTCAATTGAGCTAAGCATATTTCTGGATGAAGAGGACCTTTGATCAATGACTCATTTATCTCTTTGAATAAGATAAGGGCATCATATATGCTTAGTTTACCTGGCAACTTTCTTAAATGAGCGAGGACATTGTAGTCAACTTTGGGTGATTCTTCATAAGCATATCCATAGGTGGAGCATCCTGTGGAGGGGTTCTTTTCTCACTGGTACCAATGTCTTGCTTTCCCTTATCTTGAGGTGCTTCCCTAGGAGGTAGAACCATGCCACTATGGAGGTTAACTTTGATGATCTCTTGTGGTGGGTTAGTGGAAGATTTTACCTGCTCGTCGGACATACATATAGTTTCTCCTATAGGACTCTCAGAATCAAATGATTCCAAGTCTATCTCAAGAGGTGAACCCCTATTATTTAGAAAAGAAAAATCCATCTCTGAATCAGAAAGAGGATGAATGAAGTTGTTATAATTATTAAGACTTGAATAGTTCTCTAAAAGAGTAGAATCAGATAACCCATCAGAAGTGGCATCGATATAATTCAAACTAGTTTTCTTCCATGATTTCTTAGATTTAAAAGGAGGTACATAGTAGAAATCTAGTAAAGTAAGTGGGGTGAGGGATTTGATGCCTTCATCCATTGATACAAGATGTTTACTAGAAGAAGAACTAGATGAAGTAAGAATGTTGGTGAAGTAGTAGCTGCAATGGTGGAATGGAGGCTGGACTCGGTCGGTGGTTGTGTTACTTGGTTATCCCAGGCAAGTATGGGTTGCTGCTACTGAGCTCCTACTTTCCCAAAGTTGTCTTTGGCAACTTGCGAACCTTTCTTGATGTTGGACGTTCAAGCTACCTCAGGAACCTGTAAGAAAAGTTTCTTAATTTTAGAAATAATATTTTTAGAGGTTTGGGATAAAGAGATATCCCAACCTTCTTTTGTTTTGAGAAGATCACATGTATCCCCAAGGATTACCCTAACAGAACTGGATGGTTATTCTACTAGATATTCGTTAGGGATAGCTATAGCGTCCAACTTGTAGCTATGCTCAAGCCTGTCCTTAAATGTAAAGCAATCCTCCAAAATAAGGCCTAGCATGTAGTGGTAGGGGCAAAAGTTAGGATCATTACTCCTTCCCACTTCCTTCGGCATCCTAGGCTCGGGTAGCTGAAAATCAAGTTTCTTTAAGGTTCTTAAAGATTTTCCTGACTACCTCCCTCTTAAATGAATAAGGTTTGTCTAATTTATCCAAAAGAGTAAGTGGGTGATAGCTACCTGGGGGTGAGTATGTATACCACTGCTAAGAGTATGGCTGAGGAGGAGGCGGTGAAGGCCATGGAGGCTGCTGCGATAGCTGATAAGATGGTTGAGGTGGTGGTAAAGGAGGTGGAAGCGAAGGCTATTGAGCTCGAGGTCTCTCACACTGATCTCTGGCTGGTTGCTTCCCCCTATGCAATGTTGTTACTGCCCTTGGCTTCTTTTTATAGGCTTTCTAGCTTTGGCTGGCTGGCTCGATCCAACTACAAATTTATCTTGAAGGGGAAGTTTAACACATACTTCTATGAATCCATATGTACTATACTACACTGAGAAAAGCTGAATATACTAAGTTGAAACTGAACTGAAACTCTGTAATTGTTGAAAATAAACTTAAATCAGATTTTCTGCCTTGGTATTCTGCTGACTTTTTTAAAATTTGATTTAGAGTTTGAACCCACACTCAACAATTTAAATATGTTAAGTGGGGCTCATTGAATTTAGGAGTGATTTTGAATAACTTAGAGGACAAATTTTGAGTTCATTTGAGTTTAGAATCCACATTCAACAAATTTGTGTATGTTGAATGGGTTCAAATATTTTGGAGAAATATTTTATGCTTCCATTGGACCATATTTGAATTTGATTTTATGTTTGGGGACCCTTTATTTAGCAAATTTGAGTATGTTAAATAGATGGTCAATTGATTTTATTTTAGATTTGATTTTGGGATTACTCATTTAGCAAATTTGGTTATGCTAAATGAGATGTTAGAAAATAATTTTTTTTTGTTTGTTTGCCCATGATGTATATCATGTGAGAATTTAGAAATAGAATCTTTACTTAGTAAATTTGTGTATGCTAAATAAAGCCCAAATATATTTGATTTTTATTTTTATTTTGAAAATGGGACCTTTACTTAGCAAATTTGTGTATGCTAAATAAATCCCATATGTGTTTGATTTTTATTTTTATTTTTGAAAATGGGATATTTAGTTAGCAAATTTGTGTATGCTAAATAAAGCCCAAATGTGTTTTATTTTTGTTTTGATTTGTGTTAGTTTTGAAAAGAGGGGATTTCTCTTTAACAAATATGGTGTGTTAAATAGAATCCAATTTATTTTCAATTTTCTTTTTTGAAAAATGAAACTCTCATTTTACAAATTTGGGTATGTCAAATGGAATTCCAATGTATTTTGATTTTCATGATTTTTTTGCAAAGAGATTTCCATTTAACAAATTTGGGCATGTAAAATATAAGTCAATCATATTTTATTTTCAAAGATGAAATTTTTTGTGTGTGATTATTGCTTCTTTTTTTAAAAGAAGAAAATTCAACTTAACACATGTGGAATGTGTTGAGTGAAGTTTCAAATGGTGTGATTTTATTTGAAAATGAAACCTCCATTCAAATTTGGATATATTGAATGAAGATGCTTATTTTCAAATTTGCATTTTTTTTGAAATAAAGAAACTCCAACTCAAAATATATAGGAATATATTGGGTGGAGTATAAAGTTTATGAAATGATCTATTTTGGAAATGAAACATTCATTCGATAAATTTGGGTATGTTGAATGAAGATGTTTGTTTTCAAATATGCACTTTTCTTAAGATAATTTTGATTTTTGTTTTGAAAAGAACCTACATGTAACAATCCTGAGGATTGTTAGATGGGGTTGAGTTATATATTTTGTAAAAAATTTGTGCAAGTATTTTATTACACAAACTTTGGGAAAGTGCTTTTAAAAAGTGATATTTTTAAAAAGGATTTATTTTTCTCATTTGTGGAATGAACCTTACCTTACCATAGATATGGTAAAGAGGTTCAAAAAGATCTTTAGTTATCTCTTTTGGTTAAATTTTATTTTCACCTATTGGGAGACCTAACAGGGGTTTTAAGACCTACATGGAGTGAGGTCCTAAAACCTAAAGGATGTTGGCTAGCTTAGCTTAAGAATGAAATGAGCTAAGTGCTAATGGAAAAGAAAGATAGTCTTGGACTCATATGAAATACAAATCCACTATCGATATTTGGAGACAATGATCATTTATTGAAGATGGAGAGAGGAACTTTCCCCAATGGAGTCACCAGAAAAATTTATGGTGTTTGTGTGTGTTTATGTGAGGGGACACTACGCAGATCCCCAGATGTACTCATTAGGGTGATCGAGTGTAACTTTGAGGAATGATGTACTATCTCGAGAGAGAAAAGTCACCATCCTATAATGGACCTAATCACCTAATAATGACTCTTAAGGCTAATGGGTCTTCGAATGTACTAGAGATCTTTCCCCTACTTTGCATAAAAAAGTAAAGTAGGGTTTATTTTAAGTTAGGTTCATTAAGTTCCCATGAGGCAAGCCCCAATAGTTAATTACATCCTAAGGAATGAGATTCCTTAAGAATACTCTTGATTAAAGTAAATGATTATTGTCTCCAAAGATTTCAAGGATAAGACTATCAATCAATTGGTTATTTTTAAAAAATCAAGTGGGATTGATAAAAAAGAGAGAGTTATTATTGAAATCAAAGGGAGATGAGTAAAAGATACTCATGATACTAGGAAGCCTAGTGAGCATCCCAAACTATCCTATGGTTGGGCTTTATACTTTTAAAATTGAGGGGAATTATATGTTTGAGTTGAATTTTTATTAGAAATCTAAGGCTTACAATTTCACAATACAAGATTGTAAAAATGCCTAAGAGGTGAGGATTTATGCTTGTAGCCCCAAAGGAAAATAACAACCTCAGATCCTAAATCTAGGGAGCTTTGACATAAGCCAAAGTGCAACCTAAATCTAAGCGACAAAATGGGTGTATGGTTTACCTCCTCAAAGAGGATAAACTACCCGACTGTTGGGCTTACAACCCCACAGGATGATTAACTCCACCTATGATTTAAATATATGTAGGCAAGTCATATGCTTTGCAAGATGGTTGCTATTATTTACTTAGAAGAGAAACTAAGTCCTTAAACTCACCCCTAAGAGACTAGATCATGAAGGCCATGAATAATAATCTAAATAAAATACAAATTTTGTCAAGTTTTATTTTAATTTTTGGACATTTTTATTTGACACGGGTTATGGGATTTTATATGCCTAATGCATGAGAAAATAAGTTATGGGCCAAAATCAGAAAGAAGGAGGTGTGTTTCTACCATGGCTCTCAAAGGTCAAGCTATTTTCTCTGGTAAAGGTGGAAGCCCTCCATTGGCAAGAGTGAGAGAATATGATTTATGCATGATATGAGATATACAATATCCAGCTAAGGTGTTGCTAAATCTTTTATTATCTTGATTTATGTCCTAAGCTTTAGGTGAGGTTACGAATTATTTAGTTTAATTTTAAATTGATTAATTGGATAGAAAATTTATTTTTTTTGAAGCATAATTCCCTGCAAAGATAATGATTAGACTAAAATTGTCCTACCATTCACACATACACCCAAACATCCAAACTAAAATATCACATCATAAAATAAAATCAAGCATCAAACCATGCACCACTCTAACATAGGACTATAAATGGTGACTTAGCCTAATGTGTGTGCCATTTAAGGCTTGTGTGGTATGTCTTAGCTAGGCTTTAAGGTTAAGATATTCAAAGTGTGAAAGGGTTCAATTTAGAGGGTGGTTCTATTTAAGTGATTTAGTTGATTTATTAATTTTATTTGATGATTTGATTTATTTTGAATGAACCTACACTTAATTACTAAGTGTTGCAAAGAGAGGAGAAGAGAAAAGAACTTCTCTTTCCTCCCCACCTTGAGTAATTTCTAAGGTAGATTCATTAGTGATTTTTGTTTAGTGAATATTTTATTATGTGTTTTAATTAATCCTAAGTTTAAATTTTTTTCTAAATAAACCTATTCAATAAGAAAGGCATTTTAAGATTAATTAAAGTGAATTACTATCACAAAACACACAACACTTTATTTCTTTCCAACATGTGTATCATGCACATGAAATGATCTAAGCATATGCAAATGTAAATATTTAGCACACCTTAATGATTAATGCCAAGAGAGTTGCTTAAGAAAATTTGGATGCTTCATGATGCATGATTTTGTTAAGTAGAAAAGATTCTTTTATCCATTAATCAAATACACATTTACATGTATGAAAGACATAAGTGAGTCTGATGCCATTATTTTCTACAACAAGGGTATAAGGTACAAGACCTTCTTAGGGCTACTTAAAGCCTCGCAACCCTGAGATGTACAGACTAATATACCACTTTTCTTAAATACATGTGCATGTATAAAAAGAAATGAATGGAAAAAGAGTCATGCAAAAGATTTTATGTTTGATTTGGTTATGCAATTTACATGTGTAAATATGAAGATTCTTCTTAAATGATAACATAGGAATGAATAGGAATAGATTTAATCAAGTGTTGTGTTCTTTTCAAATGAATTATACACTTTACAAATCCTATTCAAAACTATGTTAAAGAGAGAACAAAAGTCACATAATGCACATCTTATGTTATACTCACATGCATGCTTATAAGTAATTATAAGTAGCATACCTTTCATTGTAATCTTCAATTTATATATTTTAAAAATAATTTTGGATTTAATAGTGATAATAGCCATTCATATTCTTACTTTAGCCAAAATATGCAATTTGACATAAAACATTTATTTATTTTATTTATTTTTCAAAAGACATCATTGCATGATTTCATATGACAAATAATATTTAACATACTTGGAAAGAGATAAAGTTATGTAAGCATGTAATTTCATTCACCCTAATTAATTCCTAAAGACAATCCGATGGAATAAAATCATTTAAAGTGAATCAAAGTTGTTTAAGGAAATTTTGTTTTAATTTTGAGTTTGATTTGATTTTTAGGAAATATGAAGAGGTTTGCTAGTCCTAACCCATCTTGCTCATGTGTATGTTGTTTTAGTTTAATTTTTAGAGCCATTAAGTTGATTTTATATTTTATTTAGGTTAAAGTGTAGATTAAGTTCATTAATTACCCCTTACCTACACCTCCTTAACATAATTATTCAAATAATTGTGAACCAACATATGATATGCAACCACATAAAATTTAAATCAGAAATGCTCCTAAGAAAGAAAGGGGCCTAATGCAATTGGCTCACAATTAATGATTAATTAAACTAAGGGATTTAATTAAGTACTTTCATCACCTTCTAACACATATGGGTTAGAAATGATTTACCTAAATTTACCTTAGGCTTTTGAACACCTAAGGATCTACCCGAAAAGATTAAGTTTGATTGATTTTGAAAATTTGATTAAGCTAATTAAAAGATTATTAGTGGATTAACCCTTAATTAAGTTTGGATTAAGAAAGGAAGGGGTTTAGGGAATAGCTTAAGGAAAATATCTTAAATTTATTCCATAAACCTCTAATCACTTAAACAATATTTAATTACCTTAATTAAAAAGATTAAACCACTATTACATGCTTAATTCTTAATTATATTAAAGAGAGTGATTATGGATTCACTAATTGATTTCCTTAATTAACTCATTAATAAATTTCAAAAAAATTAGGGGAGGCAGAGGTCATCCCACAAAATATGCTTGAGAAGTTTAGAATTAATTAATAAAGTCATTATGGAGTAATTAGGGTTATTAATATTTTGAATAAATCCTAATTAAGGATAATCCACTATTCAAAATCAATTAGAAACAATTTTATATTATTCCACACTGAATTATCTTAAAATGAGCCCTCATTCATATTTTTTGATTTTTTTACATTTAATTATGTATTTTTGAAGTTTTAGTGATTAGGGGATAATTAAATACCCTAATTATATAACTAATCCCATCGGTGCCACTTGGACCTTTGAGGTAGCATGTACTTTCCACATGGCACGGTGGGATTGGTTATTTAAGTAGGCAAATCAAACATCGGCGGTGTACTTATTTTCTCCTTGGATTGTCCGATCAAAGATCGGACAGTCAGGATCAACACAATTTTAGAAGGACTAATTATAGGATCTAATCAGTTAATCGATCATCCAAAACACATGGGATGGATGGTCCATGATTCATCCACGCCGCATCAGGAGGCGAAGGTCTCCCAAAGCTTGATCTGAGCTGACTTGAGTTTGGATTAAGCTAGGATTGAACACACACCATCTAAGAGCAAGGAGAAACACATCCAAATGTGGAATTTAATTGGTATTAAAGTTCCCTTAACAAGGACCAAGTATTTTCTCATTAGGCTCGATTTTTGTTTCATACCTCAGAAGGCTATCAAGCTCCAACCATTGAGGTAGCCGTTTAGTGGAGGAAGCCATGTGAAGGTTTGAAGGCTTGAGATGGGTGGATATTTCAATTGGCCAAACTTTTCTCTTCAAGGCTTGCGCTTTGGTCAAACTCCTCCTTCCAGGGGCTTGGATGCTTGGGATTTGATTTGGGTGAGCTTGATTTGATGCCTTGATGGTGCTTGCATCAGAATGGACTATGAAGGAATTGAGCAAGTTGACACTCTTACTCACCTCCCTATTTTTGGTTGAGGGGAGAAATGGAGAATTCAAGCTTAGGAATGCTTGGGAGCAATGGTTCCTCTAGGTTCTAGGGCAATAGAAGAATTGTCAATTAGAATGAAATTGAGTATATCTTACTTGGATGATCGAGCTCCTTTGCCATTTTGATCAATTGAAGAGATGGAATGAGTTTCTTAGGCTGTTAGGAGCTTCACAAGGTTTGGTTTTGGCAGGTGAGTGTAGTGGAGGAGTTTCCTAAGTGTTAAATGAGGATGTGAGGGATTCCATGTGGAGAATTTTTCATTGGTGATCGATTTTGGCTTTGGGTTGGGTTTGGCTGATCCAAACCCATTGGGTCATGTGCACCACATCCCTTGGTGCCCAAATGGACCACTAAGAGGATGCCAAGTGGCCATAAAAAGGATTTGACCAAATTATAAGTGGAATTGGCCATAGGTTACCCTTAGACCTAGGGGTAAAATGATCATTCAGCTTTAATTTTGATTTAGGCATATTTTACATAATTGAAAAATGGGTTGTGCCAATTTTCAATGAATTTAGAGTTTATTTGATATGATTTGGCTCATGTTGACCCATTTAGGTCAAAATAGGTCAACTTGGGTCAAGTTGACCAATTGGCCAAATTAGGTCAAACCAAGGGTTGGGTCAAGTTCATATGACCATTTGAAATATTTTGGTATCATTGGTTTGGTTGAATTTGATTTATATTTAATTTTGGTTCATTTGAGTTCACATAGGTCAAATGGGTCAAGTTGACCAATTTGATCTTTTTATTGAATTTGGTTAGTCATGGGTGGTTTAGGTTTGGTTGGTCATTTCAAATGTATTGCAAGGCTTGGTTTCAATCAATTTATGTTTGGTTTGATTTTGGCTTGATTTGACCTTTTAGTTCAAGTTGGGTTCATGGTCAAAGGTTGGGTCTAGTTGGCCAATTGAGGCTTTGGTCAAGTTCATCAAGTGATTTAGAATAAACTTGGCTTTATTCAATTTTATTGGCTTATCAAGTTTTGACATATTTTAACTTTCTAGGTCAAGTGGCCAATTGGGCTAGGTTTGGCTCAAATGATGACTTCGTCAAGTTCAATCATTAATCATGAATTGGTTTTGATCAATGGTTTCAATCAATTTAGCCTATGATGAAATTTAGCTAGTTTAGGTTTCATTTGGGTCAAATATTGACTTGGCCAAAAGCTAGGTTTGACTTGGTTTGACCTAATTTGAATGATTGATCATCTTATGATGATTGCTGCTCATAATGTGAGGCTTAGATGATCAATCACTCAAATTGGATCAAACCAAGTCAACCTAGGCTTTGACCAAGTCAACATTTGACCCAAATGAAACATAAACTATCAAAATCCACCATAGGCCAATTGATTGAAGCCATTGATCAAAACAGTTTATGATCAATATTTGAACTTGACCAAGGCATCATTTGAGCTAATCAATTATTGTGACCCAAGTTGACCTAACTTGACCTAAAAGTCAAAATGTGTCAAATCTTGATCTAAGCTAAATTGATTGTAACCAATGGGTATTCATTCTAAATCACTTGTTGAACTTGACCAAAGCCTGGTCAACTAGACTCAACTAATATGATCATGAACACCTAAAAAGTCAAATCAAGCCAAAATCAAACCAAACCAAAATTGATTGAAACCAAAGCTTGCAAAATATTTCAAATGACCAACCAAACCTAAACCAACCCATGACCTAGCCCAATTGGGTAAAATGAGTCAAATTTCAACTTGATCCATTTGACCTAAATGAATTCAAAGAACCAAACCAAATTAAAATAAAACTAAACCAAACCATGATCATATGAACTTGACTAACCCTTGGTTTGACCAATTTGACCAATTGGTCAAGTTGACCTATTTTGACCTAAATGGATCAACATGAGCCAAATGATATCAAATAAACTCCAAATTCATCAAAAAACAATTTCAAACTATTCAAATTTAAATTTAAATCAAAGCTGACCATTTTCTTGCTAGGTCAATGGGTAACCTACCAATTCCACTTGGAATTTGGTCAAATCCTTTCATTGCCACTTGACACCCTCTTAGTGGACCAAATGGACACTAATGAGTGTGGTAAATATGACCCAATGGGTTTGGGTTGACAACCATGGCCAACCAAACCACCACCCAATGGAAAATTCTCCACATGGAATCACTCCCACACTCATTTAACACATGGGAAACTCCTCCACTACATCCCTCTTCCAAAACTAAATCACATGGCACCTCTAACAGCCTAACCAACCCATTCCATGTGATCAATTTGATGAAAATGGAAGGATAGCTCATGACCATTCGATCCTTGTAGAGGGAAATATACTCCCCCTAATTCCACTTCATTTGACATCACTTGCAATTGATTGAGCTAGAGAGACCTAAGGCAAGCTCCCCAAGCTCTCTGAAGCAATCCCCAAGCTCTTCCTAATTCTCCATTCTCGGTTTGCTTAAGTCGAAAATAGGGGAGGTAGGAATAAATTTCAACTCATTCATCTGTCCACCAAAAGCCAATTCCTTTTTCAAACACCATCAGAGGCTCAATCGAGCTCACCCAAGTCAAGTTCCAAGTATCTAAGCCATGGGAAGAGGGAGCTAGACCAAAGCCGCAAGCCTTAAAAGAATCTTTGGCCAATAGGAAGATCCACTCAAAGCAAACCTTCAACAAGGCTTCATCTCCACTAGACGAAGCTACCTCGATGGTTGGGAGCACCGGTGATAGCCTCCGGTGAGGTATGCTCAAAACTAAGCTTAGGCAAGATTTTTATTGGTCCTTTGTGAAGGAAACTTTCATCCCAAGAGAATTTGATCGTTGGATGTCTTCCTTATTGCCTTTTAATGGTGTGGGTTGAATCCCTACTCAATCCGAGCTCAAGTGAGCTCAGATCAAGCCTTAGAGAATGGGCAATTACCGTCTCCCACAGGTAAGGCCAGGGATAAATCATGGACCGTCCATCCCGCATGTTTTGGATGGGCCGGTCATCTATTAGATCATGCATTTTAATCCCTTTAGATTCACGTGTTTTATCATCGATCTTTGATTGGATCTAGGAGAAAAATGCAATACTAGCGTGGCCAATTTGACAACTTAAATAACAAATCCCGTCATGCCACATGGAAAGCATGCACCACATCAGCAATCCACGTGGCATCGACGGGATTATTTATATAATTAGGGGATTTAATTAAGCAATAATCACATAAAATTCAAAATACATAACTAAATGTAAAAAAAATCAAAAAAATGCAAACTCAACTTCATTTCAAAGATAATTCAAAGGGGAATAATATAAAATTAAATTTAATTGATTTTGAACAGTAACATTTGCTCAATTTGAGTTTTATTGGGGATGTAATTATGTTTAATTACTTCAATAATTAATTCCAAACTCCTTAGGTTAATTAGTGGGATGACCTCCTCATGATTTTATTAGAATTTATTATTGGATTAATTTAGGTAATTGCTTGTTTCATCTCTATTCACTTCCTCAATCAATTAAATGATTAATTAACCTATTAAATGTTGTTAAATTCATTAATTAAATTTGTTAATCATCTTGGAATAGTGGACAGACTTAGGGAATAAGATTATGATGCCTTTTATAAATCTTTTCCCCTAAGTCTATTTCATTTGAATGAAAACCTAATTAATTTACAAATTGATTAATGATTTAATTATTTCATTAAATAGCTTAATTAACTCAAAATCAAAAATTAATCCAAAAACTTAATCACTTAATCAATCCTTTCTTGGGTAGATACTTAGGAGTTAAATAACTTAAGCAAGCTTAAGAAAATCATTTTCAAGTCACCTATGTGGGAAGGTTATGAAAGTACTTAATTAAACCCTTTAGCTTAATTAATCAATAATTTATTGCATTAGGCCCTTTCTTTCTTGGGTGCATTGATTTAAATTCAATGTGGTTGCATATCATATGTTGCCTCATAAGCATTAGGTTAATTATGTTAAGGAGGTGTAGGAAAGGGGTAATTAATGAATATACATCTTAACCTAAGAAAAATATAAAATCAATCTAATGACTCTAAAAATTAAACTAAAATAATATACATGTGGGAGATGAGTTAGGACCAACAAACCTTTTTACATTTCCTAAATCAAATCAAACTCAAAATTAAAACAAAATTTCTTTAAATAATTTGATTCACTTTAAATGATCTTATTCCATAGGATTGTCTTAAAGAATTAATTAGGGTGAATAAAGTTACATGCTTACATCACTTTATTTATTTCTTAGCATGCTAAATGTTGTATGTCATGTGAAATCATCCATTCATACTTTTTGAAAAATCAAATTAAAATGAAATGTTTTCTTTATGTCAAATTGCATGTTTTGGCTGAAGTAAGAATATGAATGGCTATTATCACTACTAAATCCATAATTATTTTCAAAACTTATAAATCAAACATTATAAATGAAAGCTATACTTATAATTACTTATAAGGTTGCATGTGAGTATAACATAAGATGTGCATTATGTGACTTTCCTTCTCTTCACTTTTAACATAGTTTTGAATAAGATTTGCAAAGTGTATAGTTCATTTGAAAAGAACACAACACTTGCTTAAATTCATTCCTATTCATTCTTATGTTATCCTTTAAGAAGGATCTTCAAATTTACACAAGTAAATTATATAATCAAATCAAACATAAGTATCTTTTGCATGACTCTTTTTCCATACATTTGTCTTTGTACATGCACATGTATTTAAGAAAAGTGGTATATTAATCTAGACATCCGGTTCGAGGCTTTAAGCATCCCCATATAGGTCTTGTACCTTACACCCCTGGTGTAGAAAATAATGGCGTTGTACTCACTTATGCCTTTCATACATGTAAATGTTCATATGAATAATGGATAAAAGAATCCCCTTCTTTTCTACTTAACAAAATCATGCATCATGAAGCATCCAAATTTTCTTAAGCAACATCTCTTAGCATTCATCATGAAGTTGTGCTAAATTTTTATATTTGTATGTATAGATATGCTTAGGATTCATCCATATGCATGTTACACATGTTGGAAAGAAATAAAGTGTTGTGTATTTTATGATAGTAATTTGTATTTATTAATCCTAAAATGATTTTCTTATTTGATAGGTTTATTTAAAGAAAATCTAAACTAAGGATTAATTAAAACACATAATAAAATATTCATTAAACAAAAATCATTAATGAATCTACCTTAGAAATTACTTAAGGTAGGGAGGAAACAAAAGTTCTCTTCTCTTTTCCTCTCTTTACAACACTTAGTAATTAAGTGTAGGTCATTCAAATTAAATCAAATCATAAAATAAAATCAACCAAATCAACTAAATCACTTAAATGAAACCACCCTCTAAGTTGAACTCTTCATACTTAGAAAATTTTAATCTTAAAGCATAGCTAAGACATGCCACACAAGCCTTAAGTGGAATACACATTTGGCTAAGTCATCATTTCTAGTCCTATATTAGGGCGGTGCATGCTTTGATGCTTGATTTTATTTTGTGATATGATATTTTAGTCTTGATGTTAGGATGTATGTAGAATTGAATGGGATGATCTATCATTATCTTATCATTATTATGCTTAAGGGCATTGTAATAAAAATATAAATGCTTTTGATATGCAGGTTGCTTATACCCATAAACATAATTCAAAAATATGTCAATAGACTTAGTTACCCATGTGTGGGGTGCTAAGTCTAATTTATTCATATACATGCTTGGGATTGTGTGGTTTGTTTAGCTAATCTCTATTTTGCAAGTTTTAGTTAGATTTACTTTTCCCATTTTCATGTAATTTTTGCAATTAGGATTTGGAATGAATGTTATGAGGGATTAAAGAACATTGTGGAAGATGTCTTATGTACCATGTGAAGCCTTTGGAGCAACCACACTCCAACCAACCAAAAGAAGAAAGAAGAAAGAAGAAAGAAAAGAAGAAAGAAAAGAAGAAATGAAGAATGAAGACCCCTTTAACATGAATTCCTTTTTTATTGTACTTAATTTATTTATAATCTGGGTTGTATAAGGGTAGAGCTTGGCTACCCAATTTCTTTTTGGGTTTGTACGATGGAGCCCGACAACAAAATGCATGTTATTCTTTTGCGCTAGCTTTATAAATTATTCGATGTTTGTTTAGCTTGTGCATTGAGATGACATGTTTTCCTTATTTCTTCCTTACTTTGATGAATGGCCTAGATGTAATTATGCTCTTAGAAAAAAAATAAATTTTATATCTAATTAATCAACTCAAAACTAAAAATTAACAACCCATAACCTCACCTAAAGCCTAGGTTATAAAATAAGATAAAATATTTAGCAACCCCTTAGCTGGATGTTGTATGTTTTCACATCATGCAAAAAAAGCATCTTGTTTCACTCTTGTTATGGAGAGCTTCCACCTTTGCCTATGGCTTGACCTTTAAGCCATGGTGAAAACACACCTCCTTTCTTCTACTTTTGGCCCATAAACCAATTTCACTTATGCATTGGGCATATAAATCTTATATGTCAAATCAATTATCCAAAAATGAAAATAAAATATAACAAAAATTTGCATTTGATTTAAGTCATTAATCATGTCCTACATGATCTAGTCTCTTAGGGAGTGTGTTTAAGGAATCAATCTCTTTCTAAATAAACAACAGCTTAACTACCTTGCAAAAGCATATGACTTGCCTACATGTATTTAAAATCATAGGAGGAGTTACTTGGCGGCCACCCCCAGGCGGTTGTAAGTCCAAGCAGTTGGGTGATTTATCCTCTGTGGAGGTAAACCAAACACCATATTGCCTTTTAGATTTGCTCTAGCCTCACCAAAGCTCCCTAGATTTAGGTTCAGAGGTTGTTACTTCCCTTTGCGGGCTACAAGCATAAATCCTCACCTCTTAAGCATTTCTATGACCTTGTGTTGTGAAATTGTAAGCTCTATATTTCTAATAAAAATTTAACTCAAATAAATTAATCACTTCAATTTCAAAAATATAAAGCCCAACCATAGGATAGTTTGGGATGCTTACTAGGCTTCCCAGTATCATAAGCATCCCCTACTTATCTTCCTTTGGTTTCAATAATAACTCCTTCCTCTTGATCAATCCCACTTGATCTTCTAAAAATAAACCAAATGATTCATAATCCTATCTTTGAAATCTTTGGAGACAATGATCATTTACCTTAATTGAGAGTATTCCTAAGGGATCTCATTCCTTAAAATGTAATTAACTGTGGGGGCTTGTCTCCATAGGGAACTTAACGAACCTGATTTAAAATAAACCTTGCTTTACTTTTCCATATAAAGTAGAAGAAGAATCTCTGGTATATTCCAAAGACCCATAGTCCTTAGGAGTCCTTATTAAGGTGATTAGTTTCATTGTAGGATGGTGATTTTATCTCGAGATAGTACATCATTTCTCAATGTCGTACCTAATCACCCTAATAAGAACATCTGGATCTACGTGGTGTCCAATACAAGAAAGTTGTTATTTTCATTATTCATTTATTTTTTCTTAACAAAAAAGATAGATGAAGGATTAAAATAATTTACCATAATGTTTGGAGACAATAATTGTCTACTAAAGATGGAGAGAGGAATCATCCCCAGCGTAGTCGCTAAAAAAATTTGTGGTGTTTATTTTTGCATGTATGAGGGGGGAGGGGCACACCACGAAGATTATAGGGGGTACTTATTGAAGTAAGCTGGTACGATATTGAGGTACGATCTATCTCGAAAGATAGAGGAATCACTCTTCAATGAACCTAATCACCTAATAAGGACTTCTAAGGTATGATGGGTCTTCAAATGTACTAGAGATTTTTCCCTTATTTTATATGGATGAATAAAGCAGGGTTTATATTAAACTGGTTCTAAAGTTTCTATGGAGGCTCCATAGTTAATTACATCCTAAGAAAGATGAATTCCTTAAGAATACTCTCGATTAAAGTATGAAATTATTATCTCCAAATATTTCAAGGCTAGACTATCAATAAATTGATTATATTTGAAAAATTAATTAGGAAAGTTCAAAGAGAAGACTTATTTTTAGAAGCCAAAGAGAATAGTTAGTATGCTACTAGAAGACCCGGTGAGCATTCCAATCAATCTTATAATTGGGCTTTATAGATATTTGAAGAGGAACATATTTATATGTTTTGAGTTAAAATTTATTAGATTGCTAGGGCTTATAATCCATCAACACAAGGTTGCGAAAATGCCTCAGAGGTGAGGATTTATGCTTGTGCCCAAAAGAAGCAGTAACCTCGGATCCTAAATCTAGGGAGCTTTAGTAAGAACTAAAGCATGGCCTAAATCTAATTGAAGATGGGCATATGATTTATATACAAGAAGATAAATCACTGACTTTTTGCTTACAAGCCAGTGGTTGTCACATCATCCTTTAAATCCATGTAGATAAGTCTTATAAATTTAAAGATAGTTGGGTTGTTATTAATTTAGAGACTAACATCCTTAAACACACTCCCTAAGAGACAAGAGCATGAGATGAATAATGACTTAATCTAAAGCAAAAAATCTTTTCAAGTTTTATTCCAATTTTGACACTTTATTTTGACAAAGGCTTTAGGATTTTGATGCTTATATGCATGATCAAATAAGATTGTTGGCTAAATCAGTGAGAAATAGGTGTTTTCTACCATAAGGGATGCCCTCACAGGTCAAGCATTTCCCTATGGTGTAAGGATGAAAATGTCCTATTTTCAAGGGCGAAATAATATGATATGCATGTTGTGAAACATTCAAGGGGTTGCTAAATCTTTTAATTATTTTATTTAATGCCTAAGCTTTATGGTGAGGTTATGAATTATTTAAAACTTTAATTATGACTTGTAGTTAGGTAGAAATTTTATTTTTTATCCTAAGAGCCTAATCGTATATAGGCCACACATTAAAGTATCAATCATTTAAGAAACTAAGAAAAGCATGCAATTTCTAATTAGCAGACTAAACATAGCATCAAATAACTTTATAACTATTGCAAAAGAATAACAAGCCGATGCGATTGGGTGTCACCATACAATTTGAAAAGGAAAGATGGGTAGTTGAGCTCTACTCTTATACACCTGGAATATGAAAGAATAATTATAATTTATAATGAATGAATGATGTGGGGGGCTTCATTCTTCATGTCTTCATTTCTTTCCTTCTTGGTTCTTTGATTTGGTAGGTTTCAAGGCACCCTAGACAACCAATGCTCATCCTAAACCCCCATAACACTAATCCTAAAAATTACATTAAAAATAAGAAAGTAAATTTAACAACATTTACAAAATAGAGGTTAGCTAAACATACATACATCCCAAGTAGTTATATTTATGATTTAGACTTAGCACCCTACATATGGGTAACCAAGCCCACTTGTCCTATGCATAGGGGCATAAGAAACCTCTGAAAGAGAGCATTTAAATTTATTATAAGCACCCCTTAAGCATAACCCCTAGAAAATATGATTAGGCTAATATTCATCTCCATTCTACATACACCCTAACATCTAGTCTACAATAATACATCACAAAATAAAACATACATCATACCAAGTATCTCTAACATAGAGCTAGAAGTGGTGAATATAATTTTTAATGTGTGTATTAAATCTTATGTGGTATGTCTTGCTAGGGATTAGAGTTGTAGTTTTCTAAGTATTGGAAGATTTAATTTAACATGAAGGGTTGATTTCACTTGAAGTTATTTTACTGATTTGAGAATTTTAATTTGTGTTTTCTTTTGTTTCATTTGATTACACTTAGCAACTAAGTGTTGTAAAGAGAATGAAGAGGATTGCCCTCTTTCATCCCTACCTTAAGCCACTTTCTAAAGCATGTTAAATTGATTTGGGAATGGTTTATTACACATTTTTAAATTAATCCTAAGTTTAGGTTCACTTTAAATAACTCTATCCAATATGAAAGGCATCTTATGATTAATCTAATTTAATTATTATCACATAACACAAGTTAAATCATTCATTTCCATCACATGTAATATGCATATGATTTAATCATAAGCATATCTATACATGCAACATATTTTAACATACTTAAATGATGAATGTATGTGTATGTGAAGTTTATGTCATTTTGTGTAATTAAATTATTTAATCATATTGGTTTAAAGCTCTATCTAAATTCTTATACAAAAATACATATGGATGAAATTAAATAGGAATGTGTCATTGTTAACCAGGGAAGTGAGGTAATCAAATGACCTCTTTGGGGCTAACTAAACCCTCGTATTCCCAGGATATCCAAACTATATACCCATTTGCATATAAACATATGTCAATTTGTATATATGAATATGAGAAAGCAAGCTTCAAATTACATGATTAATTAATCCAATGGTTAATTATCAAAATACAAACGGATGCATGTATTTTTGATAAAAGAAAAGGGGTTCTAATTCCATACTTAAATACACACATACATGTATAAGAGATATAAGCTAGTACATGCTATTGTTAACTAGGGAAGTGAGTTAATCAAATGACCTCCTTGGGGATACTTAAAGCCTCGTATTCCCAAGATGTCCATACTAAATATTTTCTTTTCTCGAACACATATGGATGTATAAATAAATAAATAAAGGAAAACCATGAAGGTTGCATTTTTATTTGATTGAAATATTTATGCATATGGAGTAAAGTTCTATCCAAATTCTAATGTAGGAACACATATAAAATGAAATCAAATAAGTATGTCATATAACCGTGGAAGTGAGGTAATCAAATGACTTCCTTGACTAACTAAAGCCTCATATTTTTGGGATGTTCGGACTATATGCTCATTAACATTCAAATACATGTAAAATTACTTATGAATTAAGGAAAATAAAGCTTTAATCACATACATCTAATATATATTTATAACTACCATCACAACATATGTTATTTTTCATTTATAAGCTTTGAAAATACATTTGGATTTAATAGTGATAATACCACACATATATTAAATTAATTCAAACACATGCAAGCTTAACATAAAGGAAACTTCATTTGATTTTATTAATTTTGATAAGATGAATACATGATTTAAAATAACACACAATATTTAACATGATTGAAAAAGAATAAATAAACATAAGCATATGATTTTATTCAATCAAATTAATTTCTAAGGCAATCATATCAAATAACACTATTTAAAATAAACCAAAGTTCTTTATGTATCATTTTAATTTTCATATTCAATTTGAGCTAAGGAATGAAAAGAAGGAGTTTGCTAATCCTAACCCATCCCCATGTTTGTAAGTTAATTTGGTTTAATGAAATGTGACTTAGTTGATTTTATGGATTAATTAGTTATGATATGTATTAAACCAATTAATTAACCCTTACCTATGTTACCTTAACATAATTATCCAAATAATTATGAGCTAACATGATAAGCAAATGAATTTAAAAGTAAATTAGAAATGGTCCTAAAAAATGAAAGGGCTTAATGCAATTAGCTCACAATTAATGGTTAACTAGATTAAGGAACTTAATTAAGTACTCTATATTTTCCCATATATGTGGATTATTTATAATTTCCTTTAAACCAAACAAACCCTAAATATTGAAAGACTAGGAAAGATTGAAAAGAGTAATTCCAAAGCCTTAATTATTAATGAAAGGATTATAGAGCTAATTAATTAATAGTTTCACATGCTTAATTAACCTTTAATTAAGTTGAGAAGGTAATTAGGGCTTAATGAACTAGTTTTCCTAATTAATTAAACAATAAATCTCAAGAAAATTAGGAGAGGCAAAGGTCATCTCTTTAAACAATCTCAAAAAGTTTAGAGTTAAATATTTAATTAATTAGAGAGTAATTAGGCTAATTAATTTTTAATTAAACCCTAATTAAGTTTAATTATTATTCAAAATTTATTAAAGTTATATTTAATAAATTCCTGTCTGAAATAACTTTAAAATGAGTATTTATTTATATTTTTAGATTTTTCTATGATTTACTATGATTTTATGAAGTTTTAGCCATTAATTCCAATTAATTAGCCTTAACTAATCCTAATCCCGCCAGTGCCACACAGTGCGTTGATGCGGCATGCTTTTCGCGTGCCACTATGGGATTGGATATTTAAGTTGTCACCATCAACGTTGAGTCAGCTGGCGACGAGATGCACTTTTGATCTCCGCTGTTTGATCTTAGATCAAACGGTGTGGATCAATCTCACGGTTAATAATAAATTAAATAGGATAAATCTAACGGATCTAATCATGGCCATCCATTCTGATTATGGGGAATGGACATCGCGTGATCTATCTCCCCTCGAGCAACAAGAGATGGAGCCCGTCCACCATTGCTTGTGTGAACCAAGCTCACCCGAGCTCGGATCCACTACAAATTGATCACACACCTTTGTACAAACGATCTAAGAAGATCCAACAGCTATGATCGGCGCACATGCACATTCTCTTCGAAAAGCCCCAAACAAATTTAAAGGAAGATCTGTTTTAATGGCATTACCTCACCGAAGCAAGACACGCTGAGGAAATTTTGTCTAGTTGAGAGGAGGCCCTGTTGAGCAACAATTGAGTTGATTCCAAGTGGTTCACTCAAAAGACCAAAATCCATGCTTTAGAGCCTCGGTCTTGATTGAAGTGGCACCTCCAATGGGATTGGAGCTCGGGGGAAGATTCATTTGGTTTCGACGAGGTGCGAGGATGGTGTGTGCAAGAAGAATTTGGTTTTGATTAAGAGATGCGGAAGTTGGGATCGGAGAAGGCTTGCCCTATTTCAGACACGCTCGGGAAGGAAAAATCTGGTGAAGGGAAGCCTTGGGGATGCTTGGAGCTCACTAAGGGACTCAAATTGCTTTGGAAGCTCATTGAATGGAGTTTTGCAATTAATAGATCCCTTGATTACTTGTTATGGATAGATGGGATTGTATTCTATTTTAGGCCACAATTGCCTCCAAAGCGCAGGAGTTGTCCCCATCACCTCCGTGTGGCATGACTTGAGTGGAGGAAGGTTTGGGAGGTGTCTCAAGGCAGATGTGGGTTGGTCTTTATCGATGGTGTTCTCGGCTTGTGAGGGAGGTGAGTTAACTCACCTCCCTTTGGTCCATGGCAAGCCTAGCCCACTTAGGGTGGGCTAGGTGGCTAGGTCAAACCCCAAATTGGGTGTTTGATGGCTGCCAAGGGTGATAAGAGAGTGGACTTTGTCAAATTTGGTAAAATACCATGTCGGGAGAAAAATCCAAGATAGATTTTCCTTGGGTTTGAGTCCAATTGGGTTTAGGCTAGTTTTGAGCTGACCCGAGATGGGTTTGGGCTAGGTTTGGTCAGGTTCCAAGGTGTCATGGGTTGGTTTAAAAGGGTTTGGCTCAATTTGACCCTTATAGGTCAAATTGGGCTAGGTTGGGTTAAGTTGATCAATTGGTCAAATTGGGTCAAACTAAGGCTTGGGTTAGGTTTAAACGATGATTTGAAGTATTTTGGTTCAAGTGGTTTAAATCAATTTGCCCTAGGTTTGATTTTGGCTCAATTGGAGGTCAAATGGGTCAAATTTGACCAATTTGACCAATTTGACCAAATTGGCTTGGGTTAAGTGTTGGTTCAAGTTCAATTGATCAATTGGAGAGAATTGTAGACTTTAGTTTGAATCAATTTGGATTTAATTTGATTTTAGGCCAATGTGACCCTTTAGGTCAATTTGGGCTAAGTTGGTCAGTTTGATCTAATTGGTAAAACTAGGCTAAATTATGGCTTTGGACAAGTTCAATAATCAATTTGGAATGAACTTGAGCCATTGGTTGCAATCAATTTGAGGTGGATAATGATTTGACCTATTTTGGCCTTTTAGGTAAATTTGAGTCAACTTGGGTCAAATGGCCAATTGGGTTTGGTTTGGCTCAATTGATGGTCAAGTCATGTTTAATCATTGATCATGGGTTGATGTAAATCAATGGTTTCAATTGATTTGGTGTAGATGAGTTTTGGTTAGTTTGGGTTCATGTGGGTGGGTTGACTTAGTCAAATGACCAAGTTGACTTGTTTGACCCAATTTAAGACAATTGATCATCCTAGGAGATCAATGATCATGGTATGAGGTTTGATGGCTTGGTTCAATCCAATTTGGATTAGAACTTAGTTCAAATGAGTTTTAGGTCACTTTGAGTCAAGTGAACCTAAATGGGTCAATTGACTTAGTTTTGGTTTGATTAAGGAATTTATATATGAGTTTAGATTGAAATATAAATTCAACCATAATCAATTTGGCTATGATAGGTTATGGTTCATTTTAAATTTTCAAATCAAAAGGGCTAAGTTGGGCTTGACTTGGATTGATTTCAATTTGGCTTGATGGTTGTAGATTTTATTTATATTTGGAAAGATGATTGAAGGAATGATTGATTCAAGAGAAAATCCATTGATTTTAGCTTGATTTAGATAGATTTGGCTATGTCCAAGAAATTAGGCTTGATTTAGATAGGATTTGGCTATGTCCAAGAAATTAGCTCAAAGGGTTTAGATTGGGATTTGATTTAGTTTGATTTAATTTTGATCATTGGAATGTGGGTTTAATTTATATTTGTGAAGATGACTGATGGAATAATTGATTTATAAGAAAATCAATTGATTTTGGGTTGATTTGGGTTAAGATTTGGCTATGCTCATGAAGGTGGATCACATGGCTTAGGAGGAGATTTGATTTAGTTTGATTTAATTTTGATCATTGGAATGTGGATTTAATTTATATTTAGGAAGATAATTGATGGAATAATTGATTTATAAGAAAATCAATTGAGTTTGACTTGATTTGAATGGGATTTTGGCTAAGCTTATGAAAGTGGATTACATGGCTTAAGAGGGATTTGGAGCTTGGATTTGATCTTGGGTTTCAATCATTTGAAATAAAATTTGGATTCAAATTTGATAAATGATTGAGGGATTGAATTGATTTTGGAGAAAATCAATTTAATTTGAATTGAATTGGATTTAGCTAAGGCTAAGTCCATGGAATTCAGTCGTAAGGCTTAGGAAGGGTTTTGAGCTTGGATTTGATCTTGAGATTGATTGTAGATTTTGGAAATTTGATTTTGAATTTAAATTTGAGATTTGTTTTGAGAAGGAGAACATAGATTGGGATTGGGCTATAGGGTAAGTAAGTCTCCTTAAGTCCCTAAGGCATATCCTACTCCTATAACTAACCCTTATAAGTCTCTATGCTTAGGTTAAGTGTTCACCTAATCACTAGAGTTGTCTTAAGACTAAGGAACTCTTAGTGTCTATAAGAGTCCTAGATCCATGATGAGGAGATTGAGAACTCACTCCAAAAGTGAGGTCAACAGCAATTAATAAAAAATCATTCTTGATATGCTTTTAAAAAGGGCTTTCCGCTTATGTTTGTCAATTAGGTCGGCAAGCATTGAAGATGGTCATTTTTCTTTTTGTTTTCAATGGTGTTATGGAAAATTGGATCTCTTCCTTTAACGGGATTAGCCAAGAGTGTCCTCCTCCCTTCCTATTCGCGATTGTCATGGATGCCTTTCCTCTTTGCTGGAACGTAATATTGGGCTTAGCATACATGAAAGAATTAGATGTAGAATGCATGCATCTTTCATCTATTACATGCTGATGATCTCATGATTTTTGAAAAGCATCACTTCCAAAAAAATTCAAACTCAAGGACATGCTTTCTCTTATTTTACAAAGCTTCAAGTTTACATGTTAACAATTTGAAAATTAATATTTTCCTTTCACATAAAGTTCCCAATTCTCAAGAGTTATGTTCTTTTCTAGACATTCCTCAGGAAGACAACATGATCACCAATCTTAGGCTTTCTATCTCTACCAAAAAAACTTCAAGCTATTGACTTTCAACCACTTCTTCAGTGGATAGGAAAGTTACTATTTTGCATGTAGGCTCCAACACACATAAAATTCTCTGTTTGGAACCTATGACTTACTGAATTAGTGGATTTCCCAAGGCCTTTTGCAACCGCTTAGAAAAATGGTGTTTTAAATTTCTATCATGATAATTCACAACAGACCAAGCTTCGTCTAGTTTCGTGGATCAGAATTTGTAAACCTAAGAAATATGGTGGACTATGTATTCTTACTCTTTCTGATATCTGTTATGCTTTCAAATGCTCTCTAATTTTGAAAACTCATTTGAGAAGCAACCTTTTCAATTTTTGTTGTTTACCAAAACACTGCTCTTTATCGATATATCCTTAAGGATGCTCCAAACTTCAAAAACCCTTGCTTTTCTTCTCACTTAAAGCTAAATTGGCCTTTTTTTCATTGAGTTGAATTGTGGTTTCAACTTCCTTTGGGACCCTTTGATAAACAGGCATTCACTAGTTGACATCTATGGCAATACAATTTTTAATTAGGTTTCTACTCATAATCATGCTTCTATTTCCAAGTTCATCTCTAATGGAAGTTAGGATCTAATTAGAATCTCTAATGATACTATTTTTCAGGTTATCAAAGATATCCCCATTAATGACAACGGCAAGGATGAAATTGTCAAGACAACATGGCAAAAATATTTGCTTCAGAACATTTTAAATGACTATTACTTTACTTCTATAGAAGTTGATTGATTGACATATCCATCTCAATTACGTCTTGAGAATGTTGCTTGGTTGTGCTTGTCAGATGGGCTTAATATTACGGAGATGCTTATACGTCGTTACAATTTTATTCCTAACTTTTGCTTTTTCTCCTTTGATGACTTTGAATTGAAGAACCACATTTTCTTTGAATGCATTTTTTTTATAATCTGCTAAGCTCCTTCTTCCCTAGAATGTTTGATCCTTCACATAGGACATCCCATAGCTCTTCTCTTTATCAAAGATGAGACAACTTAACGGAAAATAAGTCCTGCACGCGCGGACTCAATCATCACACGCTGCGGCACAAATAATGGCCAAAAATGACATCGTAAGACCAACGGCTATTTTCTACGGTTTAACCCCGGGACCGACCCTTTTAAACCTCGGGAATAAAATATCTGCTCGTATTCTTCGTAATACTGTATTGTGGGCGGAGAATTTCTGAGCTCCGTCCGGTCGCCCACCTCCGCCGTTCGATCACCGGCTTAGGCTTCTAGCAATTTCAAATTGAGGTATTCGGTTGGTTACACGGTATTTCCACATGTTCGAACTTGAAAGATTTTAGGGTTTTCTCTGCCTCTTTGTTCATTACAATCCATCAAGTGTTTCTAGGTTTCTTTATGGCATTTTTTCAAGATATGGCTACCCTCTCATTGCACTGTATGTCTGCATCTCTCCGATATTAGAGATGATTTTGGGCTATTTTTGTTGATTGTTTGGCTGTTGCATCTCAAACCCAACAAGCATCTCTATACTTTCTTGAGATTTTGCATTTTTTTCACCATTTTTCCGTTTGGAGGGCATACTATGGCTAGAATCATTATGAATAACCGGGAAGTTGTGTTTTGCCGGTTGGGTGTGTCGTGGAGAAATGAATCAGCACTCCTGCACCTGCACTGCACTTTATATCTCAGTATCTCGTACCTGCACTCCTGTCTCCTAATTTGATTCGAGACAATTTTGGGCTATTTTTCTTGATTGTTGGTCTGGTTTTGAGACAATCTTTTCAGTGGAAGTAGATTAGAGGTTGTTTGGAAGCTAATTTTGATGCTTGTTTGCAAATGTCTCTCAACCCTTCTATACCTCATCTATACTTTCTTGAGATTTTGCATTTTTTCACCCATTTTTTCGTTTGGAGGGCATACTATGGCTAGCTATGAATAACTGGAAGTTGTGTTTTGTCGGTTTGGGTGTGTCTGTGGAGAAATGAATTGCACTCACCCTGACATACTGCACTGCACCTATCCTCATACCTCTGCACTACCTCTGATATTGGGAGATGATTTTGGGCTATTTTTCTTGATTGTTCGATCTGGTTTTTGAGACAATGTTTACTGCTTTACTGTGGAAGTAGTTTAGAGATTATTTGGAAGCTAATTTTGATGCTTGTTTGCAAATGTACTCTCCGAACCCCTCTACTGCACTCTATACTTTCTTGAGATTTTGCATTTTTTCACCCATTTTTCTGTTTGGAGGGCATACTATGGATAGAATCTATTATGAATAACCTGGAAGTTGTGTTTTGTTTGGGTGTGTGTTCTGTGGAGAAAATGAATGCACTCCCTCTGCACTTATACCTCCTGCACCTCGATATTAGAGATAATTTTGGGCTATTTTTCTTGATTGATCGGTCTAGTTTTTGAGACAATGTTTACTGCTTTACTGTGGAAGTAGTTTAGTGGTTGTTTGGAAGCTAATTTTGATGCTTGTTTGCAAATGTACTCTCAACCTCATATCTGCACTCTATACTTTCTTGAGATTTTGCCGGTTTGGATGTGTTACGTGGAGAAAATGAACACCTTGCACTGCACTCGATAAGGTGCTTGCAATCCATTATGTTAATATGATTACCTTGACTTTATTTTGAAGTTCGATGTCCGCAAAAGGATAACGTCGAAAAGTGCCATCGAGCATTATTTAATAATATTACCGCTTCAAGAGTGAAGTGACCCGAAATATTGAAGCGGCTTCACCAACCAATTGCCGATTGCACTGACCGCAGAAGACTTCGGTTGCCATAACCTCTATCCCATCTTCGGGACATCGACAAGCCTTTTTTTGGGTGGGTAGTGCATTTCTTTCACCGGATGAAATGATGTCGGGGATGCCAAACAAAGGGGAGAAAGTTTTATGGCGAAATTCCCATTGTCACAGATAGTTCACCGATTATAAGAATAAGCTCGAGCAATCGGATAGCTTCGGCTTCGACAGACATTGTACATTCTTATTTCAAATTTGTTCTTGCATACCACAACTATAGAGTATTCTAGTTTAATTGCTTACATAATATTGAAAAATTTGTCGAGTACAATTGGTCAAGCCATTTGGGCCTTCTTAGTGTCACAATTCAATGGCATTACAAGAAAGATCTGACACAAGAAGCGCTGGCTACATGAGTGGTCCCTCTTCTTATGGTATATTCGACCCATCGCTTATGTTTTACTTGATGTGAGCAAGTTAACTCAGTATAAATTTTTTGTTGTAGATCCGCTGAGCACATTATTAGCCATTATTTCCCAGACATGCGATATGTTGGCCTAAAATAAAGTTTGTAGATGTTGCCTTCGACGATTTGGGAGGAGACCAGGTACAGGACATTAGTTATGTTCGTTCATTTTAGTGTAGTAATGCATTTACTTATGTTGTTTGTCGTCATATCTATCTTTGGCTTAACAGTGCCGCCTTTACACTGAGACTTATCAAGAGGAGACCTGGCTCATTGAATCATCCTCTCATCCCCATGAAACTTCCCTAGCAGAGCTCGACATCAACCCCATCCGTGGTCCACCATGTCGCTCCTACGATTCCAGATATCTCTCCATATTCCCCCAACCAGCAGTGTCTAGCTTGCTCCTCTACTACCCCCAATAAGGATCCGCAATAGATAGGTTATTTGCGGTTTGAGGAGTTGAGGGAAGTTGTGGCATCCCACGGCAAAGGATGAGAGGTCGGATGGCATTCATGCACGGGTTATCGCTATGAGGGTACCCTTGTGAAGAGTGCTTCCATCCCCAGGGTGGAAGTCGCTGAGGAGACCACCGGGTATCTTCTCGGAGACCTTTATAGCTCCTGTGGAGTCTTGTGCCGAGAAGCTCCGGCCGAGGCCAAGGGAGGCTCCCACCATACAACCGCTATCATCCCTTCATTGGCGACCTTGTATGTCGGGTGAAGGCACACGAGGAAGAGGAAAGCTATGTTCCGTTCTCACCACTTGCACACGGGCTAAGAGTGCTCGATTTGCCTTCCACCCCACTGAGCGTGCACGTATTACGTTAATTTCATGAATAATGTAATAGATGACCGTTGTTCGATTTCACCTTCTTCAGGTGGCGTCATGGCCGATTTCCTCGATGAGCCATCAAAGGCTATCGTAGTTGTGGAGGAGCACCACCAGGTAAGTTCGATTCTTGAGCTTTAGATGACAATGGATATAGCTTTTACCAATTAATTTCAAATAATTATATTACTACACCAGGTACGAAATTTCGTGGACTTCCCATCTAGAGATCATGCCGCATGCTCCAAACTCATAGACCTCGGTGCTCGATTCCAAGACAAGTAAGTCACCCAGATCTTCCTCCTTTCACACGATTCAAATGTCATATCATTCTAACTACTTCTATTAATTTCTCTCGCTCAATAAATTACAAAACAACTATTTCAATGCAGGGAGATACAAGGTTTCGTACTGGAAATATTATTATTTCAGGCGATTGATGATTTACTAATGGATCAAGATTCTGCCGATGCACACGCCGATGCGTCGTGATATCTACCGAGAAGTACTCCGTGCCCGTGGATTGTATGTCCCATTCCTTTACATTTCATGCTTACATTGGGTGAGTAACTCCTCCAAAATTACCGGGTTCTCGCAATTCATTCTTGATATTCTGTATGTCCGCTATGACTTATAGATGTTATCTTGCATCCCTCAGAGAATTAATATGGCTTTGCTAAAAGAAAGCAAGATGTATATCCAAAGATGTCACCGCAGATAAGTGCATCCGTCGAGCCGCTCTTACTCCGCCATCCATAATCAAGACTGACACTTTTTGTGGTAATATCAAGCTGTGGTCATTTTACTCATTCATTGCCAAACCGACACATAAAGCCATTCAAATGGTATGCACTCTTCTTGGGGTTCTCCTGGGATCTAACTAATACCTTATCCATCTTCCGTGATTAAATTCGCTCAGATATCGGCCATTATTTTGACAAAGAACCCAAAGAAATGGCCGCTTGAAACGGTGAGTTGCCGTACCCAGCCTAACAAGGTCGATCATGCATGTTCATTTGCAAATACATGGAGGCAGCTATCGAGAAGCCCACAATTAACTGGGCTCTGAACCAGGACTGGGACAAAAAGATGAATAGATTTAGGGTCGACTTTGTTTATGCAATTTTTTGCTTGGCCTCAAAAAATACTTAAATCAAATTTGGATGCTTGAGTTGTTCAGACAAAGACATTCTGCTTTAGGTAGGATAATTCATTCGTTATTTCGGTTTATGTAGGATAATTCGCTTGTTCTCTCATCGACATTCTGCATGTTCATTTGCATTTTGGCGCCTTCGAGTATAGATGATTTTTTCCGCTTTTTTTTTCACTCAGTCGGGGTGATCATGGTAACTAAATCCCAACAAAGCAATAAGGTGGCTATTCTATAATTTTAGGAGATTTTTTATTTGTACTCTGCGTGTTTTGTTTCACTTCGAGCTGTTGTTCGATCATGGTAACCTAAATCCCTCTTGGGGCAATGAGGTGTTAGGTACATTGACGAGAATTTTAGGAGATTTCACGGTATCATGCCTTTGTACCTACGTACCTCTGCACCTCACGTACCTCCTATATATTTTTTTAATATTTTTTAAAATAATTATCCTATAAAATATATTTTTCAAATCAAAACATAAATAAAACAAAATAATAATAATAAATAGAATAAATAAAATACAACCGATGCCAAATAGTCCAAAAATACAAGAGATTACTTAATTTCTCTGTTTTGTTTACTTAATATACATTGTAACATAAAGTATATATATAGTATTTTTGTTTATTGATTATATAAATAAATAAGAATTATGTGTTAAGTATGTAAATCTCTTAAAAAATAAATAAAATTGCAAAAATAGGGATAAAAGCGGATCCAACCATAGGAAATGTTTTAATAAATATTTATTAATTTCATGGTTTAATTTGAGCCTTCTATGGACATTTTGAGCTCGACAAGACTTATTGAATACATATCGAATTGAATATTGTGCTCATCACAATGCCAAGGTTTATATCACAGATGCAGAAAGCCATTACCAATTTTCTCTTCTTTTTTGTTTGTTTTTTGTATGTACATTTGGTTAAATGCTTCAGTGACAGTATTTTTTTTCTGTGAAGTTGTGTTTTCAAATACATGATTATGGTATTTCTTATTAGAATTTAATTGAATATATGTTTTAATCATTGAAATTATTCTAAAATATGTTACTAAATTGGCTTTTTTAGTATATATGAAAATGGTAAATGAACAATAATGGAAGCTATATTGCTAATCAAACCTCCATTCCTCCAACTAAATAAACTATACATAATTGCAAATAAAAAAATTCCAATCTATGGTAGGAAATCTCAATCAAAAACTTGCTTTAAGAAATTACTTTTCATGTTGCTTTAAGAAATACTTATCTATCAAGAATTTAAATATTTCTCCCAACCCTCTCCTTCCAACTTCTCACGGTGGGAGGAACAATCCATATGAGAGAAATGGTAAATAGTATTTTTATAATCAAATCAAGCTATCAAAAAAAAAACCTTAAATACATGAAATGCATCTATTTGGATGCTTCGCTTATCCCGAGCATAGAAATAAATTCATCGGTTAAGAAAACATGTTTAAAAAAAAAATCTAAGTTAATTCTATCTAAATATTACATACATACAATACAATTCTTATATACTTACATAGTGACATCTAAAATTTGATAATTATAAATATAGCATTTTTTTTCATGTATAAAATAATGTATTTTATTTTAAAAAGATAATGATGATGATATTTTTGATGTAATATTAAAGATTTAAGTGTTATTTATATAAATATTAATATTTTAGAGTTGGATATGTAAATGAATGAGAATTGTGTGACATGCATGTAAATGCTATTTCCAAAAGCATAGAAATTCCTAAAATTTAGTCTCACACATAAAAAAGCTGAAAAGGTTAGTTTTGAATGATAGCATTTGAAATAGAACTCAATGGAAGAACGAAAACACAGTGAGCATGAGGAATTAGATAGGTAAAGGGAAAGAAATCAAGCGCATGAGAATTTGATCGTTCAACATATCTAGTCATTACATGAGAATTTGATCGTTCAAGCAACATATCTCCCAAAAGTCGAATCATTACAATCTTTGTATAGTTAAGCTTAACTAATAAGAAGGGATTAAAATAATTTAGAATCTAGCAATATGCAACATAAAAACAAATGTAGGAGATATAAGCACAACCTTGAGAGCTTGTCTATAACATAGTTGGAAGATGATAGCAACTTCTCATTAAACTCGCAAAAAAGCGAAATAAAAGGAAGTGGTTTAAAGAAGATCATAAATCATTACGATTGATTAAATCTAAATCATTGTGATTGATTGAATCAAACGTAAGATTCATAAATTAACTTGGAACAATCTCAATTTTTTCTCTCTTTTTTTTTGGAGATCATGACTTATTTCATCTAATAACAGAAATTTGGACACATCCTTCAAGAAAAAATGACATATTGGTTTGTTATTTAACTTTAAGAAAATAATACCAATTTAAGAGAACAAAGCAACCATAAAAATCATTCTAGAGAAGAAAAGGAGGCATGAACAACTAGACCTACAAAACAATCAAATATTAGACCTCATCAGGCTATAGAGTTAAACAATTCTTCACCAAATAACTGACTCTAGACTAAAAACAACAAAAAATTTGAGAAGACATTAAGGAAAAAAATTGTAGTTTCACTTGCAAAAAATGGTAAGATTAAAAGGAAAAGAAGACTTTACTAAAGTTATGAAATGAGCAGAAAAAAATACAAGCATTATGACTAAAAGAGCAAAATGAAATTAAAAAAAATGCCTTCTTGGATAATATCATGCATCAAAATGCGTCGTAAATATCCATCATCGACTTAGTGTACCCTTGACATGTTGGTTGATTGATGAGGTTGATTCACGTGGTACAACATCGTAGTAATGGTACAACATCTTAGTAATGGATGAATGTTTGATGGCGTCAATGTGAAATATTCTAGGCTTACCGTGAAAACAGGGGCATAGAGTGGAGCTGAGGTGGCATCCCGTTCTACAGCACTCTCGGACTTCACTTTTGTTTCTAAGACAAGAAAATATAATGAATTAAATATTTACAAGAACCTATAAGTAATAGCAACATCAGAGGCAAGTAGGATAAGTACTTGTGGATTTTTTGGATTTCTCCCAATAAGCCTTGAGCCTTGCGTTGGAAACACCCTTTGGACGTCTCTTGATTGGATCCTTCAAACTGTCCTTATCCTTAGCTGATGATGTGGTCACCTTCTTCCTCTTAACGATCATCAAGCGGTGGAGAATTCCCACTTATTATGGAGTCCACTTCATCAGATAGTCGCTTAAGAGATGCAAGCATGTAATCCTCAGCAATCTTATTACCCTGTGCTCGGGAGCTAATTTGATATGCATATCGACTTATATGGTTCCTGAAAATAATGCCAGTTCCATCTCTGCTCTCCACATGTACTAACCTTCTGTATGAACCATCGATGTAGATGTCCCTCTTTGCTCTGGTAGACCACCGCATGAGGAGGTACTTATCCGAATGCGCAGCACATCATTCTGGCTAAGAACTCTAATGCAGTGTGCACAAAGTATGCCCATCATTTCAAATTTCTGGCAACTACAAGAAATATCCATAGTAGACACATCAAAGTGGACAATCCAGGTTTTGGATGCATTCTTCTTCTCTAAGTTCCTCACCAAGTACTCCATCTATCATCCGACCGATGTGATAATCCCCAACTCCATGCAAATTCTTCTTGAACATAGAGTAAAGCTTCCTCAGATAAAACAAAGCGACTTGCTTAAGAATTGGACTACTCCAATAAGAATAATTCTGGATACACTTGAAGTCTTCATCATGTTCATTTAGCCATGTTTCCATCACCTTCTCCAATCCCAAGAAACAATCTGTGAACTTGTTGGCTTCAAATACCATGACACACGCTATTTGTGGCCTCACTCTGAGTTGACAAGATGCCCATACAAAATTTATCTTTGTTGAATGCGTGGAACCATTTTACTAATTTTGTAAAGTTTAGATATGATCATGCAAATTGCCCTAGCATGGACCAAGCATCCTCAAACTCATCCCTCGTGCCACATTTGCTCATGCATGCATAGAATAGCCCTTGAACTCTCTTGTTACTACTAAAGCAATGGACCTTGGAGGGGGCTTTCTTTGAGATATGCCATTGGCACACAACGCATATCGCGTAGTATATTCTCGATAGCTCTCACCATAGCGATCTTGATCGGTAAATATCGTTATAGGATGCCACCACCCATCAAGAAGAAATGTCCGGAATAACCATGTCAATGACTCGATGGTCTCTTCCGACAAAAAGGCTACTCCGAATAAGATGTTTTGCCAATGATGATTCACTCCAAAGAGTGGGGCACAGACAAGATTATATTTATTAAGCCGATAGCTAGTATCAAAAATTATCACATCCTCAAAACAATCAAATTCAATCCTAGACATACCATTGCTCCAAAAAAAACTCACCAAGCAATCGATCATCAACCTCAACATGCAAACATCGTCCATTGCTTGTCTTTCCTTGAACAAGTATTAATTCATTGATATCACCACTTGCAATCCGTGACCTTCGCTTCTTTCACGGATGAAATTGAAAGCATCTCTTTTGTGAATCCAATATTCTCTACCCCACCAACTTCCTGGGTTAGATAGCACGTCGTTACTTGCTTAACCTCTGTATCTTCAAAGCGATGCCTTCTGATGCTTGCTCTCTTGAATATTATGGCTCTCTTTATATTTTTTAATCCCAATTCCTCATCCAAATTGAATCCATCTCAATCCTTTGTTATATGGTTTTGGATTGTGAGTTTTTTGACCACACTTTTACTAAAATCTTTGATTTCAATTTCTTAGAGTTTGACCAATAACTTGTATGGTCTTTTCTAACATTGAGGCAGTTTGATGTGCATAATCACGCGATGCATGCATAAGCTTCGGTTTCATTATACCTGTGCTACTGCAGAATACCCCAAATTTGGGTCATTAGATAAAACAACTTCATCATCGCATTGCTCATTCACCACATTCATCCCAAAACATAGAGTCCAGACAGTTCAGATAATAGAGTACTGAGATGAAAGCAGAGAGTCTGAGAGCATAGAATTACAGTTAGTCAGTGCAGACACAAAAAATACCCAAAAATTGTTGAGCGACCACCAAATTGCAATGAGAGTACTGAGAGGGTATAGAGGTACAGAAGGTATAGAGGGTACAAAGGTAGAGAGGTATAGCGGTACAAAAGGTAAAGAGGTATAGAAGGTATAGTGGTCTAGAATGCAAGGTATAAAGCGAATCTGAGGAGAGTCTGTGAGGAGGTACTGAGGAGGTACAGAGGTACAAAGGTCTGAGATCGATGTGCCAAAATCTCTAAAATGTCGAACGACCTCATTACTTGATTGGGATTTAGTTACCATGATCCCGAACCAGCTATAGAAAGTGAAACAAAACTGGAAAAAATCGTCATACTCGAAAGACACTGAGAGTACATATGTAAATAAGCACTAAAAATTAATCAAATAGCCACCAATTTCCTCTGAAGGATTACATTGAATATGTTTTCTCCATTAAAAAAATCATGAAAAATAAATATGAATACTCCTTAAAAGATTACCGATCCATTTTATTTATGACATCATCGCTATTTCCTCAGCCCATTTCATTCTCCTTCTTCATAGCTCTAATGCTCTCTCAATACGACTTGCCCCCAAATGAAGATATTTTAAATTTCTCCAGCGCTATACTCATTCCCCAGCTTTGGTCGGTAGCTAAAAAAAAAAAGCTTCCGTTTAGTCTTGTCATTTTTTGGTTAACTATGCACGTGTATTAATGCGATTGGAGTCCACACGTAAAGCTACGTGCAGACTCCGGACGTAATATTTTCCCCAACTTAACAGGGGCTTAAAGCACTACTATGTTATGGTTATTTATGGTTTGCTTTATTATATATTGAGGTTAAAAAATATGAGAAACTTTGGGCATAGCTTTTTCAAATCTTTGCTCTTCTTCGTACCATTAAATATGCCTTTCATATCAGGATTAAGAAATGGAGTTGCTATAATGAACTTAATTCCTTGTTGGACACCTTTTAATTTATCATTTGGCTGCTAACCTTTTTTGTTTTCTTTTGAACATTATGTTTATGGGCTAATATGAGATTTCAAACAATTCTTGCTCCTTTCGGGATATCTTTCGGGGTTTTTTCTGATGGCCTTTTCCTCAAATCATTCAAACAGCTAATGAGTTGCAAATAATAGCTCAAATCATTCAAACAAAAGCACAACTTTTCAAGGACAATAACTTTTAAACTTGATTTTCAAATAGCAGTTGATTTTCAAACTAAGGATACATTTAAGATAGCTTTCTAGCTACTTTATTTTTCAAAAAATAGATAGGAGTGTGTTTGACTACTAGTTTTTATATTTACTTCTCAAAAAATTTTGTGATAAAATGCTTGTGAGAATCAAAACTGTTTAAAAGTCACTTTCTGATTTGTTTTAAGAAAAATAAATATTTATAATATCATTCTAAAATGTTGATTTCTTTGTACTAGCTTTACAATCATTTTATATATAAAAAAAAGATTATAGCTTTCCTAAACATATCCTGAGAATCAAACTTTACAATTTGGATATATGAGCTGAAATACCATATGTTGTTCTCACAAAAAATTTACAAGCAGAATAATAAATAGAATATGAAGCATAGGATTCTAACTTTTTGCATAACATTTGAAAATAAAAAGCAAACAGATCTGCATTCAGTGATCCTAGAATGTAAAGTACAGATGAAAAAAAAATGCTCCGAAAGACTGAAACATAAACCAATATAGAGTAATGTCTAATGACAGGCAGTTTACTCAACGCCAACTTGAGGAAACTTTATAAAAATTATGAACTTTTAAGACTAATAAAGTGAATTATGAATAAGACTTACATGTTGATGGGTAGGACCTGTTCAAGTGAAAGACCAACCCCAAGGGCCAAGATAAAAGAATCTTATTAGCTTGGGCTCTTTCATCAACAACAAACCTTTATCCAGTAGGTTGAATCGCTCATATGAATCCTTTTTTTCTCCGGTGTATCCTATTAAATGTCATATTCTCATTAAATTTTAATAAAATAAGATTTTTTTTTTTTTTGCACTTCCTAACCAAGTCTTTTTAGATAAAAAAAATCCTCTTAACTTGCACTTTTTCATCAACAACAAACCTTTATCCCACTAGGTTAAATCAACTACATGAATCCTTTTAAATTAGTGTGCCCTATTGACTATCCAGCCTCATTTAATTTTAATAAAATAAAATATTTTTTTTTTACTTCCTAACCAAGTCGCTTTAAGTCAACCTCTGCCTTCCTAACATAAGGTTGAATCCATTACATCTACTCTCTTAATTGGGTCATCGAACGAAGGACATTTTATGTGACCAAACTATCTAAGGCATCTCTCTCTAATCTAGCTTCCATCAGAGCTACTCCAACCTTTCAATCTAGATGCCATCTACATAGGTTAAATCATTTTATGTTAGACAGGGGGCATTTTTATATATTTATCTAAGTCGATATCGTGCTTTAAGCCGAGATCCTTAGATAGATGCATATTATGATTGAAAAATAAATCATGTCTATTTTGCAGTAAAGGAAATCAAACCTTGTAATATATTTTTGAACTAATCTATAATCCCCCGATTAGCAGGAGCTTTTTTTTATAATCAAGATTGTTCAACCCTCTTCTGTGAAACAGGAGGTCTTCTTATATATATATATATTCAGATTGACTTCGAGATTTATGCCAAGATCCTTGAATATATTTATAACTGTTATGGTCAAAGTTGTAGGCTCTTGCAAGAACAAAAAGAAACAATTGCAAGCATGAAAAGATAGCCCTAAAAATAAAAAGTTTGTCTCCCAGATTTTTTAAATTCAAATATCAAGTTAGAAGAACTCCCAATTTTGGAAGATTCAATCAACTAAGTTGGAAAAACATTAATATTTACATACTCAAGTCTAGGAATCAGACTGGTTCTAAAGGTCGAACTCAACAAGCCCATAAATAGCCGAGTTGCTGATGGTCTCCTCACTCAACAAACAGCAAGAAAAGGTCGTAGTGAAAGAGCCCCCGTTCATTAGTCAGATGATAAAATCACCAAGCAATCACAACTTAAGTCAAAGACTTGAGTATGCTCTAAAGGTCAGACTCAATAAGCCCACAAATGATCGAGTCGCTCTCCTCACTCAACAAGCCATAAGAAAATGCCGCGGTGAAAGTGCCCCTGCGCGTCAGTCCAATGATGATAGCTGTTCAATCTTAAGTCAAATCCAACTTAGTGATTACAAGCAACTAGAATCTAAGATGTCTTTCTACTTGATCGATGGACCAAGACAATCTAAGAAAATAACTCTCAATTCGTGACCTCAAGTCTCTATATATAAGATGATATCCCAATCTATTTTCAAACAGCCTGATCAAGCACCAAGCATAGACCAAGTCAGTTTCCTCATCAAGTCCGTCAAAACAGAAAGCTCAGGACCGAGGAAGAAATTTCATAATTCATATAAAGTTGATGGAAGAATTAAATGGATTTCATGGTTATCCAGTCTTTTAAAGCACTTATTGCTGGATTGATAACTCAAGATGTTAGACCTAATATAAGCCAGATGGTTTGATATGCACCATTTAACGAAGTTCAAAGTAGCAAGCATAAAACATACATTACACTTCCTAACAAGTCAGTATGGACAAATCAAGTCAATCCTTCATTAAGTCCATCAAGCCTAAAGCTAGGATAGAAGGAATTTTAAATTTCAAAGCAAATAAACTAATTCCTCCATCGAACCCAATCAAGCATGAAACTAGGGTTGAAAAAAATTTAAATCCATAATAACACAAAAGAAAGAGATCTTTAGCAAACCCATTGAAGCGAGAGATGGTGGAAAAAGCTCTTATCCATCGACAAGTCAATCGTGACAATCGGTCAATCATATCATTTTGATCGTCCAAACACAAGGCATTATACTAATGATAGATTCCATCAAAGCTCTATAAGCTATTGAGATTGAAGCTGAAGTAATCCAAGATTCATGGCCAGCCCAAAGGGTCAATCAGTTTTCAACAAACATGACTCAATCTATGCTTGAATCACATTTGTTGGGGGGCACTTGTTGACCTTCATGCATGCACCATAAGTTGAGTCAAGCTCACGGGATGAATTCGATGAGCTTCAGATCGCACATCGAAGCTGAAATACACAGGCATCGCCAACCTCCGATCGACGAACGGACTTTGCCACCTCATTCAAAATGTCAAAATTGATTAGAACATACATATCACACAATTTTAGATGGGTGGGCAGGCCTAGCTTTGGTAGAAATCTCCTCGGCTAGGAGAGGTGCTGCCGAAATTTCGTCAAAGTCTAGACCAACAAGGGACAATAAAAAGGCACTTAAAATCTAAATTGAAGATGAAATTAATATTAAATCAGATATGAAATATAAGGATTTAATGACGCATAAACTTGAAAATGATTTATTCAATGGATATTAGATCACGCATTTTATGTGAGAGAAATATAAAGTAATCTTAATTAAGCACAATCGAAGTTTAAAGAGCTTACATATAGATAGCTCACTTAAGAGCAAAAATATAATTGAATTGATAATTTGCCAATAAACATAAGCTAGACTTCCTAATGGGTAATTAATGATGTTACTGTTCACATTGAGTAATCAAACATGATCAAATGGATTGCTTGAGATTTATGATAAACTTGAAAGCTCCTTGATAAATGTGTCTAATCCAAAATATATGAGCATGTGTGCATCTTAAGCCAAACCTGCACTCAAAATTATTATACTAGAAGTCTGTTAATGATCTAAAATGAAATATTTTTTGCGTGTGTCATAAGATATATTTACATCTGAAATCCTCATATTAAAATATGTTCAGATGATACAAAATTTCAAGTGATTAAGTTGCACATGCATATTGAGGTAGCCTAATACTCAAATTATTGCATCAATAGGCATGCAAATAATCTGGAGTTGCAAGTCAATTGAATACATATTTTGATGCAGTTATAGACTCCTAATCATAGCATCGAGTTCTGTGTAAATAATAAGATGACTATTATATATGCATATTTTAGGAGAAATTAATTCAAATATGATACTTGAAAAAGAGTCCAATTATCTCTTGATTAATTTACATGCTTTACGAGAAGTCTCTAAAACTAAGCTGCAAATGCCTCTATAAGCATGTACATCTTTAAATTACACAAAATTCAATGAAATTAAAAATAAATTTGCTTGGGCCACTTTATCTATATGGTGAAGTCGTAAGTCTACTTAATAAATATAATCCTCCTTGCAAAATAGAGTTGTGAGATTGATTCTAAATCAAATACTCAATCACCAAGAAGAGAATTTGATTTATACATTTACATATAAGCATCACAGTCTAGATAAATTTAATGATCAAACTCTCCCCAATGATGGTTGAGTTGATTGTAGAATCTAACCAGAGGGGCTTATTATTATCTAAGTTTTTAAAGTATTTATGTTAAATCACTTCAAATCCAAATTCATGAATACAAGTCATAGACTTGATCCTTTGTTAACAAATGAGTAGAGTTGACAGGGTTAACCCTCATGATGATTGTGCTGATTGTAGATTTCAATCAAAGGAGTCAATCTCAAAATAAAATTATCAAATTATAGTATGAATGCTTAAATCATTCATACCCCAATGATGGATGAGTTGATTAAAGATATCAACCGGATGGGTCATTATTATTAAAAATATCTAAGATATTTATATTCAATATTTTTAAATTCAAAATTCTAAAAGAATAAATCTAGATCTGATCCTCTACTATTAAATTAATAGAGTTGACAAGATATAGAATAATAAACTAAGTGATTAAGAAGACTTATATACCCTGATGATGGTTGTGTTTAATAGAGATTTTAACTGGAGGGGATAGTATCATCAACGTATATTTAAAATTTTAAATCAAGTTAATATAAATTAAATACCAAACTAAATGAAAATTTTGATGAATTATTTAGTTCAAAATGACTAAAGACTTAAAGAAAAACTCAATCTATCCACCTTCCGTAATTGTTTATCAGATGTGACAAATTAAGAAAACTCTAGCTCACAAAGGAGCCAATGTCAAATCAAGTGTTCTACTATATTCACTTTCAATCAATCTCATGCTAGTAAGGATGTGGCATGTGTCCTCTGTCTACTTGGCTTGGCTAATAGGCTTTATATATGATGCGGTTATGACTAGAGTCCTCTGATCGGATGGTTGTCGCCAAATGACACCATTATATTATGATCACAACTATAGCCCGTATGCTCCCCAATGTCTCTATCCTTTGAGTTGTGAATCATAGGATGCACCTGATAGGAAAAAAGCCCTCTGTTAGCTAAGGTAGACTTAAGCTTGTCTCCTTAGACAAACACCACCCTAGGTCTACAAGGATCTCTTGGGATGCAACCCATGGCCTGCTGACAAGGATTCTTCAGTCAGGTTGGGTCAACTACCTCCTCTGACTAAGTAGACTAGGGACCACGACAACCCAGGATGGCAGAACCATGGGAACTTGATCGGGTGCATCGTTCCCCCCAACTACTTGCTTTAAGTTAAAAGATGATAAATTTTATAAATCTAAATTTTAAAACTCCATATATTGCTACTATACGCTACATATTTAGCAATCTAATGATTAATCAAAGTTCTCTCTCAACATTGGGAGGGTAATTAACTATAGTGCTGCTTATAGGCGAACCATATCTAAAGTCCTCATAAAATGAGGGTGAAATCTCTGTGTAGTGTCTAATCTACTATTCCATCTGCCTTTTGAAAGTTTGACTGACATTTAAATCAAACTCTCTTCATCGAGAGGTTAATGACGAATTTTTGGAGCCCACGAATTTCTGGCGACTCCGTTTGGGACATATTTCTCTTTCCATCTTTAGCTAGTCAAACCTGAGATATAGTGATTGTGGAGTAAAATAAAAATAAAAATTTAAAATCAATCATCAATGAAATTAAATTTAAATCAATCATATCCTTATGACTAATCTGTTTGTTCTCTATATCAGCTCACTCTATTATATATCTACATTATGAAAGTGTGGGGTGATACATCAATTATTAATTACTAATCCCCATCTTTCATTCATAAAGATGGATCTTTAGAGCACACCGTTCATCATGAAGCTAGGTCATGAAGCCAACATCTGTATGGCTAATATTGTAATCAATATTGGAGATGTTGGAGCTACCATCCAATATGGTAGTGTAAACTTCTCAGCTATCGCTGCTGCAAATAATCCTCTATGTGAAGCACCTACATATAGTACACACCAACCTGTGTAGAGGAGAAGAACAATTGGAATGGTCGCTACTGCCATTAAGGTTCCTCGAAAGAAAGCCTATGTATTCGAAAGATTGGGTCATTTTGAGGCATCAGTCATGAAAAGAATCGTCACTAGGCAAAAAGTTTCAGTCATGCTTATGAATGTGACCACTCTGCTAGTTGAACCTTTTGCACTAAGAAAGCATGATGTTGCAGCCTCCTCTTCTTGGGGAAAATTGAGTAAAAGGTAAAGGAGAAAAAATGCTGAACTGCAAGCTCAATAGTTGCTGCATGAATCACTAACCATGTGACCAGACTTGATGCTAAAAGTGAGTGTTCCCACTCACAACAAGTTTGAAAATCCTAAGATGGATAAAGTGAAATAGCTCTACTGGTCAAATCAAACGGTTCTTTGGACATGACAACATTAGGTTCCAACTTCTCCAGTGAGGAAACTCAAAACTATATATGCAAAAGTGCATCGGGTCTTCAAAGTTGCTAATGAGAAATGACTGATAAAAAGAAAATATCAAAGTCCTGTCATCAGGGAGGCTAGAGTTGCTCCTCCAAAGAGACCTCCTCCTACAAACCCACAAGATGTCAACCAATTCAAGTCCCGCACGGTGAGCATCGAGGTGTGACACTTGGACCACAGTTCCAAGAATCCATCATCTAATGGTCCTGACAAAAAAAGTAAGCAAATTTGGAGGCTAAAGCCTTGAAGTAAAACTGCCTTAAAGAAAGACATCATTGTACATATGTAACATATCTAGAGATCCACCACATGTAAAACTCATCAAGAATGGGTACCTAAGAAAAAGGTCAATATATGATGAAATTTCTTACGGTCGACACTTTGGAGAGTCATCGAGGGGATCCCATCGCCTACCAGCGCATTGATTTCAAAGGTGAAAGACCAATGCCACCAATCAATGGTTGATATTTAAAAAAGTATTACACATAAAAATATAATCACAAGAATGCATTCGATCATACGGTACATCCTCGAGCTTTTCAAGAAGGAGAATTGGTCATGGTGCTGAGAATATCAATTATTCCTCACCGTCATTACATGTGTATGTTTTGCTTGGAAATATTCTTGTAATAAAAGAATGCATTTTCGAAATAAAGCAAACAACACCCTATCAAACATGGGGCATTTGTTTAAATTTTATTGCAAAATGTTAGGCTTTCCCCTATAAGATAGGGGCATCCTTTTGACTTTGGGTTGACATTGCGTCTAAGGTCGAGATCCACATATACATGTTCAAGTTATGTATTCAAAGTTCTCAAGTCTCAAAGTCTTACTGCCAAAAAAGAAAAAATTTTAAGTATGCAAACTTCAACAAATCAAGTTGGAAACTTATCTTCCATTTATACATCAAATCTAGGGCTCTGGTGGGTCCATAAGGTCGGACTCAACACACTCAAATATGGTCAAGTCGATAGGTTTGCTTACTCAAAATGCCACAAAGGTCATAGTAAAAGATCCCTCACCTCATTATCCTGATGATAAAACCCTCCATCAATTGTTCAAGTCCAAGACTCAAGTGGGTGCATAAGGTCAGACTCAACACACCCAAATATGGTCTAGTCGCTGATAGGTCCGCTTACTCAACATGCCATAAAGGAGACAGTAAGGGATCCTCCTACTTCATTAGTTCAAAGACAAGAGCATCTAAAAGCCCTCAAATCCATCCAACTTGGTGAGTTCAAGTGGCCCAGACTAGGAGATCATCCCTAATGGTCGTAAGGTCCTTTTCCAAAATCCAATAAAAAAAATTCTTCTCACAAAAAGGCACTAAGACGAGTTTGGTTTCAAAATCAAATGTGAAATCTCAACTCCGTCAACAAGTCCATTAAGCAAAAAGCAAAAAACCAAAGGAAACATTTTTTCAGTAAGTCCAATCAAGCGGAAAGAAAGGGACCGAAGAAGTCATCCAAATGTTTGTATAAAGTCAAAGACTGAACTAAGAGAGTTACATCATTAACATGTTTGTTACACACGAAGCATAGGACTGATGACTCTTCACCATTGACCTAATATAAGCTCTAAGGGCTAGGTCAGCGCATTCTTCTACAAGCCCTCAAAAGCATAAAGTTATGTAATGTAATTTTGTATCACCCGCAAGTTTTCAAGATAATGTGATTTTTCTCCATCAAATCTATCAAGGAATGAAGCTAGGATAGAAGAAAATATAATATATGAATCCTTAAGATAAATTCTTCAATAAGTCCATCAAAGCACAAAACATAAGACCGAAGATGTTCTCAACTCACCAATAAATCATCAACTCCATCAAGTCCACTAATGTACAAAGTAAGGACTGGAGAAAATACAAATTTTAAATTTTGAGATGAAGTCTTCAGTAAGTCCATCAAAGCACTAAGCATAAGACCAAAGATGTTCTCATCTCAATAAGTCATGTGGGCATGAAAGGGGGGGGAAAATCAAATTTTGAGATTAAATCTTCAACAGTCCATCAAAGAACAAAGCATAGGACCAAGATATTCTTATCTCACCAACAAGTCATCAACTCCATCAAGTCCACTAAGGCACGCCGTGAGAGAGGAAAATACAATTTTAAATTTTGATATTGAAACTTCAACAAGTCTGGCATAAACCATAGGATTGAAGATATTCTTATCTCGCCAACAAATCATCAATGCCATTAACTCCACCAAGGCACAAATCCAGGACAGGAGAAAAATACAATTTTTTAACTCTAAGGAGGAAGTCTTCAACAAGTCTAAAAGCACAAAGCATAGGGCCAAAGACATTTCAAATTATCTCAACAGTTACTGTGAAATCCCCTTGTTAGATAAAGGGCATTTTTATATATTTATCTAAGTAGATATCGTGTTTTATGTCGAGATCCTTAAATAGATACATATTATGATTGAAAAATAAATCATGTCTATTTTGTAGTAAAAAAAATCAAACCTTGTAATATATTTTTGAACTAATCTACAATCCCCCTATTAGACAAGAGTTTTTTTATGATCAAGGTTATTCAACCCTCTCCTATGAAACAGGAGATCTTCTTGTATATATATATATTCAAGTTGACATTGAGCTTTATGCTGAGATCCCTGAATATATCTATAATTGTTATGGTCAAAATTGTAGGATCTTGCAAAAACAAAAAGAATCAATTACAAGCATGAAAAGATAGCCCTAAATATCAAAAGTTTGTCTCCCAGATTTGTCAAATTATGAATATCAAGTTAGAAGAACTCCCAATTTCTAATGTTTCAATCAACTAAGTTGGAAAAACATCAATCTTTACATACTCAAGTTTAGGAATCGGACGGGTTCTAAAGGTCGAACGCAACAAGCCCATAAATGGTCGAGTTGCTGACGCTCTCCTCACTTAACATGTCGCAAGAAAAAATTATAGTGAAAGAGTCCCCGTTCGTTAGTCTGATGATAAAATTACCAAGCCATCACAACTTAAGTCAAAGACTCGAGTAGGTTCTAAAAGTAGGACTCAACAAGCCCACAAATGGCCAAGTCAATAACGCTCTCCTCACCAATAAGTCATAAAAAAATGGTCAGTGAAAGAGCCCCTGCTCGTTAGCCCAATGATGATAGATATTCAATCTCAAGCCAAATCTAACTTAGTGATTACAAGCAATGAGAATCCAAGAGGTATTTCTGTTTGATCGATGGACCAAGATAATCTGAGAAAACAACTCTCAATTTAGAGCAGCCTCAAGTTAATCTCTAGATTGCCTACAAGGTGATATCCTAATCTATTTTCAAATAGCCTGATCAAGCACCAAGCATAGATCAAAGTCTATTTCCTCATCAATTCTATCAAAGTAGAAAGCACAGGACCGAGGAAATAATTCCATAGTTCATGCAAAGCCGATGGCAGAACTAAAGGGATTTTATAGTTACCCAGTATGTTAAAGCACTCATTGCTAGATTGATAACCCAATATGTCAGACCTAATATAAGCCGAAAGCCTTGGTCATCTGTATGCGCCATTCGACGAGTCCGTCAAAGCAGTAAGCATAGGACTGAAGACATACGTGCATGTTGACCTCATTTTTAGGATGAGCTCTCAACCCCTTCATCTTAGACATAGGACTCCTCTTAGACTTTAAGGGATCCTTAGTCTTAAGACATAACTAGTGATTAAGTGGACACTCAATCTAGCCCTAGAGACTTAGAAGAGTTAGCCATAGGAATAAGTCATGCCTTAGGGGGTGTTAGGAAAATCTACTTACCCTATAGCTTGAACCAAATTTCACACTTCCTTCTTTCATGTCAAACTCCAAATCAAATCAGCATCAAACCTAAATAAATTCTAATTTAATTGATTTTCTCCACACTCAAATCAATTCCAAATGATTGAAGCTTATAAATTCAAAATCCAAGCTAAAAATATTTCTTAAGTCCTTTGATTCCCTCTCATAGACTTAGCCAAAATCAAATCCAAATCACTTCAAATTTAAGAAATTTTCTCATAACTTATTTATATTCTTATTTATATTCACATATATAAATAAAATATAAATTCAAATCAACCAAACTAAATCCAGAATTCAAATCCAAATCAAAAATCTTTCCTAAGTCACTTTGATTCCCTCTTAAGGACTTAGCCTAAATCAAGTTCAAATCACTTCAAATATATGAAATTTACTCATAACCCATTTTTATTTTCATTTATGCACATATATAAATGAAATATAAATTCAAACAACCAAAACCAACTCCAAAAATCAAACTTAAGTTCAATCAAATTCCAACCTAAGCCTTTCGAGTTAAAATCTTGAAGTTAGCCAAATCAATTCCAAATCAAGTCAAACTCTTATTTTTTCTTCATGATTCAATCAATCCTTCAATCATGAATCCAAATATAAACACAAACTTCAATCACCAAACCAAAACTCAATTCAAAAATCAAACCTAAGTCAAACTCATGTTCACCCTTTTGAACTTGAAATTGTCAAATGAATCAAAACCCATTTGACTTCAAACCACTTGCAAATGGATTTATATTTCAATCATAAGTCCATATGAGTTCAATCAAACTCAAATCAAGCTTTGACCAAGTCATTTGACTTAGACTCACTTGACCCAAACTGACCTAAAGTATCCTTATGAGCCAAATTCTAATCCCAACCAAATTGGATTGAACTAACCTAAACCTCTCATCATGATCAACAATCATCATAGATGATCAATCACTCTAAAATTTAAACCAAGTCAAAACTAAGGGTTGACCAAGTCAATACTTAGCCAAAATGAAACCTAAACTAGCCAAAATCCATAATAGGCCAAATTGATTGAAACTATTGATCAAAACTCATTCATGACCAATGTTTGAACTTGACCAAGTCAACATTTGAGCCTAACCTTGCCCAATTGGCCACTTGACTCAAGTTGACCCAACTTGACCTAAAAAGTAAAAATGGGTCAAAACTTGGTCTAAGTCAAATTGATTGAAACCAATGGGTCGAAGTTCATTCCAAAATGATTGTTGAACTTGACCAAAGCTCCAATTGGCCAACTAACTAGTAGAACCTTGAACCCAACTTGACCTAAAGGGTCAAATTGAGCCAAATCCAAATATAAACCAAATTGATTGGAAACAAAGATACCAATCCATTTCATATGACCAACCAAACATAAACTAACCCATGACCTAACCCAAATAGGTCAAATGGGTCAAATTGGTCAACTTGACCCAAGTAACCTAAATGAAATCAAATGAACCAAATTCAAATATAAACTAAATTGAACCAAACCAAAGCCACCAAAATATTTCAAATGGTCATATGAACTTGACCCAACCCTTGGTTTGACCCAATTTGACCAATTGGTCAACTTGACCCATGTTGACCCATTTTGACCTAAATGGGTCAACATGAGCCATATCAAACCAACTCCAAATCCATTGAAACTTGGCCCAACCTATTTCTCAAACATACCAAACATATTCAAATTAAAACCCAAATGACCATTTTACCCCTAGAACAAAGGGTAAATTTTGGCCAATTTCATATGGAACTTGGTCAAATCCTCCTCTTGACCACTTGGCACCCTCCTGGACCAAGTGAACACTAGTGAGTGGTGCTCCTAACCCAATGGGTTTGGGTCAGCCCCCAACTAAGGTCAAAAACCACTTGCTTGAACATGGCCACATGGAATCCCTCATTCACTTGATTTAAACACATTAGAGCTCCACTACTCGACTCCTTAGGCCAAACCAAATGCAAGGACACCTCTAACAGCCTAACAAACCTATTCAAGGAGCTCAATTGGAACAAAATGGCATCTCCTTGCTCAGCCATCTGATTGCTCTAGGGGGAGATATACTCCCCCTAATTTCACTTGAATCTTATTATGCCCTATTCGATTGAAGCATAGGAACTCAAAGCAAATTATTGCTAATGTTCCCAAACTTCCTAGAGTGAGTTAGAATTTGCATCTTCTCGATTTTCCTAGACTGAAAATAAGGGAGCTCAAGTGAAAATTTAACTTATTCCACACTCAATACCAAGCCAATTCCTCCTCTGAGCTTCATCAGAGGATCAAATCAATTCACCCAAGCTCTTTCCCAAGCTCCAAAGGCAAGGGAGGTGCTACTTCAACAAAGATTGAGCTCAAGTGAAGGTGGAGCTGGCCTCTAGAAGGATCTACCCAATTTCAACACCTCAAACCTTGAAAGCTTAGGTCTCCACTAGCTTCAAGGAATCGAGCACCGGATAGCCTCGCAAGGTAAGCCATGAAACCGAGCTTAAATTAAATGTGGTATGGTCCTTTGTGAAGTAAAGTTTTATGTCATGAAAATGTAGCTGTTGGATATGATCTCCCTTCAATGGTGATGGTGTGGGTTGAATTTGGATTCAATCCAAGCTCAATCGAGCTCGAATGTTCCCTTAGAAAATGGACGGTGTCTATCTCCTACAAGAAAGATCAGGGGTGAATCACAGGCCATCCATCCACACATTTTGTATGGATGACCATGATTAAAACACGTAGGATCCGTCATTTAATCATTTAGAACCATGTATCTATATAGAAATGATTGATTGAGGAGAAAGCATACGCTGGTATGATATGACAACTTAAATAATGAATCCTGCCGTGCCATGTGTAACGTGGCGCCGACGGGATTAACTATATAATTAGGGATTTAAATTACCTAATTAAGCTTGGAAACTTCAAATATTCATATATAAGTGTAGAAAAGTCAAAAAAATGTGAAATAAATTGCATAAAAAAGGTATTTACATCTAGAATATTATAAAATTGATTTTAATGGATTTTGAATAGTGTTATTATTGGATTTGGGTTATATTGGGAATTTGATTTTGCTAATTACTCTCTAATTATCCCATTGATTAATTCCAAACTTCTTCTATATGATTAGTGGGATGACTTCTACCTCCTCTAATTTTCTTGGGATTTATTGATAATTTAATTAGAGGAATTCCTAAATTAATTTTTAATTGCCCTCTTAATGTAATTAAGCCTAATTAAGTGTGTAATCAGTGGTTTAATCCTTGATTGAGTTAATTAAGGTTTGTTTAAATGAATAGGAGGTTTAGGGAATAATTTTAGGATATTTTCCCTAAGCTATTCCTTAAACCCTCTCTTTCTTCCTTAATCCAAATTCAATTAAGTGTTAATCATAATTACCCTAATTTGATAAAATTCTAAAACCTTCCATAACTTAATTAATTCACTTTGGGTAGATGCTTAGGTGTTAAATAACCTAAGTGCATTGAGGAAATCAAAATCCAACTCACATGTGTGAGAAGGATCATGAAATTACTTAACTTAAATTCATTAGCTTAATTAATCATTAATCATGAGCTAAATGCATTAGGCCCTTTTCTTCTTAGGTGCATTATTGATTTAAATTCTTGTGTGGTTTTATGTCATATCATTGGTGTTGACCTCATTTTTGGATGAGGTTAATTTGGCAATTAAGAGATCCTAATCCCAAATAGGATTTTCTTAATTCAATGCTTAGGACACCTCACCTAGTGTCCTAGAAAATCTTTATGAGTTTATTCTAACCTATTTGATATAGGTAGAATCAATCCAAAATTTTAATTTGGGTTAACTCAAATAAATAAAATTAAAATGAATGAAAGGTTCCAAACCCATTCCATTTGAATCAAATTGATAATTTGAACTCATTTGAAATCATACCTAACCCATTTAATCTAAATGAGTTAAAATGACATTAAATTTAAAATCAACTCAAATTAAATGGTTTAATCAAATCATAATGCAATTGATCATCAATTGCATTATGGTTTAAAGAATAAACAAAACAAATTCAAAGGGTAAAGTTAAATCCAAATACTTTGCATCAAAGCATTTGGTTGGATTCAAATTCCCTAAGCCAATTCAAATGGAATTAAACCTAATCTCAAATCCATTTGAGATTAATTTGGGCATATCATACTTTAATCTAAACAAAGATGATAATGCCACATTGCATGGAAATAATAAAAGAAAAATAAAAGAAAAGAGGAATTAGAAAATAGGAAATGGGAAGAAAAAAATACTAATTTTCTTCTTCAACCTCTTCCCATGCAAACTCCCTTCTTCCCACCTCATCCACTCCATGAAAAAAATCCACCTCTTAAGAGGATGGCTGCCTTCAATGGTAGAGAAGGCAATTAAGGCAAAGGTGCAAACCTCCAAGAGTTTGCCTTGATCTTAGCCCAAGGGAAGAAGGAAAAGAGTAGAAGTCAAAAAGGAGGAAAAGCTTTCAGCCAAGTGTGGAAATCAATCAAAGGAAGCTCTCTACTTGTGCAGTGAACATTCCCATATGTTCACTACGAAAAGAGGAGTCAATCACACACCTTGACCGGCACCGGTGGGAGTTCGGCCATCAAAATTCCTCCTTATAGAGCTTTTAGCCAAGCATGGAAAGTGGTAGGGGAGACTATTACCTCCCCATTTTCATTCCAAAAGCATTGCCAAGGAAAGTGATGAAGTTCCCAACCATACTGACCCCCTGCCTGATGTGGCAAGGGCGAAGCGAGCGCCTCTAATGGTGAAATCCCAATGAGGGGATTTCATCCCAAATTGAAGGCACCAATATGTTCCAAAGCTCAAGGGGAGCTTGAATGAAATCTCACCGGCCCTCCTCACCACTGACAACCCGAAAAATGACCAACGCCACCTCAAACCAAGCGTGGGTTGCTCTAGGGAGCAATCCATGGGAGAGCCACCAAACTTCATGCACACATTCGTTGGGTCAAGGCAAAGCAAACAACATCGATCTCACCACCGGTGATCACCAGAATTCGGGTATGCATTTTCTCCATCCCTCAAAGCCATCGATTTTGGAGCTTTGTCAAAGAAATTGATTCCCCAATTTGATCCATCTATATGGATGGGTTCTAAATTAGTCCCTAATCATTTTGGGATTGAAATCAAGCTTGATTCACCGACGATTGGTAAGAAATCACGGACGATGTTTGTTCCTCCGGCAAGCTTTAGGATTTAATCTCGATCATCTGATCCTTCTCTTAGGATTGAACTGCTCTGATATAGGCGGACCATTGGATTAAACCCCTTAGGGACCTCGCGGGCTGACGTAGTGCCAGGTGGTGCCATGTGAACCAATCTGCATGTGCCACATGGATAGATGTGCCACATGGGTGCGTGCCACATGGTCTGTTGCACCATGTGGGACCCCCCCCACCACTTAACTATTAATTTTAATAAATTTTAAAATTTAAAAAAATTATAAAAATCATATAAAATCAAATATAAATAAAAAAATACAAATAATAGCTCTATGAATTCATCTTGATGAGAGGAATCTATAGAAATTAAAATCCCCAATTTTTATTTTATATTTTTCCCTTAATTTGAGTTTAATTAAAAAATATTAGTCCCTAATTACTCTCAAATTAATAATCCAATTAATTTGAAACTTTGGGGCAATGAAATTAAGCATAAAATACACCTTAGGTGAATTTTTGGGGATTTCTTTTTTGAATTCAAGAGAAATTAAAATTTCATATGCTTAACCTTTTAATTTATTAAATTAATTAATATTTAATAAAATAATTAAGAAATGTTGATCTAATAATCTTAAATCAACATAGTGAACATTAATGAGCATCAGAACACTAATTAAACTTAATTAAACCATATGAACCTAATAATCCCTAAATTGACTTAATTAGATAATTAAATGAATTAAATAATTCAATTAAATAAACTTAATTAAATCATAATAAATCAACTAGTTAACCAAAAATATGAATAAACCTCATTAGAAAGGTATTTTAGTGAAGAATAAGTGAAAAATAAAATCCTTAATGAATCTTAATAAATTAGACTTAATTTAGGTTTTAATGAAATAATTAAAATCTTAATTACACCCTAATTACATCTCTAATCAAGCTAAAACTTTAGGGATATAAAATTGACATGTAGCCCTACTTGCTAGAAATATTTCAAGTCCAAATAATCTTTGGATTAGGAGTTTTCAAATTTCTAAATCCCTAGGTCAATCTTAATCAAATATTGGGTTAAGGAAATTAATTAACCTTTTAAATAAAGTGGTAATTCAAACTAATCTCCATCAAAAATTATAAAATTATTTAGAAACTTTTCTAAATATCCTAAGTCAATTAAAGTGATCAAATTCAATCTTAGGTTAATGAAATAAAACCTTAGGTAATAAAACTATTAATTAACTTAAACCTTAACCTTTGAATTAATAAAATTTAATGAAACCACTCATCTCTAATAAATTTAAATAATGAACTTAAAACTTAGGATCAAGTAATTAACCTAAGTACTTTAGGTTAAGAATAATCTATGAACAAACCTAAGGTATTAATTCATATTAATGGACTTAAACCTCAAGCTTACAAATCCATGATTTAATAACTTAAGTTAAATTGAATGAAATCAAACTTTAATCTAAACTCTTTAAATTAACATAAGTCAAATCAAATGAAATCCAACATAGCTTAATTCATAATGAAACAAATCAAATAAATTAAATCAAACAAAATAATTCAAATAAATGAAATAATTCAAATCAAATCTAAAAAAGAAAATAAACATAAAACTAATCCAAATATACACAACAACAAAAGGATTAATTAAGATACTTAAGGATCTTAGTTAGACTTTTGGAAACTTCATTAGGAATTAGGATGTTGAATGGAAAGAACTCCATCCAAAATGGAATCATTCCATTCTTCATTCTTGAAAACCTATATAACTTTCACCAAATAAAATGGAATAAAAATGAAATTAAATCATTAAACCATTTGAATTAAAACCACCTAAAGACAAAATTAAATAAAATCAAACTTCAAATTTAAAGTTCAACTTAAAGGAGCCTAGCAAAGCCTTTCCACATAAACCCCTCTTTTACACACACTAGATTACTTAGGTCACGGACTCTAGATCTAGGTTAGATCATTCTATGATTTTCTTTTAATCTCCTATGATATGTTGTGTTGTGCTTCACATGTCTGTGTGGTGTATTACTTTAGACTAGATGCCTAGGCTTGTTTGTTCGTAAGACTAGATGTTAGGGAGTTCTTTCTAGATTTAACACTATTTTTTGCAGGGGACTGTGTTAAAGGGATCGCTGTGATAAATAAATCATAAATTATTGTTTGCTTGCAAGTGCTGAAAATCCCTTAACATAGTCCATAGGACAGGTGGGCTTGCAAGTAACTAATGCTAAGCCCTTATGTTTATAAGATATAACTTTGCATGCTATGTGTATTTCCTAACATCTATTTTGTAGGGCTTAAGATTTCTTTTGAATTTTAAAGGTAAATTTGAACTTAGAATTAGGTTAGGATCTATGGGGTCTAGGATTAGTAGGAGCTAACCCTACCAGGAGATGGTGCAGTGGTCCCTATATGGAGCCCGATGGATGTCCCTGAAGAAGGAGACTTTCCTCAAAAGAAGACCCATAGATCTAAACTTGTAGTTCTAGGTCAGGTTGTATAAGGGAAGAACTTCATGCCCATTTTTCTTTCTTTAGGTGTCTGTGCACAGTGCTGCCTTTTCTTATATAATTTAATTTGTCTTGATTTATTTTGGGTGCACAATAGAAACAGCATGCTTTTTTAAGTTTCTTTCTGTGTTGTGTTTGTGCTATGATCAATGCTTGGATGTAGGCTCATAAGATAAATTAAATTTTTTACCAAACTAAATCAATTGAAACATAAAAATAAATACAACTCATAATCCTCATATAAAAGCCTAGACATTAAAGCAAGATAAAATATGTAGCAACCCCTTAGCTGAATGTTTTAATATCATGCATAATCATATTGTTTCACTCTTGATTAATGAAGGACTTCCATCCTTACCAGAGAACCTGGGCTTGACCTTTGAGAGCCTATGATGGAAGTACACCTTCTTCTATTTTGATTTAGCCCATAATCTTTTTCTAATTTCATGCATCAAGCATAAATTATTTTCCTATGGCCTAAATGAATCTTGAGTAAAAAATTATAAAAATCTAAAAAATATGCATTAGTTAGCTGCATCTTCATGCCCTACATGATCTTAGGGATTAGGGAGTGAGTTTATATTCACAGACTCCTTTCTTAAGAATGCAACAACACAATCATCTTTCATTCATATGACTTAGCCTCATGGTTTTAAAATGTGCTTAGGTGGTGTTAGTTGGTAGCTTTTTCATGCAGGTTGTAAGTCCAAAAGAGTCAGGGATAGGCTAGTTCCTCAAGTGAGGAGAATGGCCAATGATTCTCAAGGATAGAACTAGGTCGAGCATCTGACATATGTTAAAGTACCTATAAATTAGGTTCTAAAGCATCCTTTTAGGAATAAGTCTTTAACCCTAGGCATTTCTGTAGTCTTGTGCTGCTAGAATCTAAGTCCTAAATTTCTAAGAAAATGACAACTCAAAATCTAAAGTTAAATCCCAAATTTGAAGCCCAATCATATGATAGTTGAAATGTCAACTGGGTATCCCAGTATCAATAGACATTTTCTACTTTTTCCCATTTGACTCTTGAAAATAACTCTCTCCAATTTGGACATCTCCCAATTGAATTTTCCAAAAATCAATCCTTTGAAAGCAACCTTAGTAGTCTTTAGAATAATCACTTATTTCTTTAATCGAGAGTATTCTTAGGAAGAGACCCTTCCTAAGATGTAATTAACTATAAAAGCTTGCCTTTATAGGGAACCATGATCCCAGGATAAAATAAACTCTATTCAACTTTTCCATGTAGTTCGGAGGAAAATACACTGGTACACGAAAGTCCCATTAACCTTAGAAGCCTTTTATTGAAATGATCAAATTCATTACAGGAGAGCATGTTTATCGCTCGATATAATATGTTTATTCCATAATGTTGTATTTGGTCATCTAAATAAAATGCTCCTAAACTCTATGTGGTGTCAATTCTTTTGTCTATTCCAGAGAAAACACAAATAATTGGCTCAAAATTATTTAGTTAAATATACTAAGGTGGTATAGGTAAGGGGTAATTAACACACTTAATTCATATCTTAACCATAATCAAAATATAAAAATAATCTAATCATCTAAAGATTAAACTAAAATGCCATACACATGGGGGAAATGAATTAGGACTAGCAAACATTCTTTCACATTTCCCAAATCAAACATAAAGCAAATTCAAAACAAAAATCACATTAAACAAACTTTGATTCACTTTGAACTTTCTTATTTCATAGGATCGTCTTTAGGAATTAATTAGGGTGAATGAATTTACATTGCTTTCATAACTTTATTTCTTTCCTAGCATGCTAAATATGTATGTCATATGAAATTCATGCATTCATACTTTTTAAAATCAAATTAAAAATGAAATATTTTCTTTATGTCAACTTGCATATTTTGGCTAAAGTAAAAAATATGAATGGCTAGTATCACTACTAAATCCAAAACTATTTTTAAAATCTATAAATCAAACACCTAAAATTGAAAGTGTGCTACTTATAATTATTTATAAGCTTGCATGTGGTTATAAATATGAAGATGTGCATAGTGTGGCTTTCCTTCTCTTTTCTTTTAGCTTAGTTTTAATTAGGATTTGGCAAAGTGTATAGTTCATTTGAAAAGAACACAACACTTGCCTAACCCCATTCCCATCTATTCATATGCTATTACCTAAGAAGGACATCCACACTTGTACATATAAATTGCATAAACAAAATAAATAAACAAATACAAACTTTTTGCATCTTTCTTTTTCCATTCATTTCTTTTGTACATGTGTTTGTATTTAAGAAAAGTGGTATATTAGTCTAGAAAACCCGAGATTGTGAGGCTTTAAGTAGCCCTAAGTAGGTCTTGTACCTTACACCCCTCGCTAACAATGGCGTCGTACTCACTTATGCCTTTCATACATACATATATGCATGTGAATAATGGATAAAAGAAACCCCTCTTTTCTACTTAATGAAAATCATGCATCATAAATCATTCTAATTTTCTTAAGTAACATTTATTAGCATTCATCATAAAGTGTGCTCAACATTTCCATTTGTATGTATAGATATGCTTAGGATTTATTCATATACATGTTATACATGTTGGAAAGAAATAAAGTGATGTGTGTTTTGTGATATTAATTCACTTTATTTAATCTTAAAATGCCTTTCTTTTTTAATAGGATTGTTTAAGGAAAATTTAAACTTATGATTAATTAAAATGCATAATAAAATATTTACTAAACAAAATCAAACATGAATATGCTTTAGAAATTACTTAGGGTAGGGAAGGAAAGAGAAGTTCTCTTCTCTTTTCCCTCTCTTTACAACCTTTACTAATTAAGTAGGTTCATTTAATCCAAACAAAAATCATCAAATAAAATTGGCCCAAATCAACTAAACAACTTAAATGAAACCACCCTCTAAGTGGAACAATTTTATACTTAGTAAATCTAACCCTTAAAGCCTAGCTAAGCATACCGCACAAACCTTAAATAGCACACACATTAGACTAAATCACCACTTCTAGTTTTAGGTTAGGACAGTGCATGGTTTGATATTTATTTTTGTTTTTTGATGTATTATTTCTAGTTTGGATGTTAGGGTGTATGTGTGTAGAATGAATGGTAGGATGATTTAGTTAATCATTATCTTCTGCAGGGGATTATGCTTAAGAGGCATTGTAATAAATAAAAATATATATATTTTTATTATGCAGGTGCTTATACCTCTATGCATAATCCAATAGGCTAAGTGGACTTGGTTACCCATGTGTAGGTGCTAAGTCTAATATACATGCTTGGGATTTGTATGGTTTGTTTAGCTAATCTATATTTTGTAAGTGTTAGTTAGATTTACTTTTCCTCTTCATGTAATTTTTATAATTAGGATTTTGGAATGAATGTTATGGGAGATTAGGATAAACATTGGTCATAAGATCACATCTTATGTACCATGTGAATCCTTTGGAGCAACCACCTTCCAACCATCCAAAAGAAGAAAGAAGAAAGAAGAAAAGAATAAATGAAGACCCCTATAACATGAATTTCTTACTTTATTGTAAAATTAATTCATTTATGATCCGGGTTTTATAAGGGTAAAGCTCGACTCCTCAATTTATTTTTGGTTTGTGGTGGTGACCATAAATGGCTTTTATTCTTTTGTGTTAGCTTTATAAAATATTTTATATTTTGTTTAGCTTATGCATTAAGATGGCATGTTTTTCTAGTTTCTTTCTTACTTGATGTATGGCCTGGATAATAATTAGGCTGTTAGGAAAAATAAATCTTCTACCAAATTAAATAACTCAAAAATTAAAAATAAATAACTCATAATCTCACCTAAAGCTTAAGCTAAAAATTAAGACAAATAACATCATGCACAAAAGCATATTATTTCGCTCTTGATTGGAGGGCTTCCACCTTTGCTAGATAACTTGGCTTGACCTTTGAGAGCCATGGTGGAAACACGCCACCCCTTCTTGATGATTTTGGCCCATAATCTAATTTCTCATGCATTAGGTATATGAATCCTATAAGCTTGAGTTAAATGATTGTCCAAAAATGAAAGTAAAAAATGTAATATGTTTTGCATTAGATCTAAGTCATTTTTCATGCCCTCACATGATCTAATCTCTTAGGGAGTGAGTTTAAGGACTTAGTATCTTTCTAAAATAAATAGCAGTCTAACTATCATGCATAAAGCATATGACTTGCCTACGTGAATTTAAAATTATAGGAGGATTTAGTTGGCGACCACCCACAGGCAGTTGTAAGTCCAACAGTCAGGTAGTTTATTCTCTCTTGTTAAGGTAAACCAAATACCCATTCTTCGCCTTAGATTTAGGTCATCTTTTGGCATTTGCTAAAGCTCCCTAGATTTAGGTTTTGAGTTTGCTTCTCCCCTTTGTGGGCCATAAGTATAAATCTTCACTTCTTAGACATTTCCATGATCTTGTATCATGGAATTGTAAGCCCTACATTTCTAATAAAAATTCAACTCAAATAAATTAATTCAATTTAAAAATTATAAAGCCCAACCACAGGATAGTTTGAGAGTATCTTAAGTATCCCTTACTTGTTTCCATTTGGCATTGATAAGAACTCCCTCCTCTTGATCGATCCTATTTGACTTTCTAAAAATAAACTAATCAATTGATTGTCCTACCTATTGAAATCTTTGGAGACAACGATCATTTATCTTAATCGAGAGTATTTTTTAAAGAATCTCATTCCTTAAGATGTAATTAACTATGGTGGTTCCCTCCATAGGGAACTTAAGAAACTTAGTTTAAAATAAACCCTACTTTACTTTTCCATGTAAAGTAGGGGAAGAATCTATGTCTTTTAGTGTCCTTATTGAGGGATTTGTGTAGGTGGCTTATATCTTTCAAGATAGTACACCTCTCCTCAATGTCATACCCGATCACCATAATAAAAAAATCTACGGATCTACGTGGTGTCCAAATACAAAAGAGTATATTTCTATCTTCATTTTATTCAGCATAGATTGAAGATGAAAGTATACATTTTAGAAGAAAATAAATTTAAATATTTCATCACAGATTTTTCTGGCGACTCTGTTGGGTTTATTTTAAATCAGAGAAGTCTACATCCAAAAGCTACGGCACTATATGCTTTCTCATAAGGTGAACTTGATTTCTAGAGCAAATCCACTGCAGTACCTCATGAGATGGCCAATATTATTCTGACATTTGGCACGATGGTCCATGATTCTCTCACAGTTTGATATCACATTCATACCCCTCCGTGCGGTAAAAGGAAAAGCACTAGCAGATTTCTTAGCAACACACCCACTTCTTGCTAATTCTGCTTAATTATGATCTCCATGATGATCAAATCATGAGCTTAGGGGAGGTTGATAATCACCAATGGGAGATATATTTTGATGGTGCAGCTTTTTTTTCATAAAGGGGAAGCACCACGATCTATTCTTCCAAGAAAAGGAATAGTTCTCTTAACTCTTCCATGTGATGAGATTCTCATACTATCTTTCCAACCAGTAACAATGAAGTGGTATGAGGCTTTGATTATCCATTTGGAGTTAGCCATCATAATTAGTGTCAAGAGCATCAAGATCTTTGGGGATTCTAGTTAGTCATCAATCAGATTACTGGGTCCTATAAGATTCTCAAACCCAAGCTTTGTCATTACCATGAGTATACCATGAAGTTGTTGGCCTAAATCCCTAAAGTCACCATCTATAAGGTTTCTCGAGCAGAGAATGCAGTAACAAATACTTTGGCCAAACTTGCCAAAGAATTGACATGTCCGGAAGATGAGTCCATTCCAATAAGGGTCCAAAATAGACAAGTTCTATCTCTTATTGATGCTGAACTCATCAAGAGACTTTCTCTTGAAGGGGAGGTTGTCGTCATCTATAAGGATAAAGAGCTGGATTGGAGGTAACCATTCATAGACTATTTGAACACTGACAAACTATCTCAAGAAAAGTCATAAGCCCATTAAGTGAAACAGAGAGCTCTCTCATATGCTCTCATTGATGGCACCCTATACCCACAGTCCTTTGATCAAATATGGTTACGTTGTTTAGACAAACATGAACTCCATGACTGGTACATTCAGTGTAGGATCAATCCGCAAAGATGAAAGATCAAGATAGATACTATTGGCCTTGATGATTACGAGCATGGATGTAACTAGGAGGTGTCATCAATGTTGTTGCGGTGTGGTCCTTCAACCACCCAACATTCTATACCTGCGGCCTAGCCATTCGGTATTGGTGCGACATTATGTCGATGATCATCCTTCTTCAAGGGTCAGGTTCATCTTAGATGCCACCGCACTTTTCTAAGTTAGGCAATCCACTTAGAGAGGTCATAGCATGCTTCAATTTTTTTAGAACCATATATATAGGTTGGGGTGCCTCGATGAATTATATTCGATAATGGCATTCAAAAGCACCAAGATTAATAGCTTAAGAAGATTATAGATTGGAGATACTCTACCATCTACTATCCTAGAGCAAATAGTTTAGCAAAAGCATTCAATAAAACTCTTATCCAAATACTAAAGAAGACTCTTGATGCCAATAACCGGCAGTGGAATGTGCTTAGTTGAAGCCTTTTGGGCCTACCACGCCACATACCAAATTCAAACTCAATCTCATTTTCCTTAGGTGGTTGCTTCTACCTTTAGAAGTTCAACTCCCATCACTAAGGATAGCATTAGATAATAAAATCACTATAGAAATGTTGTGGTTAGAAGAGCTCGAAGGTTTGGAGAGTGCATCTGGCATTAACCTTGAGTTGTACAAGGCCAAAATGATTCAACAAATAAGCGGTTCGCCTTAGGTCTTTGAATAGAACTTGTGTTAGTCCTAAGCAATTGTTGCTCATCATGGGAGGCAAGTTTGAACCCACTTGAAAGCCTTATGTCATAGAAGGCCTACCAAGGAGGATCTTATCGCCTTATTGATTATAAAGGGGAACACCCGATGCTTCCAATTAATGGGCTCTATTTGAAGAAATATTACCCATAAAAATCATGTTTAAAAATAATTCTATCAATCAATAAAAATCTGATTCCATTTCATCAAAATCTTCTCTTCTTTTGAAGCGTTGTTTGCTTATCTTGCGAATCCACCATGACATTTTAGGGTATGTGTAAGAGTCCCCCAGCGGCATCTTATCCCTCTTTCACAACACAAACACAATCAAACACATTTCCCAGTGCTACTAGAATAGGTGTGAGAGAACCCAAGAGTCATCCTATTTGATTAGCACAACTAAGTTAGGTGTGAGAGAACTCGAGCAACATCCTTTCTTAGTGGGAATTCCTGGTTGCCAACCATGGCAACATTTCATCAAATTCCCCAACCATGATTAAGGTAGGTGTAAGAGAACTCGAGGGGCATCCTATTCCCTTTAACACGAGCACAAAAACATACACATATCTTTTATCTTGGGATACTTTGATGTGGGAGCAAGCCCCATGGCACTCACTCATTAGCATCTCTAGGTTGGGTTTACATGCTACCTCGCTAGTATATCACCCCGTGGTCACTTATTTAGAAGATGTGAGTCCCCACACTTTCTTCTTAACTTGACCATTGTAAATCAATGAGTGCCTTGTTAGTTGGTAGACTCATCCAGCCAGTAAGCTACATTGTGTTGATTTCCATTTAAGAAGATGTGAGTCACCGTGCTTTCTTCTTGAATTAATCATCTTGATCTAACTAAGTCAAGTATATTTGATGTTTAGGATAAGTCCCCCTGAGGCTCCTTTCCTCTTGACTATATTTTTGTTGATATAAGTCCTTCAGTATCATTCACTCCATAGTAAGCGATAGCGTCGGCGAAGATAGACTATCCCCAATCGTTACATAGGAGGATGTGAGTCCCCGAGCTTTCTTCTTAGACTAGTTGCAAACTAACGAGAACCTTAGGTTGGTTGATGTTCGCTATGCTGACAGCGACTCACCCGGTGGATACACCACTCTTGGCAAATGTGAGTCCCCGAGCTTTCTCCTTGAGTTCGATGTTGAATACCTATTTGATATATGACTAGCCATGTCATCTTCTCCAGGGTTTTGGATTAAGCCCTTAGCGGCCCCTCTCTCCTGAGCATTCTATTTGGATCACATCCTTTGCAACCCCATTTAGACACTACCTGGATTACTCTTGCATTGGACAGTCCCCCTTTCCTAGTAGCCACCCCTGTGGTTAGAGAATTTATTCAGTGGATGCGCAGATTCTTCCTTGATTCAAGAATCAGATAGGTCTAGGCTGATATAAGCTCCTTCTCAGTTTGATCCCTGACAAACTAACAGGGTCCATGTTAAAATAAACTAAATAAATAAATTAATTAATTCACTTATGGATTAGGAATTTAAGCCCCCAAAGGGCCCCTTCTCCCAAGCAGGCATCCTATCTTTAGGGCAATGTCAGCAGAACTCCCTATAGGAATTGCTTGACTACCTGAGTTAAGATAAATCCCTGGGTACTCACTCCATAGTCACCCTTTAGTCGGGTTCAATCTATTTGCCATAAGCAGGTTTCTCAAACAGTCATTCGCTTTGGAAGATGTAAGACTATGACACATTTTTCCTAGCATGACTGTCACAAACCGATGGGCAGCCCTAGGTCAGGTTCGATTTGTTGCCCAAACCAACCGATCCCCCCATTGGTCTTTTGTAGTCGAAGATGTGAGTCCTTGAGCTTTCTTCCCTTAAATTGATCATTGCAAACCTAAAGGCACTCCTTTGGTTGGATAGTTCTCCCATCGGTCGGGAAGCTACTCCCTTTGGTGTAGTAAATCTGAGATAGGTCTAGGCTAATATAAGCTTCTTCTTAGTATGATCCATCACAAATTAATGAAATCCATCAAAATAAATTTAAGAAATAAAATTAATCTTTGACTATCCTTGAGCTGATTTAAATGCCCCAGTGGCATTCACTCAATAGTCAACCCTAGGTTGGGTTTGATTTATTGCCTTGCAAACTAATCACCCCAGTGTTCTTTATTTTGGAAGATTTCAGTCCCTACGCTTTCTTCCAAACTTGACAATTGCACACCGAAAGACATCCCTTTGGTTGGATAGTCTCATCTTATGGTTGGTAGACTACTCCCTTTGGATTGGTAAACATGAGTTAAGCCTAGGCCTTCATGGCTCCTACCTCAGTGTGATCCATCGCAAACAACAGGATCCATTTCAAAATCCAAAATTAAAATTCTAAAATAAATTCAACTTTCCTCCCTCAAGGGAGTGAAATAAATAAAACAAAAATAATCAATCAATTCAAACCAAATATTTTGCTTCTACTCAATGAGACGTAAATCTTTCTAGCTCCCTAGCAGATCCAGAGTTCTGATCCCTCAATGGATTTCACAACCTTTCCTCCCTTATGGATGACTTGAACTTGCCTCCCCAGTGGAGAGTTTACTTTTCTATCCCTAGTGGAGTCAAAACAAACACAGGTAAACAAACAACAAGTTGAAACAAATTCAACCTTCTTTCCCAACAAAACTTAATTAAATAAATCAAATTTCTCCTTAGCGAGACTCAAATCAAATCAAATCTCTCATCCCCTTAAAGATGACTTGAACATGTTTCCCTGGTGGAAGGTTCACATACTCTATCCCTTGATTCCTCCTTCCCTCTCTTATGTCCTTGACACAAGTAGAGCCACAATGCATTTAAGCTTTGGATTCCTTCTTCACCTTGGGTTAGGAGTAAATCGTCTATGTTAGTGCTTCTAATCTTTCGGTGTTGTTGATCATTTCGGTCAACATCAATAGGTGTGATATTCCTTGTCAGTCACACCACACCTATTGGGTGCCCTTTATTGACCTCATTTTTAGGATGAGCTCTCAACCCTTTCATCTTAGACATAGGATTCCTCTTAGATTTTAAGAGATCCTAAGTCTTAAGACACATCTGGTGATTAGGTGGACACTCAACCTAGCCCTAGAGACTTAGAAGAGTTAGCCATAGGAATAGGTCATGCCTTAGGGGGTGTTAGGAAAATATACCTACCCTATAGCTTGAACCAAATTCCTCACTTCCTTCCTTCAAGTCAAACTCCAAATCAAATTAGCATCAAACATAAATAAATTCTAACTTAATTGATTTTCTCCAAACTCAAATCAATTCCAAATGATTGAAGCTTATAAATTCAAATTCTAGCTCAAAATATTTCTTAAGTCCTTTGTTTTCCTCTCATAGACTTAGCATAAATCAAATCCAAATCACTTCAAATTTAAGAAATTTTCTCACAACTCATTTATATTCTCATTTATATTCTCATATATGAAATATAAATTTAAATCAACCAAACTAAATCCAGAATTCAAATCCATATCAAAAATCTTTCCTAAGTCACTTTGATTCCCTCTTAAGGACTTAGCCTAAATCAAGTTCAAATCACTTCAAATCTATGAAATTTTTATAACCCATTTATATTTTTATTTATATGCACATATATAAATGAAATATAAATTCAAACAACCAAAACCAACTCCAAATATCAAACTCAAGTTCAATCAAAATCCAATATGCCTTTCAAGTCAAAATCTTGAACTTAGCCAAATCAATTCCAAATCAAGCCAAACTCTTGATTTTTTTTCTTGATTCAATCAATCCTTCAATCATGAATCCAAATATAAACACAAACTTCAATCACCAAACCAAAACTCAATTCAAAAATCCTAAGTCAAACTCATGTTCACCCTTTTGAACTTGAAATTGTTAATGAATCAAAACTCATTTGACTTCAAACCACTTGCAAATGGATTTATATTTCAATCATAAGTCCATATGTGAGTTCAATCAAACTCAAATCAAGCTTTGACCAAGCCATTTAACCTACTTAGGCTTACTTGACCCAAAGTGATCTAAAGTATCCTTATGAGCCAAATTATAATCCTAACCAAATTGGATTGAACTAAGCCCTAAACCCTCATCATGATCAACAATCATCATAATGTGATCAATCACTCAAATTGGGTCAAACCAAGTCAAACTTAAGTGTTTGCCAAGTTAACACTTAGCCAAAATAAAATTTAAATTAGCCAAAATCCACTATAGACCAAATTGATTGAAACCATTGATCAAAACTCATTCATGACCAATGTTTGAACTTGACCAAGTCAACATTTGAGCCAAACCTAGCCGAATTGGCCACTTGACCCAAGTTGACCCAACTTGACCTAAAAAGTCAAAATGGGTCAAAACTTGATCTAAGCTAAATTGATTAAAACCAATAGGTCGAGTTCATTCCAAAATGATTGTTGAACTAAGCTCCAATTGGCCAACTAGACCTAACTTAGCCCAATTAACCTTGAACCCAACTTGACCTAAAGAGTCAAATTGAGCCAAATCCAAATATAAACCAAATTGATTGGAAACAAAGATACCAATCCATTTCATATGACCAACCAAACATAAACTAACCCATGACCTAACCCAAATAGGTCAAATGGGTCAAATTGGTCAACCTCACCCAACCCTTGGTTTGACCAAATTCAAATATAAATCAAATTGAATCAAATCAAAGCCGCCAAAATATTTCAAATGGTCATATGAACTTTACCCAACCCTTGGTTTGACCCAATTTGACCAAGTGGTCAACTTGATCCAAGTTGACCCATTTTGACCTAAATGGGTCAATATGAGCCAAATCATATCAAACCAACTCTATATCCATTGAAACTTAGCCCAAACTATATTTCAAACATACCAAACACATTCAAATTGAAACCCAAGCCAAATGACCATTTTACCCTTAGGCCATAGGGTAAATTTTGGCCAAATTCACATGGAACTTGGTCAAATCCTCTTCATGACCACTTGGCACCCTCCTAGTGGACCAAGTGGACACTAGTGAGTGTGGTGCACGTAACCCATTGGGTTTGGCTCAGCCCAACCTAGCCTAAGGTCAAAATTGGACACTTGTTTGAACATGGCCACATGGAATCCCTCCTTCACTTGATTTAAGCACACAGCTCCACTCCTTAGGCCAAAGCGAATGCAAGGACACCTCACAACAACCCATTCAAGGAGCTCAATTGCATCAAAATGGCATCTCCTTGCTCGATCGTCCGATTACTCTAGGGGGAGATATACTCCCCCTAATTTCACTTGAATCTCATTTCTACCGATTGAAGCATAGGAACTCAGAGCAAACCATTGTTAGTGTTCCCAAACTTCCTAGAGTGAGTTAGAATTTACATCTTCTCATTTTTCCTAGACTAAAACTAGGAGAGCTCAAGTAAAAATCCAACTTATTCCACGCTCAATACCAAGCCAATTCCTCCTCTGAGCTTCATCAGAGGATTAAATCGAATTCACCCAAGCTCTTTCTCAAACTCCAAAGGCAAGGGAAGTGCTACTTTAACCAAGATCAAGCTCAAGTGAAGGTGGAGTTGGCCTCTAGAAGGATCTACCCAATTTCAACACCAAAACAAGCTTAGGTCTCCACTAGACGAAGCTTCTCTAAGGGAATTGAGTGCCGGTGATAGCTTTCGATGAGGTAAGCCATGAAATCAAGCTTAAATTAGATGTGGTCTGGTCCTTTGTGAAGTAAAGTTTTATCTCATGAAAATCTAGCCATTGGATGTGATCTCTCTTACATGGTGATGGTGTGAGTTGAATTTGGATTCAATCCGAGCTCAATCAAGCTCGGATCTTCCCTTAGAAGATGGACAGAGTCCATCTCCCACAGGGAAGATCAGGGGTGAATCACGGGCCATCCACCATGTGTTTTGAATGGGCGGTCATGATTAAAACATGTAGGATCCATCGTTTAACCCTTTAGAACTGTGGATCAAACCTCATCATCCTTGATCATACGGATGAGGAGAAAGCGCGTAGCGCCGCCGCTGATGCGGTGCTACCATGTGATAACTTAAATAGCGAATCTCGCGCGCCTCCACATGGCACCAATGGGATTAACTATATAATTAAGGATTTAAATTACCTAATTAAGCTTGGAAACTTCAAATATTCATATTTAAGTGTAAAAAAATTTTAAAAAAATGTGAAATAAATTGCATATGAAAGGTATTTACATCTAGAATATTATAAATTTAATTTCAAAAGATTTTGAATAATGTTACTTTTTGGATTTGGGTTTTATTGAGAATTAGATTTTGCTAATTACTCTCTAATTATCCCACTAATTAATTCCAAACTTCTTGTGTATGATTAGTGGGATGACTTCTACCTCCCCTAATTTTCTTGGGATTTATTGATGATTTAATTAGAGAAATTGCTAGATTAATTTCTAATTACCCTCTTAATGTAATTAAGCCTAATTAAGTATGTAATCAGTGATTTAATCCCTTGATTGAGTTAATTAAGATTGTTTAAATGAATAGGAGGTTTAGGGAATAATTTTGAGATATTTTCCCCAAGTTATTTCTTAAACCCCCTCTTTCTTCCTTAATCCAAATTCAATTAAGCGTTAATCCACTAATTACCTACCTAATTAATTTGATAAAATTTTAAAACTTTTAGAACTTAATTAATTCACTTTGGGTAGATGCTTAGGTGTTCAATAACCTAAGTGCATTGAGAAAATCAAAATCCAACTCACATGTGTGAGAAGGATTATGAAATTACTTAACTTAAATCTCATAGCTTAATTAATCATTAATCATTAGCCAAATGCATTAGACCCTTTTCTTTTTAGGTGCATTCCTGATTTAAATTTCTTGTGTGATTTTATGTCATATCATTGGCTCATAATTATTTGGTTAAATATGTTAAGGTGATATAGGTAAGGGGTAATTAGCACACTTAATTCATACCTTAACCTAATCAAAATATAAAAATCATCTAATCATCTAATGATTAAACTAAAATGCCATACACATGGGAGAAATGAATTAGGACCAGTAAACATTCTTTCACATTTCCCAAATCAAACATAAAGCAAATTCAAAATAAAAAGGCAAATTTTTTAAAATAAGTATGATTTAAAATGTAATTAATAATTTAAGTATCTTAAAAAAATTAGATATAGGTATATTCGCTCATTTAATGAACGACTTACTTGCCACGTCGAATCTGACGTGGCTAGTCACCTTAAGCACTAATCTAATATGACATGCAATTTATAGTGTTACATGGAAATTAAGCGGTTAAATGGCGTTATTAAAATATTTTGGATTGGATTTAGGTTCCATTATTATCTATCATTGGAGCTACTCCAATCTTCTAATACTTATATAAAGCCTCCCATTCCTCCGATCAATATATTATCAAATTCTTAATATTTTATCACAAATTGCATAAATATATGAATTTGTTAATTTATTTTATTTTGATGAATTTTTTTTAAATAGACATATTTTTAATGATATGCGTATATTTTTATGTTATATTTTACAAGTATTTGATTAATTAGTTGATAAATATAGTTTAATTGTTTTTTATTTATTTCTAAATTTGTTTAAGATGAAGATTTTTTTTATTCAAAAATAATAATATTGTGAAAAGTGTAAAACTACACGAACTATTCTCAAGAATTTCTTTAATATATATATATATATATATATATATATATATATATATATATATATATATATATATATATATATATATATATATATATATATATATATATATAATTTTACTTGATAATAACTATAAAATTACATATAATTTCACCATCTACTCTCTCAAGCTTCAGAGATGATTATCCATGCAATTTGAAGTAAATTTTTCTCTTGATTTCTAAATATTTATGTATATATATAGATCTCTTTATACACTAATGATCAAGATATTATATCCATCATTTAAGATATTGGACTAAATATTAATATTTATCTTTATTCATGTGGACAAACTTTTAATCTTATGTGCAAATCATTAAAAACATACCTATCTATAACTGACTCTAGTTTATATATAAATAAATTTGAAATTAAATAAAAAGTCATTTAAATTATATTTTTCTACTAATTAATCAAATACTTGTAAAATATAGTATAAAAATATGTTCAAATCATTAAAAATATACCTATTTAAAAAAAATTTATCAAAATAAATTAAATTAACAAATTCATATATTTATAAATTTTGAGATAAAACATTAAGAATTTAATAAAATATTGATCGGGGGAATGAGAGGCTTTATATAAACATCGGAAGGTTGGAGTAGCTCCAATTACAAATAGCGGAACTTAAATCTAACTAAGTTGGCAAAATATTTTTAATAAAATAGAAGATGTAAGTCGACGCTTAACGCTTAATTCCATGTAACACTATAAATCACTTCAAATCAGACTAGATTAAACGACAAGGCAATGTCGATGACGAGAAGCAAGTCGCCTGATGCTTAATTATACCAATATCTAAATTTTTTTAAGATACTTAAATTACTAATTATGTTTTAAATCATACTTATTTTAAAAATTTGTCAAAATAAAAATCACATTAAACAAACTTTGATTCATTTTGAACTTTCTTATTTCATATGATTATCTTTAAGAATTAATTAGAGTGAATGAATTTACGTGGCTTTCATCACTTTGTTTCTTTCCTAGCATGTTAAATGTGTGTGTCATATGAAATTCATGCATCCACACTTTTTAAAATCAAATTAAAAATGAAATATTTTCTTTATATCAAATTGCATATTTTGGCTAAAGTAAAAAATATGAATGGCTATTATCACTACTAAATTCAAAATTATTTTAAAAATCTATAAATCAAACACCTCCCACTGAATGTGTTCTATTTATAATTATTTATAAACTTGCATGTGGATATAAATATGAAGATGTGCATAGTGTGGCTTTTCTTTTATTTTTTTAGCATAGTTTTGTATAGGATTTGGCAAAGTGTATAGTTCATTTGAAAAGAACATAACACTTGCCTAACCCCATTCATATCCATTTCTATACTATTACCTAAGAAGGACATCCACACTTGTACATATAAATTGCATAAACAAAACAATCAAACAAATACAAACTTTTTGCATCTTTCTTTTTTCCATTCATTTCTTTTATACATGTGTTTGTATTTAAGAAAAGTGATATATTAGTCTGGATAACCCAGGGTTGCGTGGCTTTAAGTAGCTCTAAGTAGGTATTATACCTTATACCCCTGGTGCTAATAATGGCGTCGTACTCACTTATGTCTTTCATACATACATATGTGCATATGAATAATGGATAAAAGAAACCCCTCTTTTCTACTTAATGAAAATCATGCATCATAAAGCATTCCAATTTTCTTAAGTAATATTTCTTAACATTCATCATAAAGTGTGCTCAAAATTTTCATTTGTATGTATAGATATGCTTAGGATTCATTCATATGCATGTTATACGTGCTGGAAAAGAAATGAAGTGATGTGTGTTTTGTGATATTAATTCACTTTGCTTAATCTTAAAATATCTTTCTTTTTTTAAAGGATTGTTTAAGAAAAATATAAACTTAGGATTAATTAAAACACATAATAAAACATTCACTAAACAAAATCAAACATGAATATGATTTAGAAATTCCTTAGGGTAGGGAAGGAAAGAGAAGTTCTCTTCTCTTTTTCCTCTCTTTACAACTTTTGTAATTAAGCAGGTTCATTTAAACCAAACAAAAATCATCAAATAAAATTAACCCAAACAAACTAAACAACTTAAATGAAACTACCCTCTAAGTTGAACATTTTCATACTTAGGAAATCTAACCCTTAAAGCCTAGCTAAACATACCACACAAACCTTAAATAGCACACACATTAGACTAAGTCACCACTTCTAGTTTTAGGTTAGAGTGGTGCATGGTTTGATGTTTGCTTTTATTTTGTAATGTATTATTTATAGTCTGAATGTTAGGGTGTATGTGCGTATAATGAATGGTAGGATGATTTAGTCTAATCATTGTCTTATGTAAAAGATTATTTTAAGGGGCGCTGTAATAAATAAAAAATATATCTATTTTTGCTATGCAGGTTCTTATACTTCTAAGCATAATTCAATAAGCTAGGTGGACATGGTTACCCATGTGTGGGGTGTTAAGTCCAATATACATGCTTGGGATTTGTATGGTTTGTTTAGCTAATCTTTATTTTATAGGTGTTAGTTAAATTTACTTTTCCTCTTCATGTAATTTTTGCAATTAGGATTTTGGAATGAATGTTATGGGATTGGGATGAACATTGGTCATAAAATCACATATTATGTACCATGTGAAGCCTTTGGAGCAACCACTTTCCAACCATCCAAAAGAAGGAACTAAAAGAAGAAAGAAGAAAGAAGAAAGTAGAAAGAAGAAAAGAAGAAATGAAGACCCCCATAACATGAATTTTCTTACTTGATTGTAAAATTAATTAATTTGTAATCTAGTTGTATTAGAGCTTCCACTAATTTATTTTCGGTTTTGTGGTTCGACCATAAATGACATTTTATTCTTTTGTGTTAGCTTTATAAAATGTTTGATGTTTCATTTAGCTTGTGCATTAAGATGGCATATTTTTCCTAGTTTCTTTCTTGCTTGATGTATGGCCTGGATGACGATTAGGCTCTTAGAGAAAAATAAATCTTCTACCAAATTAAATAACTCAAAAATTAAAAATAAATAACTCATAACCTCACCTAAAGCTTAGGCTAAAAATCAAGATAAAAGAATTAGTAACCCCTTAGCTGGATAAGTGTTTCTTTTATAAAAGCATATTGTTTCACTCTTGGTTGGAGGGCTTCCACCTTTGCTAGAGAACTTGGCTTGACCTTTGAGAGCCATGGTGGAAACACACCTCCCCTTCTTGCTGATTTTGGCCCATAATCTAATTTCTCATGCATTGGGCATATGAATCCTATAAGCCTGAGTCAAATGATTGTCCAAAAATGAAAGTAAAAAATGTAATATGTTTTGCATTAGATCTAGGTCATTTTTATGCCTTTACATGATCTAATCTCTTAGGGAGTGAGTTTAAGGACTTAGTCTCTTTCTAAAATAAATAATAGCCTAGCTATCTTGCATAAAGCATATGACTTGCCTCCATTAATTTAAAATCATAGGAGGAATTAGTTGGCGGCCACCCCCAGACAATTGTAAGTCCAACAGTCGGGTGATTTATCCTCTCTTATGGAGGTAAACCAAATACCTATTTTTCATCTTAGATTTAGGTCATGCTTTTGGCATTCACCAAAGCTCTCTAGATTTAGGTTCTGAGGTTGCTTCTCCCCTTTGCGGGCTATAAGTATAAATCCTCACCTCTTAGGTATTTCCATGATTTTGTACCATGGAATTGTAAGCCCTACATTTATAATAAAAATTCAACTCAAATAAATTAATTCAATTTCAAAAATGTAAAGCCCAATCATAAGATAGTTTGGGATGCTTACTAGGCTTCCTAGTATATTAAGTATCATCTACTTGTTTTCATTTGGCTTCGATAAGAACTCCCTCCTCTTAATCGATCTCACTTGACTTTCTAAGAATAAACTAATTGATTGATAGCCTACCTATTAAAATCTTTAGAGACAACAATCATTTATCTTAATCGAGAGTATTCTTAAAGAATCTCATTCATTAAGATGTAATTAACTATGGGGCTTACCTTCGAGATAGTACACATCTCCTCAATGTCGTACTCAATCACCCTAATAAGAACATCTACAGATCTACGTGATATCCAAATACAAAAGAGTATATTTATATCTTCATTTTATTCCGCATAGATTGAAGATGGAAGTATACATCTTATAAGAAAAGAAATTTAAATATGTCACAACAGTGCACTTCCTGATAAGTCAGTATGGACAAATCAGGTCAATCCTTCATCAAGTCCGACAAGCCTAAAGCTAGGACAAATTTTAAATTTCAAAGCAAATAAACTAATTCCTCCATCAAACTCAATCAAGCATGAAGCTAGGATCAGAAGAAATTCAAATCTTCAATAACACATAAGAAAGAGATCTTCAACAAATCCATTGAAGTAGAGAGTAGATGGTAGAAGAAACTCTTATCCATTTGACAAGTCAATCAGGACAAATTGGTCAGTCATGTCATTTGGCTCATCCGCATTACAAGATACTAATGATAGATTATGTCAAAGCTCCATAAGTTATTGAGATTGAAGCTAAAGTGATTCAAGATCCATGGCCAGTCCAAAGAGTCAATCAGTTTTCAACAAATGCAACTCGCTCTATACGCAAATCACATTTATTGGGTGGCATTTATTGACCTCCATGCATGCATCATAAGTCAAGTCGAGCTCACAGGATGAATTCGACGAGCTTTGAATCGCACATCAAAGCTAAAATACACTAGACATCACCAAAATCGAAATGATCTCCAATTTGCGGACAAATTTTATCATCGCATTCAGAATATCAAAATTGATCAGAATATGCATATCACACAATTCGACGATCGATCGATCAAGAAGAAGATCTATCGACGTGCTACGCATATCGGTCGCACGATGATGCCTGAATAAACGCTCATGAAATTGATTGCACTGTTAGCATCAAAATATTAAAACCTTTTAAATGAGATTATTCGGGCTCAATTCGGATGAGTGCACAAATATCGAGCCTTTAGAAGCAATAACGCATATTTTTAAACTGAAATTGATCCGATTTGGTGCCAACTTGAATCAAATGACCTTCGATTGTGAAATGAACTACGCCGTTGCGTCCAGAACATTGGAATAATCTAATATTGATATCTGATTTGTCTAGGTGGTGATACAATCATGAAAAGTCAAAATTAGAGTTTATTTTATGTTAAGTAAGAAATGAAAATCTACCTATATAAACCCCTCTTAATACCCAACCCTAATTCAGATGACACTCTCCAACAACCTCCACTCTTACTCCACACACACACAAGAGGAGCTTACCAAATAAGTAGTTCGGCTTAATTTTTAAAATATTTTATAAATTTAAGATTAGATTTTAAAAAAAATTAAATATTTAGCACATGGGCATCGCATCCTGGGCATAATCGCCATGGCGACCACTTTAATTTTTTTAAAAAAAAATGAGTACCACATTTAATATATGAACTCATCGTGTCATTTTGGCGCTTAGTATCGTTGGAAAGATAATAAAAAAATTATGCAACTTTTATGTTAATAATTTTGAGATCTCGTCCGGTGAGCCGCAAGATTTGCAAATGTGACTTACAAAATTGAAGAGATATGACCCTAGTTTTTTGGTCATAATCATAGATGTTGGGTTTATGGTTAGTATCATTAGAAAGATAATAAAAATTATACAACTCATGTTGATACTTTTCGATGAATGTATTCTATTTTTTAAAATTGTAGTTTTTCATTATCTTTACAACGATAAACCATGCCAAAACCCGACACTTAATTAGTAATACCAACAATAATATATTCAAGAATCTTAAGTCGCATATTTCAAACATGCGACCTGCATTTACATTCGCCGAAAATTAACATTAAAAAGAATATTCTTCAACGACTAAGACGCAAAATTCATATAATAATATAATTATTACTTTATTTAAAAAAATTTAAAGAATTTCGCCAGTCAAAATGATTGCTATTTGCATTATTAATTTAAAAAAATGACTAATCAAAAAATTAAATTTATAAAATCACATATTTTAAAAATTAAGCTCTCGGTTTGAACTCCTAGCCGAAGCCTTCCGACCTGTTCGTACGTTTGTCGCGGCTGCAAGCCGAATCAGCAGAGCATCCTGACCTGCCTCTCCTCTCAGTTGAACAAGGTCCTTCCCATCCCCCTATTGTCCGAACAAACTCCAGCCGACCTCCTCTCTGTTCAGCCGATCCAGATTCCCTTCTCGTCTATCCGAACAGTAGCCGAAGCCGAATCCAGTCGAGCCGAGCAGCCACCGATCCCTCCCTTCCGCGCATCTCATTCCCGCACGCGACCCGAGCTTTCCTCTTGCGCCATTCCTGAATCGAGCTCTGCATTCCTCATCTAATCTGAGCCACACGAACTGGTGCATCGTTGATTTCCTGTCTGATGAGAAAGAGCCATTATTTTGGTCGAACTCTCCTCTCCATTGGAATTCCCTCCAGCTGAAGCCGAATGAGGCCCCTTCTCCTTCGTTCCGTTGATGCAAGCCGAGCAGCCAAAAGCCATTTTTCTTCTTCCATTTGGTTGTTCGTCCCTCTCCGGCGAATAGAATCGTCTGTCCCTCTCTGCCGACGGAGCTCCCATAGCAAAAATCTCTGCATCGCTCGCAAATGTATAAAAATGTGTGTGGATATGCGAAATGTACTATGCTTAATTTTTATGCATGTACTCGAAGAGCCTCCTATGCGTGTCTTTTTATGTGGATAAGTTGAAGAATTTATGATCACGGTGTTGCAAAACATCATCAATGTGCATCTTTTTAGATGGATAGGTTGGAGATTATACGACCGTGGTTTTACAAACATCTCAAGATGCCTTTTGAAAGGCAAGCCTTTGTAGATTCTCCGACTAATTTCAGAGAAATTTTGTCAAATGACCATATGGACAAAAACTTATTCAATAGATATTAGATCGCTACACTATGTAAGAGAAATATAAAGTGATTTTAATTAAGCCAATTGAGTTTAAAGAGCTTACATAGAGCTTGATAGCTCACTTAAGAGCAAAAACATAATTGAATTGATAATTTGCCAATAAACACAGATAGACTTCATAATTAATGATGTCACCGCTCAAATTGAGCAATCAAACAAGATCAAATGGATTGCTTGAGATTTGTGATAAACTTGAAAGTTCATCGATAAATGTGTCTAATCCAAAATATATGTGCATGTGTGCATCTTAAGCCAAACCTGTGCTCAAAATTAGTACACTAGAAGTCTGCAAATGATCTAAAACGAAATGTTTTTTGTGTATGTCATAAGATGTATTTACATCTAAAATCCTCATATTGAGTTCGAAGTTGAGGTGCCCTTGGCTAGTTTCTTGTAGATGTGACTCACTAAGCATTGGGTGACTTAGCAAGTCCGAGGATTCATACGGTGATTTGTTGAACTGTTCAGCTTACATGATGATTTGATCAATCTTACCCAAAGGTACATTAGTTCCCCTATTCTCGTGTCTCTTCCGAAGAGGAGAAGAACAGGAGAATGAATTCTAGAACCCACCTAGTAATGAACATTGAATGTAAATATGTTCAAATATGAATTTCAAATGATTAAGACATACATTTTGAGTTAGTTTAATACTCAAATTATTGCATCAATAGGCATGCAAATAATCTGGAATTGCAAGTCAATTGAATATATATTTTGAAGCAGTTATAGGCTCCTAACTGCAACATCGAGTTTTGTGCAAATAATAAGATGACTATTATATATGCATATTTTAAGAGAAATTAATTCAAATATAATACTTGAAAAAGTGTCCAATTGTCTATTGATTAATTTACATGCTTTACAGGAAGTCTCTAAAACTAAGCTTTAGATGCCTCTATAAGCATGTACATCTTCTAAATTACACAATTTAATGAAATTGAAAATAAATTTGCTTGCTTAACTATATGGTGAAGTCGTAAGTCTCACTTAATCAATTTAATCCTCCTTGTAAAATAAGAGTTGACAGGATTGATTCTAAATCAAATACTCAATCACCAAGAAGAGAACTTGATTTATACATTTACATACGAGCATCAAAGGTCTAAACAGAGAAATTTTATGATCAAACTCTCTTCAGTGTTGGTTGTGTTGATTATAGAATCTAATTGGAGGGGGTTATTATTATGTAAGTTTTCAAAGTATTTATGTTAAATTACCTTAAATCCAAATTCATGAATACAAGTCACCATCCTTTGTCAAAATAAAGAGCAAGAGTCAGGTTTATCCTAATGATGATTCCATTGTAGATTTCAATTGGAGGGTCAATCTCAAAATAAAATTATCAAATTATAGTATGAATGCTCAAATCATTCATACCCAAATGATGGCTGAGTTTATTGAAGATATCAACCAGAGGGATCATTATTATCAAAAATATCTAAGATATTTATATTCAGTATTCTTAAATTCAAAATTCTCAAAGAATTAATCAAGATTCGATCCTCTATCATTAAATTAATAGAGTTGGCAGGATCTCGAAAAATAAACTAAGTGACAAGGTGCTTATATACCTGATGATGGTTAGAATGAGATTTTAACCGCAGGGGATACTACCATCAACATATGTTTAAAATTTTAAATCAAGATAATATAAATTAAATACCAAACTAAATGAAAAATCTGATAAATTATTAAGTTCAAAATGACTAAATGATAATCATCAATCTCTAAAGACTTAAAGCAAAACTCAATCATCCATCTTCGTAACATTATTTGAGGTGAAAAATTAAGAAAGCTCTAACTCACAAAGAAGTCAATGTCAAATCAAGTGTTCTACTATGTTTACTCTCAATCAATCTCATGCTAATAAGGATGTGGCCCGTATCCTCTGTTCGCGCGGCTTGGCTAGTAGGCTCAACATATTATGCAGTTACAACCAGAGTCCTCTGATTGGGTGGTTGCCAGCAAATGACACCATTATATTATAGTCATGACTGTAGCTTGTATGCTCCGCAGGTGGACTTAAACTTATCTCCTTAGACAAACATCACCCCATGTCTACATGGTTCTCTTGTATGACGCAACCCATGGCTGACAACAAGGATCCTTCTAAGTCAAATTACCTTCTCTAACTAAGTAGACTAGGGACCACGACAGCCTGGGATGACGAAACCATGAGATATTGATCAGGCGCATCATCGTTCCCCAACCATCCATTTTAAGTTAAAAGATGATAAACTTCATAAATCTAAATTTCAAAACTCCAAATATTGCTAATATACGCTACGCCTTTAGCGATCTAACGACTGGCCTTAATCGAAAGTTCTCTCTCACCATTGGGAGGGGTAATTAACTATGTGTGCTTATGCTTATAGGAAACCTAGAACCAGATCTAAAGTCCTCACAAAAAGAGGGTGAAATCTCTAAGTAGTGTCTTATCTACTATTTCATCTGCCTTCTGAAAGTTTGACTGACATTTAAATCAAACTCTCTTCATCGAGAGGTCGGTGAAAAATTTTTGGAGCCCACACTAATAACATCCCCATATACTTCACCATTATTTTGAACCATATACTCGAAATATCTAAAATGTTCACTCTTTTTAATGACTTGATCACATATTATCACAACCCCAACATTAGAACTACAACTACTAAAATTACATGCTATGTATTTGATTTTAGATTTATTCAAATGAAAGCCTTTGAACTCTAAGGTTGACCTCCATAATACAAGTTTTTTTTAAGCTCCCTCTCTAGTCTTATGAACAAAAAAGAAATTCATCATCAAAAGCATATGAAGGTACACATTTTAGCAAGAACATCCATAACTAAACAAAAAAGATAGTAGTTTCAAGCAGATCCTTGATGTAATCCAACTAATATAGAAAAATATTTGATCAATCGTCCATATATTTGAACATACATAAATATCCATAATGGCATAAACATATGCAATGTTAACTCCTTTTTCCAAAAGCTCCAAAGAACTTCCTTAAAACTTCATCATATGCTTTCCTAAATCAACAAACATCATATGTAAATCCTTCTTACTTTCTATACTTCTAACAAATCTCTTGGAAAATGTAAGACATCCATAGTAAACCTTCTATAAATGTCTAGTAAGAACATCCATTACTTCATATGCTTTCTAAATCAACAAACATCATATGTATATCCTTCTTACTTTCTATACTTCTCTAACAAATATTTTAGCAAATGTCTATACTTTCTCTATACTTTTCTACTATACACAGCCCAATGCATTCCTTCACTTCAACAATACAACTTGAATTCTACTAATAGCATCACCATCTATTTCACCATTACTTTGAACAATAGACCCAAAAATTCTAAATTGTTCACTCTTTTTAATGACTTTATCTCATATTGTCATAACCTGGACATTAAATCTACTACTACTAAAATTACACACCATGTATTTGACTTTAGATCTACGCAAATGAAAACCTTTGGACTCTAAGGTTGGCCTTCATAATACAAGTTTTTTTATTTTAAAACTCCTTCTCTAGTCTTATCAACCAAAAAAAATCAACATAAAAAAAGCATACGCCATGATACACGTCCTCCTATAAATATCCATTAAGAACATCCATAACTAAATAAAAATATATAAGATATTCAAGCAGGTCCTTGATGTAATCCAACTAATATACAAAAATGCTTAATCAATCCTCCCTCTGTTTGAACATAAGTAAATATCCTTAATGACTTAAATAGTTGCAATATTAACTCTTTTTTCTAAAAACCTCCAAAGAGCTTCTATTCAAACTCTAAAATATATTTTATTGGTTAACCTATACATTAATATTTCACCCTCTTTAGTATCTAATTTGTTATATAAATCACTAAATACTAAATTCTTTGCACCACATATTGCTTTCTTAAAATCTCCATGAGTCACCCTATATATTCCCGAATGCTCTGTACTTTTACGTTTAAACTAATTTTTATAATAAAACTCCTGACTATTTTTACTAGTTAGCATTCTTTCTCTAGATTTTCCAAGCACATATTTTCAACTTGCATAAAATTACTTGCCACTTCTCATATAATATTAGCTTCTCATAAACACCCTACATTTTAAAATCTTTTAGCTCACACATAAAAATATTATTATTATCATTCTTTAAATACTCCCATTCAGTTGTAACACAATGTTTCATTTTATCTTTCATTTTTAAACCATTCATCTTAAAATCCAAAATAAACAATCTATGCTCAATATCTAAACTTTCACCCAAAATGATCTTACAATCTAAGTGATCTATTTTCCTTATAAGAAAATAATCAATCTACATTTTAATATGTTCATTCTTATAATTTTTAAATAATGTATTAATAATTATAAAATTATAAATTAAGATAAAATTTAATATGATCATGCCTTTTTCATTAGTCCAAACCTACAGCCCCCATGAATGCGTTTAAAAACTTCTATCATTCTACTAATATGTTCATTTAAATTTCTCCAATAAATACTCTTTCTTCATAAGATATCTTTTATTTTAATTCTTAAAAATCATCCCAAAAATATTCTTTTAAACATATATCCAAACCTAAATGAGAAGCATAAACATTTATACCAATAATAATCTCAGCATCAACAAGAATCTTTAAAGCTAAAATTCTTTAAAGCTAAAATTTTATCTCCAATTCTTTTAATTTTCAAAATATTATCTTTCAAAATCTTCTTTATAATTACATCTAAATCATTTTTTATATGCAAACATACATATTCTATGGCTATGATTGATATCATAAAAAATTTAAAATGAAAGGCCAAGATTTCCTATTGGAAGAAATAATAGCCATTTTATAGTAGTAGTAATAGTAGTGTGTGTGTGTATATATAAATATATAACTAAGTAAAAACTATTATTTTTAGTTCTTCTATATAGTATACCATATTTTTCAATTAATATTAAAATATATTTTGTGCCATATATCTTACTCCAATTAAAATTAGGCTGTATCAATATTTAATTGTTTTTTTTTCTTTTAAAGGAATTTATTGGACACATGATGTTGTTGGTTGTAAATAGAATTCTCTTCTCAAAATACTCTCAAATATAGGGGCTGTTTGGTTGCTTGCATTTAGAATGCAAGCAGAAGTATACTGTAAAGTGAATACTTGAATTAATACTTTCTTTTGTTCTATGTAAAGTAAATACATGTAAACTATATTTTTTCGTTTGGTTGTATGTAAAGTAAAGTAAATACATGTATTGTTTTTTTTTTTCATTAATTGAAATATTAAATTAATAAATTAATTATATATTAAAATATATATATTTTATAAATAAAATTATTATTTAGTTAAAAAAAGATTCTAATATATTTATTTTAAAAGTAGAAAAGCGAACAATATGATGACTCTATATAACTGATAAATAAATTTATTTTAAAATATTTTTTTATTTTGCTTTCATAGGAAGCTATATATATATATATATATATATATATATATATATATTAAAAATTACATAATCTTTTTAGGTCAAATAATGACAAAAAATTTTGAAATTCTTACAAGATGAGAGCAAAACAAGAGTACATGTATATCTACAACAAAGTATGACAAAAATCAAAGCAAAAATATGAATAATGAACTCAGTATTTGGAAAATCAATGAACTCCAAATTCACAAAAATAATACTTAAACAGAAGCATAAAAGAATCGAATTATAGTTGCTTAGGATAAATACACAACTCAAAAGGAAAACTACGAAAGGTAAATAACCTTCCAACATATTTGTAACATATTTGTAAATTGTAAACATCAAATTACTCTTTGTGAGTTGTAAAACATGGTACAAACAATGGGATAAATGTTAACGAATTAATTAAGGAATCAATCTATACTTTTCCACGAATTTTCTCTGTTGAAGACGCTCGGTCCCGGCGAAAAACTCTTCAATCTCCTGGGAATTCGGAATGTTTTGATGCATGACATTTCGCATGCTATGGTTAAGTGCGGTTGTGATAGAAGTAAGCCTGGTGGTAGAACTAGGAGTCCTTAAAATTTCTGAAGTCCTTATCAAACTGCAATGTGTGGTTTCCCTTGCATTCCTGAAACAAAGAGAAAGAGAACACATTAGAGATTCTAACATATATATATAAACTGCAAGCTCTCAATTCAAAACTCAAATTTTTTATCTATGATTCAAAAATTATATGTTTTGATTGTAGAATTTAGTTTGTAGGATCTCAGGTGATAAGAAATTAGTGAAAGTCTTTAAGGCTTCTATAGAAAGCAACTGAAGAAAGTGAACTGACCTGGAAGAATACAGCTTCTGGATGACCACAAACAGAACATTTAGCGCTTCTGGTTCTTGGAAGAGTTGGATCAGCAGTTACATCCTGGAGAACTTGTGTGAACTCGCCAACGTCGTGGTCGATCACATTTCGATAGACACAATAGTTCTCTGCAGTCTCCTAAGCTCAAGAAGGATAAAAAAGTTCTTACCATTCTGAAGATGAAGTATTTGATTGTTTTTATAGAACTTTTAAGCAGGTTTATTGGTTTTCCTGCATGCTTTCTATATGAATGAGAAGTTCTGAATTTTTAAGAAAATGTTATAATAGTTTTAATTTTTTTTCATTTAAAATGTCACTATATGTTACACCATCCAGATTTTGAAGTATTCAGTTTATGTTATTAGCTATCAATAAAACACATCACCTGCAAATCATGGTTATTATATGACACATAAAGCCATTTTCTACAACTTTACATTACTTTACAATAATGCCTTGGTATCATTTTAAATTTATTTCAAATTTTGCTTCTAATTGCTGTATAAGTTAGCTTGATACATACTGAAGCTAGAATAGTTCAATACAGGAAACTGAACAGAAAATAAACATTTTAATCTGCGTCAATCTCTTTATTAGCCTTTCAAGGGGTTTCTAACATAACCCATAAGTCAACTATTTTACAATCAAGAATATCATAAACTGTAGAAGGAAAAACTGTAGGATTCGAGAAAAAAAATCAGATAACCAAACACAAAAACAAGACCTGATGATCGCAATTTCTACATGCATAGAGGAGGATCTTCTGCTCCTTGTCTTCCTTTGGATATAAAATATTGTTACTGTAAAAAAAAAGGTAAACAAGGAATCTAAAATCTCAAAAAATTTATTAGAAATAAATAAAAAGCCAAACAATCGCTTACCATTCACGGCAAAATTTCATGGAACTCATGGCTGTCGGTGAAGCCTGGTTCTCTTTCTTCTAAGCCTTGATGGTTTTCCTTGTTCAGGTTTCAGGAGCGGAGATCCAAATCTTCTAAAGAGGAAAGAGCCGAAGATCCAACCAGATAGAGATGAGCTGAATACTGCCGCACATCTGTGGATACAATAATTCTGCGGTCGGCCGATCACAGGATCCTGCGGCACAGCGTAGCTGAAAAAGAACTGAACAATGTCGATGCGATCTCACCTCCCACCGTCAGAGGATTTGCGGCTCTCTTCTCTCAAACTAGCGGGAATGCGAAAGGCGGGGGACGAGGAGTTCTACGCTGGCTGGCCGTGACAATTCGATTTGGGGCCCCGCCGAGTCGGTGGGTTGGAAAGGTGTATCGCGGGCGAAGTTCGATGATGGCACCAAGGTGGCGATCAAGCGAGGAAATCCCATGTCCGAGCAAGGCGTTCATGAGTTCCAAACTGAGATTGAGATGCTCTCGAAGCTCCGCCATCGGCATCTCGTCTCCTTGATCGGATACTGCGAGGAGAACAGGGAGATGATCCTCGTGTACGTGCTTTCACCTATTGAGCATCGGCGCTGGTAACGGCGTTCGCTCAGCTCGCTCGACTCCGCATTTCAAATCGCTCGTATTTCGTTTACACGGAAAATAGGCTAAACAGGGAAAACGAAATACTGTGAAATTTTACACGGGAATTACATTACCGCGTACCAAACACGAAAAAAGAAGAAATGCGCGTATTTGAATTACTTTACACCGTAATTACTCGGAACAAACAGCCCCATAATAACTTCAACTTCCAAATATTAAGAAAAGTGATTTAATCTAAATGCATAATCAATTAAATGCACTTACATCAGATCAAATGCTCCTTAGGCCGATTTTAATTTGAATACACAAAAATTATTGTATGTAGTCAAATCGCTCTTAGACCGAAATCACAGCTCCAATAATAATATTCTGAGAATTTTTGATTCATTATGGCATGCAATGATTACCATACAAAGGAGGCTAAATTAATAACTAATTATGAGCTCTAATTTATTCTAGAATGGATACAGTGAAAATATGTTTATTCTTCCACCTAAATCTCCTTCAACTCAACATTCTCTGCATCCGCTGCATCCTCAACTCCATATGCTTGGTTTTGCATGTGCTTCGCAATAGTCTTCGTAGCTTTCGTTGCTGTTTTTCTTCTCGGGCCGGGGGCCTTCTTCACTGCACAAGGAGGCATATCTAGATCTAGCGAAAAGAGACGAACTGATGAAATGACGACGTGGTTTTGGAGCGAGGTTTAGTAAAAAAAATGAACCGAAACCCTAGCCTACATTGCAAGAGAAACCCTAGTAGGCTAGGGTTTCATCAATTCGTCTCTTTTTCCTAGATCCAGATATGCCTCCCCAAGCAGTGAAGAAGGCCCTCAGCCCAGGAAGAAAAGCATCAGCGAAAGCTACGAACAATGTCCCGAAGCAAATGCAAAACCAGGCGGATGGGGCTGAATTGATGAATGCAGAGAATGTTGAGTTGAAGAAGGAGATTCCGGTGGAAGAATAAATATATTTTCACTGTATCCATCTAGAATAAATTAGAGTGCATAATTAGTTGCTTGATTTTACCTTCTTTGTACGGTAATCGTTGCATGCCATAATGAATCAAAGATTCATGGAATATTACTATTGGAGCCATGATCCTCATCCTAAACACAGTTAAAGGACTTTAACCTTATCTTGAATTCGATACAAGAACCATTTGACAACATACAAGAATTTATGTGCATTCAAATTAAAATCGACCTAAGGAATGCTCCAATTTGAAAATGGCACTTACTACATACAATAACTAAAATCGATTTAAGCTAAAAATTGAAGCCAAGTGCCATTTACAATGAGTCTAAAATTTGGCTTCAATTTGAAGAATACCTTGGCTTGACAAGCCAAATTTTAGAATCATTGTCTTTCTACTTTTCATGTAAGTGACACATGGGGTATAAGTGAGTCAAGTTCGCTCGCGAACTGACTTAAGCTCAACTCAATTACAAGCTCGTGAGTCTAGTTTATCGAGCCACGAGCTCGAGCTCGAGTTCGAGCCTGATTTGACTCGATTTGGTAGCTTATCGAGTTGACTTGTTTAATTCAATTTTATATTTTTTTTAATTTTTTAGTATTATTTTTAAAAATGTGTTTGTTTAATATATTTTTAAGTGTTTTTTAAAAAAAGTAAATCATATTATTTTGGTTTATGATCAAAATCAACTAATTTAATTAAAACATAAATCAAATCAACCTAATCCAACTAATGCACCTCTATTACTTCTAAAAATAGAATATACAATGTCAAGACACATGTCGAACAAAGACCGAGTTCGACTTATGATGAATATAGCAAAAAAATATCCAATTAAAAATATTAAAAAATTAAGAAGACGCACATATCTTAAATAATTAAATTAAAATGATATAAATATATTTTAAATATTATTTATTATAATTTAAGTTATCATAAAAAGTTATGGGAATATAAAAAATGAGAATTGAATTAAAACGAGAAAATAATAATACATATTTATCATAATAATAAAAATTTATAGTTAAATTTATAAATTTAAAATTGATAATAAATTTTATTTATTAAAATTATTAAAATATTATAAAATAAATTATACATATATATTACTTTAGTAAGTAATTTATTTTTTATAATTAAATGACCTTTTTATTATTTTTAATATTTATCTATTTAATTTATATATATTATTATATTAACGTATCAACACATATCCTATATTTTAAATATATAAATTTTTCTCGTATCCTTACGTCCGTGTATCATCACATGATAGTCTTTTTCCTATTGATGGTAATATCGCTATTGTTCAACGCAATTATGCATTTAATATAATTCAACTAAAACTAAAAATCCATCGAGCGAGCCATTGTGTTTAGTACAGATGCTTGCAATTAAACTTAATTTGCTAGAATCCTGTTAGAGATATCAAAACCTGCAGCAAATTCTCATTTCTTTTCTGAAACTAGTTATCTCAAACTTGTGACTGACCTACCCTACAACTTGCCTTGAATAAGAGATCATTTGGGCCTTTAAACCGAAGGAGAGATCAGGTTGAATGGACAATAATTAAGACATCTGTGAGAGATTTTTAATAAAGCATTGCAAGGTATTTTATGTTCGAAAGGATGTCTCGAGGTAATAATAATGATGACTTAAGCTACGCTTGAAAACTATGTTTGGGTGTTCTGCTTTTAGAAAATCAAGTTTTGATATTAAAACCTATCTGAATTAGATAATGAAGTTTGTGAACATAATTGAATGCATAATTATCTAACTATAAAATAATTTAAAGCACAAATCAATGAACTTAGGGATTGGTATAATGCTTTTCTAGTTCTTGAACTTGATTTTATAAGGAAACTTTAGACTCTTATCTGTCATTGGAGCTCCTCCAATCTTTTTACGTATATATTTGTTTTGCATTTTATTCTTGAGTGTAAAGCCATTCATCCACTTGATCATCCTCATCTCTATAACATTTAACTTAATTTTATGCTTTCTCATTAACTGGCCAACATTGTGCACCAATCATAAAGCATTGCAAGTCTCACCACCATCTTATAAAATTTTCCCTCAAGTTTAAGCCATATTTTTCTATCACACAATAGGCACAATGCATCCACTATCTATTTTTGAGCACAAAGTTTAAGTTTTCCCGATAACGGGATTACAGAATTGTATATGAGAAAGTCTGACAACGGAAATCGATCGTAATAAATAAATGCATGCAATTGTAATGCTGAATGTTTGTGCGAATGGTGATAGTGAATGGCGATGATGATCTAACGATGTCGGGTGATGACAAATGCAATGGTGATGAAATAGGGACCATAAGTGGCGCCTGGCCGGCGACCAACTGGTGGTGAGCGGGTCGACGGGCGGCTGGTGGTAAACAACGGCGGTCGACGGCGCGAGGACCGAAGCTATAATGGCGGTCGACGGGGTAGACGCGAATGACCAACGGTGGTCGACGGCGACGACCGGCGGATGTCCGGCGCTGCGTGATATCCGATGGCGGTAAGCAATGATGATCACGACGGTCGCAAATGCGGTTGGCGTGATGATCGGTAAAGTGCGACGCCGATTTGCGGCACGATTAGATCTTCAAGTCTGAGAGCTCTATCTTCTCTTTAGTTTGGGCTCCTCTCATGTGAAGAATGAGGTGTTATTTATAGATTAAAGGAATGATGTTTCTATAAATACGTGTAAAATCCAAACCACTCTATGGGACGGCTCAAAATGATTCCTCATCTGATGTATTTTAAGTATTTAAATGCTCAAATGAAGTCATAATTAGGAGATCTTGGGCTTATTAGATCCGGCTCGTCAAGATGTTCGATTTGACTATAAACACTTCTTATTTAGGAGCCGATTGATATCACAAAGTTTTTAATTATATTTTAAGCACTTGATATGGGTTAGTCTTAACTCAGAATCAAATTACTTTCGATATCAAGATTCGTACTTCGACTAGTAAAATTTTTGATGCCATATCATCTATATTTAATTTACTAATATATATGCTCATTTTATGAACGACATAAATTTAAATACTATTATATACTTTCTTTTGATAAATCTCTTAAGATTAATGTCACTATGATTTCTCTTTTTCATTTATTTTATGCTCAAGTTTTGTTCAATTTTAGTGTTAATCATTCTTTTGATAAGAAGATATGATTGAATTTTATTTTATGTGTAATGCATTAAATTCTAAAGTGGTTCATAGTAATGTTATGCTACTGTCTTTTAACATGGTGAGGTTGGGATTGCTTAGTAAATATTTTTGATAAAGTGTGTTTTATTCTTAGTCGCATTTGTTCCTTTAGTGATGCTATAGCAATGCTAAGCATTATTCATTGATATGAATGTATTGGGAACATAAGAAATAGGGGAGCTTCCTACATTGGATTTCACTTTTGATCCTAATCTATGTTTTATATTGCTCTTTTTATTTCATGGAGACTGTGATAACACTTATTTTATCAACCTATGAATTTATATATTGTTTAAAAGAAGTACAAATAGAAAATTCATAAATATACTAATTATGATTAAAGATTGACCAAATAGCATATTAAGATGTTTACTCATCGAGGAGAGGATGATTTATAGTGTGCTCCTTGAGATAGATGATGCCATAACATATATGAGAATCTATCAATATAATTAGTTATTAATAAGGGTGTTAATTTTACTACACAAGTCAAGTTTAAGTTTAACCAAAAAATAACCCAAATACGATTATAATCAGTCAAATCTAACCTATTTATTAGATGGGTAAAAATCTCAATCAAAACCTAACTCGATGAAAATCAAACCCAACAATGTGATAAGAAAATCATTTAAGTTCTAATAGATTAGTATCAACCCAGTTTAAAATGGACATTAATAACTAATTTGAACCTTATTTAATAAAAATAAAATATTACAATTAGACATAATTTTGTAATCAAAAAAATAATAAAATCACTATATTTATGCAGATCATAATATGACACAACATAATCTAATTCTAATTGGATTTTTTTGAATCAAATATAAACTGTGTTGAATTCAAGTGAGATTTAAATATCGAGTTAAATATTAACACCTTAGTTAAATGGACATGAATATTTATTTATTCTTTTATATTATTGTTTCATGTATGCTATTTTAGTTTAAGAAGATTTACGTGCATATTATATAATTTTTATACATTTAGATATCTAATATCTAAAATTAGATATTTAATTATCTAATATTTTTATACTCTTAAAATGATGCATTTCACTTTTAAAAAGTGAATGATTATGATATTTTTGATGTGATATTGAAAATTATGATATTATATATATAAAAAAATTAAACTTGATGTTATATACATAAATACATAAGAATTGTTTGGTACTTATGTAAATCCTTCTTTATTTTAATCTTTTAAAGGACTTTGTCCTAATCATACTTCAATAAAACATTAGTTCTCACAACAAAAGTAGGCTTTAATAAAAATCTTTTGCATCCTCTCTTCTCAACTGGCAGGCCATAATATTCAGATAAATTTGGAAAGTACAATGTTTTGTTTCATGCATCAGATCTCACATGCAATATAACACTTTTTATTACTGATATGACCCTGAAAATTCCACTAGTCGAAGCACGAATCTTAACGTAGAAAGCAAGCTGATCAGAAATTGAAACTGGTCGAGATCAAGCACTTAAAATATCATTGGAAACTTTGGGACATCAATTAAATTTCTAAAAAGCTCTCAAATATGGAGTGTTTATAGTCAAATCGCCTCAAGCCCAGCGTTCCAAAGATCTTACAATTCAATTTCATTTGAGCATTCAAATATACAAAATACATCATGATCAACTAATCATCATGAGTCGTCCGATGGAGAGGAGTTATTTTGCATGTATTTACAGACGCTCCTCCAATCTATAAATAGCCCTCATTCCTCATATATGAGGAGGCCGCAAAAAAGAGAGGAGAGAGCTCTAAAGATCCTCCAAGCACAATCGCCGCCACTGACGGCCGCCAACCACGCCGCTGCCGCCGCTGCCGCCGCCTGCCGTCCGCCATCTTGATCCTCGTCTCTTTTGTCGATCTCCATCATGATGACTTTTACGATTGTCGCTTTTACGCGATTGTTCTTCGCAAGAATTGTTCTCGGCATTTCCTGATTGCACAGCTTCAATCATCATCGCTACTACTAGCGTTACAACTGATCGTCATACATAGTTGTTCATTTCTCATATACACTGTAATCCGACGGAAGATCTTGTACTCAAAGATACATAGTGGAAGCTTTTCTTGCCAGTGATTTTCCCTCTTTTGAGGTTTTCCACGTAAAAATTCGGAGTTTTCTTGTTCATCTTTAAATACGTATGTGTCCGGATTTCACAACAAGACTAAAGGCGTAAACTTTCACTCTACCGGTTTTCTAGACGCAATGCTTGGCGCCGTGGGAAACTGATTCCCATTATATCATCTTGTATGGCGACCAAGTTCCCCAACAAGATCAAAACCACCATCAAGATGTAGCATTTCAAGCTTTTAAGGAGCGCAAGCGAAGAATGAAGATTCATCAAACTTCTTTTCTTCAGATTTTGTCAGAAACTGGGGGGCAAATCTTAATCTCAAATGATTATCTAAATCGATATTCTGGATATCTAATTGATTATCAGTTCGAGAATCAAGTCAATAATACTAATGAAAAAGGTCAAGTTTAAGGAGCAACTTTGGCTACAACCATAAACGGATGTTTTAATCGATCTCTTCTATACGTTAACTTCATCGAGCAAAGACTCGACAAACAACCTAGGATAAAAGGTCCTTGGTGGACTTCCTACGACCTCTTCCATACAAGTTAACGTCATCGAGCAAAGACTCCGACAAACAACCTAGGATAGGTCAAAAGGTCCTTGGTGGACTTCCTACGACCTCTTCCATACAGGTTAACGTCATCGAGCAAAGACTCTTACAAACAACCTAGGATGGGTCAAAAGGCCCTTGGTGGACTTCTTATGACTTCTTCCATACAAGTTAACGTCATCGAGCAAAGACTCTGACAAACAACCTAGGATAGGTCAAAAGGTCCTTGGTGGACTTCCTACCTCTTCCACAGGTTAACGCCATCGAGCAAAGACTTCGACAAACAACCTGATAGGTCAAAAGGTCCTTGGTGGACTTCCTACCCCTTCCACAGTTAACGCCATGTAACACTCGACAAACAACCGGATGGGTCAAAATCCTCCCGATTCAATTCAACCTCTTCCACAAGTTAACGCCATCGTAATACTCTAATAAATAATCGGATGGGTCAAAATCCTCGCCGGATAATTCAACCTCTTCCACATAGTTAACGCCATCCACTCGACAAACAACCGGATAGTCAAAATCTGACTAATTCAACCTCTTCAACATAGTTAACGCCAACAAGCAAAGACTCGACAAGCAACTAGGATTGGTCAAAAGGTCCTTGTGGCTTCATGGCCTCTTACACTGTTAACGCCATCGTAACACTCTGATAAATAACCTTGGATGGGTCAAAATCCTCAGCGGATTCAATTTAACCTCTTCCATACAGGTTAATTCCATCGAGTCACACTCTCACAAATAACCTCGGATATGTCAAAAATCCTCATCGTTGCCCCGCTGGCTACATACTATCACCGGTCACCGCTACTATCGCCGCAATTTTTTCCGGTCACATCGCCGGTCATCCTCGCTTAACTACTGACGCCACTGCTGACATTCTGCCGCGAATTGTGTTACCATTTCACGGCTTAACCAATTTTCGCTGGCTACTACTGCAATTATCGCCGGCAATCGCCGGTCACCATCATCGTCGTCATCCGGCGCATTTACCGACGCTAGCCGCGACTGCATTACCGTTTTCTGTTCGTTGACCACCCCTCGGCCGCTAACCATCAGGCCGGTCCTTGCTGACTACTGCCGCTGGCATCGCTGAATTATCGCCGGCATCCGCTGACATCACATCGTTGCTGGTTATCTCTGACTACTGACCAGTTTCACCATCGACTTCATTGCCGCTAATTGTTGCTGCTGAACCCGGTTGCCGCTAACCACTGCCGCTGGGCCATCGCTGCTGATCATGCGGCATTGTTGACTACTGCTGCCATCACGCTGACACCGCAACCGCTAACCATCAGAAGTGGTCACGCTGATTACGTATTCATCGCTGCTGACCATCGCCGGCAATCTTCGCCGGTCACCACCATCGTCGTCATCCCCGCCGACTACTGACGCTGGCCACTACGTTGACCACCCGCTGACCGCAATCATTCATCGCTGGATTATCGCCATTATCTCGCCGGTATCGGCTGACTGGCCGACAATCTTATTGGTCACCATCGCCGCCAATCATCTCGCCGACCGATGCCGACCACCATCGGGCATCAGAACCCGTCTCTGTTATCATCGCCGATGATCGCCTCCAAACTCGGACGGTCCGACGAGTACAGCTGATGCCTCTTTCGAGGGAAAACTGTAGACGACGTATGCGGGTTTGATCGCCTGACGGACGGTCCGAGCAGACGCGCCTTCGAGAGAAAATTGTACACAAATATATGTACTTGATCGCCTTCCACTGACAAGACGAGTATTGGCGCTTCTTCGAGGGAAAACGGTAGACACGACGTAGGCCTTGATCGCCCGCATTCGGCACCGACGAGTTGCTTGACGCTTTGAGAGAAAATCAGACACGATGATATGCCTTGATCGCCTGCATTTCCGACGAAAGCGCTTAACGCTTCTTCGAGGGAAAAGCAGACGATGATGTATACGCCTTGATCTCCAAACTCGGACGGTCCGACGAGGCCGGTTGATGCCTCTTTCGAGGGAAAACTAGAACAACGACATAAGTACCGCGAGCCTTGATGGCCTCTAAACCCGGACAGTCCGACGAGGCCAGTTGACACCTCTTTCGAGAGAAAACCGGAACAACGACGTAAGTACCGCGGGCCTTGATCGCCTCCAAACCCGGACGGTCCGACGAGGCCGGTTGACGCATCTTTCAAGGAAAAATTGGAATAATGACGTAAGTATCGTGGGCCTTGATCGCCTCCAAACGACCTTCTCTCAAGAAGAAGAGAAGGTGCCTTCTCCCTTGGCCCTAGGGGGCTTTTTATAGACCCTTTGTAGGGGCAAAAGGGTAAAAATCCAAAACCCAAAGCAAAAATCGCCTCAAACCGTTAAAACCGCGTTTTCCATGGTGCTTCGATGCCACCAGCGACGCCTCCGGCCCCATAGCCCAAGACCGCCACCGCCGACCACACCCGCCACCACGCGCCCGCTCCGCCGCTCTGTTAATCCGAACTTCCACCTGGACCCGGCCTGCCACTGCGACTGCCCGCTCGCCCTCCTTAGTGTATGGGTCTAGAGCCATTCTACCATTAGAAGTCCAACTCCCAAGACTAAGGATAGTTGTGGGTAGCCAGATCATAATAAAGTAGAATGCCAAGTTGTGGCTAGTAGAGCTCGAAGGATTGAAGAAGAGATGCCTGTGGGCATGCCAAAACATCAAGTTGTAGAAAGCTAAAATGATTCAACCTCACAACAAGTTGGCTCATCCTAGAGTTTTTCAAGTAGGATAGTTTATTTTAGTTCTAAGGAGATCGATTGTTGCCCATCGTAGGATGGGAGGCAAGTTTGAACTGACTTGGGAAGACCCTTTTACTATAGAGAAGCATATCGAGGAGGATCTTATCAGCTTATTAATTATAAGGGAGAGCACCCAATTCTTCCAATCAATGGGCTTTAAATAAAGAAATAGTATAAATCATGTTTCAAAATAATTCTCATCAATGAAAATTCCATTTTGAATTCAATCTCTTTTATGTTGAAAGTATTCTTGTTTGTGAATCCACCACGATGAGTTTAGGGTAGTTGTAAGGAGCTCGAGCAGCATCCTAGGCTTCATCAACACAACAAAAACATAAACTATATACAAACATATAAAATAAACACATATCATTTGTATCGAGCTACTCTTAATTAAGATAATGCCCCCAATGGCATTCACTCAATAGATTCTCTAGGTCAGGCTGATGTGCTACCCTAGTAGGGTGTCACCCTGGTGGTCTTTTTGCTTTGGAGGATGTAAGTCTACTATGCTTTCATTCCTTGGTTATCCACTGCACACCAATGAGTGTCTTGTTAGTTTAGTAGGCCTTATTACGTGGTTGATAAGATACCTCATGTTGGCTTCATTTAAGAGGATGTGAGTCTGCTATGCTTTCTTATTGAATTAGGCTTCATGCATTGATTTGGTCAATCATATTTATGGTTTAGGATAAGTTCCCTAGCGGCTCCTTCCCTCATGACTACTTCTAGTGTAGGTCTAGTCCTTCCTCGGGTCTCCCAGCTTAATAGTTGCTCTAGGTCAGATAGCATCTATCCCGACAACGATAGACTATTGCGAGTATCAGTTCTGCTTAGAAAGTTGTATGCCTACACGCTTTCTTCCCAAATTGATCATTGGACATCGATGAGCACCTTAGGTTGGTTTGTTCTCACTATGCTGAAGGATACACCAGTCATGCTGATGGATACACCTTAGGTTGGTTGGTTCTCACACCTTATGATACACCACTCATGGAAGATGTAAGTCTGCTATGCTTTCTCCTTGAGTTGGCCAACGTACACCTACAAGATTTCTTTTCAATGGCTCAAAATAACACCCCAAGCAACACCTCCCTGATAGGCACTATATTTGGATCACGTCCTTTGTGATCCCATTTAAACACTACCTGGGTTACTAGTGGATTGAATAGTTCCCCTTTCCTAGTAACCACCCTTGTGGTTAGGGAATTCATCCTGTGGATATGCAAATTCTCCCTTGGTCTAGTAAATCTGAGACAGGTCAAGGCTGACATAGCCCCTTCTCAGCGTGGTCCCTCGTGCACCAATAGGGTCCACACAAACATATAAACAAAATATATATTCACTTAGGGATTAGGAGGACACCCCTAGTAGTACCTTTTGCCAAGCAGGTATCCTATCTTTAGGGCAGTGTCAGCAAAACTCCCTATAGGAATTGCTTGACTACTCTTGAGTTGATATAAGTCCCAGTGACATTCACAATGCCTAAGCCCTAAGTTCAATTTATTGTGCTTCCAACAGGTCGCTCCAACAATTATTCTCAACTTTAGAAGATGTAAGTCTGCTATACCTTTTTCCTAGGACAACCGTTGCATGTCGAAAGGCAACCCCTTAGGTTGGCTAGTTCTACCCCACAGCTAGTAGACTATTCCTTTTGATTTGTAAATCTTAAATAGGACAAGTCTGATATAGCCCCTTCTCATTGTGTCCATCGCACACCGACGTGGTCCATAAATTAAATCTATCAAATTTGCATGAGCTCACATCTCCAGTGGATATTCCCATAATTTGTAATCAAACTAAACCAAACAAACCATATCAAATCACATGAATTTAAGATAAAATTAATCCTGACTACTTTTAAGTTGACATAAGTCCCCAACGACATTCACTCAGTAGTCACCCTAGGTCAGGTTTGATTTGTTGTGCATCTAATAGGTCACCCTAGTTGTTGTTTCTCACTTTAGAATATGTAAGACTGCTACACCTTCTTCTTAGCATAATCATTGCACACTGAAAGGCAACCCCTTTAGTTGGCTATCTCTACCTCACAATCAGTAGACTATCTCTTTGGATTTGTAAACTTGAGGTAGGTCAAGGTGGATATAGCCCTTCTCAATAGGTCTATCATACACCGACAGGATCCAAATTAAACCCAATTTGACTTTCCTTAGTGGAGTTAAATCACATCCTTCTCTTGAGTGGAGCCCTAAATCATATATAAAGAAGTCAAGCAAAAAAATCAAATTCAAAATCAACCTCCTAGTGGAGCCAAATTAAACTAACTCCCCTAATAGAGTCTAAATCAAAGAAATCCAACCAAACTCTTATCCCCAACAGATACATCCCCAAAAAAATCTATGAAATCAAACTCAAATCCCAATCCCTAGCGAATATTCTCAACTCGCCTAGTGGAAGGTTCATATACCCATCCCCAGACGATCCCATATCTCTAGCAGATATGCATCCACATCAATTAAAATTAATCAAATTAAAGTAAATTCGATCTTAATCCCTGAAGGATTATAGATAGTTATCCCCATCGGATCTTCATTCCATAAATCATATAATCAAATCAAATTCAAATCTTATCCCCAACAAATTTTCTTCATCTATGCCCTCGACATAGACCCCTCACATGTCATGTCCAATGCATGTGTGATCCCTTAGTAGATCTCCCTCCATGTTCTTGACATGAAATTCTCATCAAATCTTTTTTCTTCTCTTATGAACACCTTTAATACTTCAACCAAAAGCCTAACAATGTATTTGCTCAAATTACATCATCTTAACATTGTAATCAATATTTTATGATTTGTGAGGGTGCAAGCTCAAACTAACTATACAATATCATGCTATAGATATTATAGTATGAATTAACACACAATATTATATTATATTATATTATATGATGTTATATTATAATTTGCTATAATATAATATATTGTCTAACATTACACCTCATTAGAATCACTTAAAATTAACAAATAATAAATTTTTTTAGAATATGATTAATGTGTAAAATAGGTTTGGTGTTGTTTCTTAGTGTGTGCCATGAATTTTGCCAAATTCTTCCATCTCCACTTTCAAATTAACTTTTTTGTGAGTTTTTGACCCAATTTATTATAACAAAAGTAAATCATACTAAAATGCACAATAACATTTAGTAACGCACCACCACATTCATATATATATGTGAAGTTATATTATTATGTACATTATATATTGATATGCTTTCATATAATATATTATCTTACCTTACACCTTAAAATGAATCACTTTAAGCAAAAAAAATTATAAAATTTGGTTGAAAATTGAACATTTATTTTGGATGCAAAATTCCATTCTTTTGATTAAATGGCACACCATAGCACACCCAATGATGTTCCTAAAGCTTACCTAAATTTGGCCAAATCCATCATCATCTCAGCCTATAAATCAATATTTTTATAAATTATACCAATACAAACTCTACTACATCATCATATAACAAACTAAAATATGATAAACACATGTAGTAATACACAATAGTATGCTATAATGCATGATGGTACTATGTTATGACATCCTATATTATAATACACTATAACATATTATGTTATATTATATTACATATCACATCACAAGGGATTGCTTAAGATAAAAAATCATAAAATTAGTCTAAATAATAAAAAATAATATATTTTAGTCGTATCACTTACATATTTTAAATTGAAACAATATATTATGATTCCATGCTCTACCTATTATGAATTTGGCCAAATTCCACCATTTTAAAGTCTAAATCAACATTTTATAAATAATGATAGTGTAGGCTCGACTGCATGATTATAAAATACTAAAAGAATTTAAAATGCGTCAAACAATATATTATGTTATATGATGTTATACTATGCTACAACATATAATATTTATTTTGAACAACAACCTAATTCCCACATCAAATTTAGCAAATTTCATCATCTGACTAATTAAATCAATCTTTTTATGATTTATATTAATATAGACTATAGGGCACAATACCATAAACATTTCAAAACATCTTATAGCATCTAAAACACATCAATACATGCTCAAATATATGATGTTAAATTATACTATAATATATGGTAATATAATATGATTTAAGGTTAGGGTTTAGGGTATTCAAATCTCTAATAATCAAGGGAAAGTCTCTTGAATACATCTTCTTTAGCTACCATAACTATGTTAGGATTAGGTCATTCTTTAGGTCTACTCCTAATGACATCTTTATTCAAGGTTTAGGGTTTAGTTAAGGTTTATTTTAGGTTTAGGGTTTAGGGTTTTGGCATTATGGTTTAGGGTTTAGGGTTATATGTTTTAGAGTTTAGGGCTTATGGTTTTAGGGTTTTATGTTTAGGGTTTATAGTTTGGGTTTTAGGGTTTAGGATTTAGGGTTTAGGATTTAAGTTTCAGGGTTTAGAGTTTAGGGTTTAAGGTTTAGGGATTTTAGGGTTTAGGGTTTATGGTTTAGGGTTTATGTTTTAGTTTAAGGTTTAGGGTTTAAGGGTTTTTTTAATAAAGATCAAATTCATATTCAACATTTTTTTTTTTTGATTTCATCAACCAAGTAGCACACCTAGTTTTCTAAGACATAAGTGATGACATAAATAGAAAATTAGAACCCATAGAGAAAATAAAAAACCTTAGATAAGTAGAACCACCTTTACTACAAAGACACTGTTCCATATGCGGCAGATCGGATCGATCGTTCTTTCATTTTTGCAGTTCCCATCAGAACCACCCCTTCCTCTCATTTAGCAAGATTCGCCATCATATCCTTGATCTCTCTCTCTGCCACCACCATGGCTATGTCCTACGTTGCTCCTCCCGCCTCCATAACCACCACTGCTTTGACCACCATCTACATATTCATCACCACCTCCATATCCACCACTACCTTCAGATCCCCCGCCACCACTGCAATAACCACTGCCACTACCTTTGCCTCCACTACTAGATCTAGACTAAGCCTAGTTGATGATGATGTTCCTGTCATCAAGGTTCTACCCATTCTTAGGGTTTAGGGTTAATTTAGGATTAGTTTAGGGTTTAGGTTTAGGGTTTCTAATTTAAGATTTATGATTGTAGGTTTTAGGGTTTAGGGTTTAGGGTTTCCGATTTAAGGTTTTCTGTTTTAGGGTTTAGGGTTTAGGGTTTAGGGTTTAGGGTTTAGAGTTTAGAGTTTTGGGTTTAGGGTTTTAGGATTTAGGGTTTAGATTTTAGGGTTTAGAGTTTAGAGTTTTAGGGTTTAGGGTTTAGGGTTTAAGATTTTAGGTTTAGGTTTTTTTAATTAAGCAAACTAGTAGGTTTAGGTTAATTTAGTTTATTTTTTATTTATTTGAGTTTATTCTATTTTTTATTTTTATTTAGTTTAGTTTATTTATTTTTGTTTAGGTTTTATATTTTAGTTTATTTTTTAGGTTTAGGTTTATTTTTTAATTAAGTTTTATTTTTATTTTATATTTAGGCTTAGGTTTTATTTTTTACTTTTAGGTTTAGGTTTATATTTTATTTTTTTAGGTTTAGGTTTTATGTTTTTATTTTAAGTTTATATTTTGGTTTTATTTTTTAGTTTAGGTTTAGGTTTATTTTTAGTTTATTTTATTTTATTTATTTTAATTTAAGGTTTAGGTTTAGTATATTTTAGGTTTAGGTTTAGGTTTTATTTATTTTAGCTTAATTTATTTTAGTTTATGTTTAGATTTATTTTATTTTGTTTATTTTATTTTTATTTTAGGTTTAGGTTTTTTTTAGTTTAGGATTTAGGTATTATTTTTATTTATTTTAGGTTTATTTTAGGTTTAGGTGTTTATTTTAGTTATTATATATTATTTTATTTTTTTTATTTAGGTTTAGTTTTCTTTCATTTAGTTTTATTTTTTTATATAGTTTTGTTTTTTATTTATTTTATTTTAATTTAGTTTTAGTTTTTTTATTTTATTTTCTTTTAGGTTTAGGTTTTTTGATTTTAGTTTATGTTTTTATTTTATTTATTTTTTATTTATTTTTTTTTTTTTCATTTATTTTATTTTTTTAGGTTTTATTTAGTTTAGGTTTAGGTTTTTAGTTTTTTAAGGCTTAGGGTTTAGGGTTTAGGGTTACTTTAAGGTTTATTTAGTTTAGGTTTAGGTTTCTAGCAAATCATAATCCTTACATAAGTAGAACCATCTCTACTATAAAGACACAGTTCCATAAGTATCAGATTGGATCGGTCATTCTTCAGTTTCTCTAGTTCCCATCAGAACCACCCCCGCCTCTCGAGTAGCAGGATCCACCATGATATCCCTGATCTCTCCCTCTGCCATCTCCACGGCTGTAGCCTCCATCGCTTCTCATGCCTCCATAACCACCATTGCTCTGACCACCACCTCCATATCCACCAGCACCTCCAGATCACCCTCCACCATTTTGATAAGTGATGCCTCTCCCTTTGACTCCACCACTAGATCTAGACTGAGCCTCATTGTTGGTGATGTTCCTACTATCAAGGTTCTGCCAATTCTTAGGGTTTAGGGTTAGTTGAAGGTTTAGGGCTAGTTTAGATTTTAGGGTTTGGGATTTAATATTAGTTTAGGTTAGGGGTTTAATAGAGGTGGTTTAGGGTTTGGAGTTTAGGGTTAGGGGTAGGTTGTGGTTTAGTGGGATTAGGGTTTAGGGTTGTGGTTTAGTCTTTTAGGGTTGGGGTTATTTTATTTTATTTTTTTCTTAATTAATTAAGTAGGTTTAGATTTCTTTAGTTTATAGTTTATTTTTTATTTATTTTAGTTATTTTTTATTTTATTTAGTTTTTTTTTATTTAGATTAGTTTATTTATTTTTTATTTATTTTATTTAGTTTATTTATTTTAGGTTTAGGTAATTTTTTATTGTTAGTTGAGGTTTAAGTTTTATTTTATTTTTTTAGGTTTAAGGTTTTATTTTTAGGTTTACTTTTAGGTTTTATTTTAGGTAGTTAAAAGTTTATTATATTATTATTTAGTGGGGCTTTAGTTTAGTTTATTTTAGGTTTAGGCATAGGTCTTTATTTTAGTTTAGTTTATTTTAGTATAGGTTTACATTTAATTTTATTTTAGTTTAAGTTTTCCTTAGTTTTGTGCTTTATTTTTTATTTATTTTGGGTTATCTTTCTAGGTTTATTTAGGTTTAAGTTTTATTTAGTTTTATTTTATTTTATTTTATTTTAGGTTTATTTTATTTTTTATTTTAGGTTTATTTTATTTTTTATTTTATTTAGGTTTTCTATTTTTTAGTTTAGTATTTTTATTTTATTTTAATTTAGTTTTATTTTTATTTTATTTTCTTCTTTTTAGGTTTAGGATTAGGTTTTATGTTTTAGTTTAGGTTTTATTTATTTTATTTTATTTTATTTTATTTTATTTATTTTATTTATTTAGTTTGTTATTTAGTTTATTTAGATTTTAGTTTTTTTTATGGTTTATGGTTTAGGGTTTGGGGTTTAGGGTTTGAGTTTAGGGTTGAGGCTTTAGGGTTTAGGGTGGTTTGGGGTTTGTGGGTTTAGGGTCAGAGGTTTTAGGTTTAGGGAGGATCCAGGGCTGGGGGTTGGGTTATAGGGCTCAGTGGGTATAGGGTTTAGGGCTTTAGGGTTTAGGGTTGTAGGTTTAGAGTTTTTTTCACTTATTTTTTTATTTTTTATATTTTTAAATTAACCAAACCAAGAGTTTAGCTTATTTCATTTATTTAGTTTATTTTTTATTTATTTTAGTTTATTTTATTTTTTATTTTTATTTAGGTTTATTTTTATTTTTATTTAGTTTAGTTTATTTATTTTAGGTTTATTTATTTTAGTTTATTTTTTAGGTTTAAGTATAGGTTGAAGATTATTTTTTTCATTTTGTTTTTTTTATTTTGTTTTTTATGTCTAGATTTTATTTTTATTTTTTGGTTTAGGTTTAGTTTTATATTTTATATTTTATTTTTTAGGTTTAGGTTATTATTGTAGGTAGATTTATTAGATATTATTTTTCAATTTAGGTTTTGGTTAATTTTTATTTAATTTAATTTTATTTAGTTTTGGTTTAGGTTTAATTTTATTTTATCTTTATTTTAAGTTTACATTTTTTTAGATTAGAGTTTAGGTTTTTTTTAGGTTATTTTTAGTTTAGTTTAGGTTTTTATTTTTTTTAATTTTAGTTTAGTTTATTTTCTTTTTAATTTTAGGTTTAGGTTTAGGTTTAGTTCAATTTATTTTTTTTTATTATATTTATTTTTGGTTTAGGTTTTATATTTATTTTATTTTAGGTTTCATTTAGGGTTTAGGTTTATTTTTAGGGTTTAGGGTTTAGGATTTAGGTTTTAGGTTTATTTTTTAGGTTTTACTTTTAGTTTAGTTTATTTTAGTTTATTTTATTTAGTTCATTTTAGTCAGTTTACTAGGTTTAGGTTTAGGTTTTATTTTTATTTTTTAGGTTTAGGTTTATTTATTTTATCCATTTTTATTTTATTTTAGGTTATGTTTTATTTTAAGATAGAGTTTGGGTTTTATTTTATTTATTATTTTAGGTTTTATTTTTAGGTTCATTTTGGGTTTAGGTTTTTATTTAGTATTTATTTTATTTTATTTTAGGTGTATTTTATTTTTATTTTACGTTTAGTTTTTATTTTTTTAGGTTTTTTATTGTTAGCTTGGTTTTATTTTTTTTAGTTTAGATTAGGTTTTTATTTATTTTATTTAATTTTTTTTTATTTTGATTTATTTTAGGTTTAGGTTTAGGTTTAGTTTAGTTTTTGTTTTATTATATTTTATTTTATTTATGCATGTATTTATTTATTTATTTTATTTATTTTTTTATTTTTTTTTAGGATTTAGGGTCAGTGATTAAAGTCAGGTTTAAGTTTAGGTTTAGGTTTAGTTTTTTAGGGTTTAGGGGTTTTTCTAAAAAAAAATTAAGTAAACCAATATGTTTAGTTTTATTTAGTTTATTTAGTTTATTTTACTTTCTATTTTTTTATGTTTAATTTTCATTTTAATTTAGTTTAGTTTATTTATTTTAGGTCTATTTATTTTAGTATTTCTATTTTAGTTCATTTTTAGGTTTAGGTTTATGTTTATTTTTTAGTTTAGTTTTATTTTACTTTAGGTTTAGTTTTATTTTATTTAGGTTTAGCTTTAGGTTTTATTTTATTTTTTTAAGTTTAGGTTTTAGGTTTTATTTTAGGTTTTAGGTTTTATTTTAGTTTAGCTTTAGGTTTATTTTAAGTTTATTTTTATTTATTTAGTGTTTAGCTTTTAGGTTTAGGTTTTATTTATTTAAGTTTAGCTTAGTTTAGGTTTAGGTTTATTTTATTTTATTTTAGATTAAGTATTTTAGTTAAGAGTTTGGGTTTATTTTTTATTTATTTAGGTTATTTTTAGTCATTTTGGAGTTTAGTTTTATTTTATTTTATTTTATTTTAGGTTTATTTTATTTTTATTTTTAGTTTATTTTATTTATGTTTTTTTTAATCTTAGCTTTATTTTATTTTTAGGTTAGTTTAAGTTTTATTTATTTTATTTTACTTTATTATTTAATTTAATTTATTTTTTAGGTTTAGGTTTAGGTTTTATTTTATTATTATTTTATTTTAGTTTAGGTTTTGTTTATTTTATTTTTAGGTTTATTTACTTGCTTTAGCTTTGGGTTTAGGGTTTAGGTGGGTTTTAGGTCAGTTTAGGGTTGAGTTATTTTAGGGTTTAGGGTTAGTAGGAGGATTTATGTCATTTAGGGTTTGGGTTTTAAAATTAAGTAAACCATTAGGTTTAATTTTATTTAGTTTACTAGGTTTATTTCAAGTTTATGTTTTATTTAGTTTTATTTTATTTTATTTTATTTTATGTTTAGTTTTATTATATTTAGGTTTATTATTTTAGGTTTTTATTTTTTAGTTAAGGTTTTATTTTTAGTTTTTTTATATTTTATTTTATCTTGTTTTAGGTTTAGGTTTAGGATCAGGATGTTTATGTGGTTTTATTTTATTTTGTTTATTTTTATCTTATAGGTTTAAGTTTTCTTATTTATTTTATTTTAAGGTTTATTTAGTCTTTAAGTTCAGTGGTACTATTTAAGGTTTGAGGTTTAGGTTTTAGGATTTAGGGTTACAGGTTTTAGGATTTTGGGTTTAGGGTTGTAGGTTTTAAGGTTTAGGGTTTATGGTTTTAAGGTTTAGGGTTTGTAGCAGGGGTAAGTTTAGGGTTTAGGGTGGTTTAGGTTAGGTTTTATTATTTTTATTTTTATTTTTATTTTTATTATTTTTTAATTAAGTAGAATGGTAGGTATTTATAGTTTATTTTTATTTATTTTAGTTTATTTTATTTTTTTATTTATTTTAGTTTATTTTATTTTATTTTATTTATTTAGGTTTATTTTTAGTTTCATTTATGGATTGCAATTTTAGTTGTAAAAGTTATAGAGATAGTGTTGTGACATTAGGTGAACAAGTCATTAAAAAGAGTTAGTGATTTAGATATTTAGGCTCTATTGTTTAATGTAATGTGGTGAAATAGATGGAGATGTTATTAGTAGAATTCAAGTTGGATGGTTGAAGTGGAGGAATGCATCTAGCTTGTTGTGTGATAGAAAAATCAGGTTAAACTTCAGAAAAATTTTATAAGATGGTGGTAAGACCAATGATTTATGGTGTAGAATGTTGGCCAATAAAATAGAAGCATGAGACTGACTAAGTTAAGTGTTGTAGAGATGAGGATACTCAGGTGGAATAATGGCTTAGAGATAAAATGTGAAATGTGTAGGTTCAAGAAAAGTTGGAGTAGCTTTAGTGGCGGATTTAAAATTAGAGTCACCTTAGATGGTTTGGCCACATAAGCGTCATCAAATGACAGTTAGAAAAGTAGATGCATTAGAATTTCCTTATGTTAAGAAAGGTAGAGGTAGACCAAAAAAGACATGGTTAAGATGTATGAAAAATGACCTTTGCATACTTTAATTGAATGAAAATCTGTCACATAATAAGACACAATGGAGATGAAGGATTCATGTAGCCGACCCCACTTAGTGGGATAATGGCTTATTGTTGTTGTTGTTATTGTTGTTTAGTTTATTTATTTTAGTTTAGGTTTTTTATTTTAGTTTATTTTTAAGGTTTAGGTTTAGGTTTAGGTTTAGGTTTTTATTTTATTTTTTTTAGGTTTAGGTTTTAGGTTTTTATTTTAGGTTTTCTTTTATGTTTTATTTTTTAGTTTAGGTATATGTTTATATTTGGTTAGTTTATTTTATTTAAGGCTTAGGTTTAGTTTATTTTAGGTTTAGTTTTAGGTTTTATTTATTTTAGTTTAGTTTAGGTTTATTTTCTTTTTATTTTATGTTTAGGATTTTTTATTAGGGTTTATGTTTTATTGTTTATTTATTTTTAGGTTTTATTTTTTAGGTTTATTCTTTAGGTTTAAGATTTAATTTAGTTTTATTTTACTTTATTTTAGGTTTATTTTATTTTTAGTTTTTATGTTATTTAGGTTTTTTATTTTTTAGTTTAGTTTTGGTTTTTATTTATTTTTTTCTAGTTTAGTTTTTATTTGTTAGTTTTTTCTTTTTAGGTTTAATTTTAGGTTTAAGTTTAGGTTTAAGTTTTTATTTTGTTTTATTTTGCTTTAGGCTTTTTATTTATTTTATTTCTAAGTTTTATTTAGTTTAGGTTTAGGTTTATAGCATTTTAAGGTTTTGGGTTTAGGGTTAGTTGAGGGTTTAGGGTTTAGATTTTATGTTTAAGGGTTATGGGATTCGGGTTTAGGGTTTAGGGTTTAGTATTGAGGGTTTAGGGTTTAGTGTTGAGGGTTTAGGTTTCATGTCTAGGGTTCAATTTTTAGTTTACTATTTAGGGTTTTTAGTTTTTTTTTAAAGAGAACAAATTTAGATTCAACATTTCTTCTTTTCTATTTCATCAACCAACTAGCACACTAAGTTTTCTAAGACACAAGCGATGGCATAGTTAAAAAATGAGCACGATTGGAGCAAATCAAAACCCCAAATAACTATAGCCATCTCTACTATAAAGACAGTTCCATAAATAGCAAATTAGATCGACAGTTCTTACGTTTCTCTAGTTCCCAACAGAACCACCCTGGCCTCTCAAGTAGCGTGATCCACCATCATATCTCGATCTCCCCCTCCGCCACCACCACGGCTATAATCTTTGTCGCTCCTCTCACCTCCATAACCACCATTGCTCTGACCATCACCTCCATATCTACCAACACCACTAGATCCCCCACCACCACTGTGATAACCGTCGCCTCCGCCTTCACCTACATCTCCAGATCTAGACTGAGCTTGGTTAATTGTGATGTTTCTGTTGTCAAGGTTATTCCCATTCTTAGGGTTTAGGTATAGGTTTAGGGTTATTAGAATTTAGTGTTTTAATTTATTTTTTAATTTATTTAGTTACTTTAGGTTTAGGTTTAGGTTTGAGTTTAGGGTTTAAGGTTTAAGATTAGGGTTTAGGGTTTAGGGTTTAGGGTGTAGGGTTTGGCATTTTGGGTTTAGGGTTTTATGGTTTAAGCTTTTAGGGTTTAGGGTTTAGAATTAGGGTTTAGGGTTTAAGGTTTAGGGTTTTTTAAGGTTTATTTAGAGTTTGGGGGTTAGGGTTTAAGGTTATAGGTTTAGGGTTTAGTGTTCCTCATTTGGGGTTTATGGTCTCAAGGATTATGCTTTTAGGGTTTAGGGTTAGGGTTTGGATTTATGGTTTTGGGTTTAGGGTCTAGGGTTTAGGGTTTATGGTTTTTTATGGTTTAGCATTGAGGGTTTAGGATTTAGGGTTTAGGGTTTTTTTTAGAATTAGGTAAACCGATAGATTTAGGTTTATTTACTTTATTTTTAATTTATTTTAGTTTATTTTATTATATTTTTATTTGGGTTTATTTTTTATTTTTATTTAGTTTTGTTTACTTATTTTAGGTTTATTTATTTAAGTTTAGGTTTTTATTTTCTTTTATTTTTTAGGTTTAGGTTTAGGTTTATGTTTATTTTTTTGGTTTAGTTTTATTTTTATTTCTTTAAGTGTAGGTTTTATTTTTTATTTTTAGGTTTAGGTTTTTATTTTATTTTTTTAGGATTAGGTTTTAGGTTTTTATTTTAGGATTATTTTTAGATTTTATTTTTCAATTTAGGTTTATGTTTATTTTTAGTTTAGTTTATTTTATTTAGTTTATGATTAGGTTTAGGTTTAGTTCATTTGAAGTTTAGGCTTAGGTTTTATTTATTTTAGTTTAGGTATAGGTTTATTTTGTTTTTTTATTTTAGGTTTAGGCTTTTTTATTTTTGGGTTTAGGTTTGATTTTTTATTAATTTCTAAGTTATTTTTTTGGTTTAGTATTTTATTTAGTTTTTATTTTATTTTATTTTAGCTTTATTTTATTTTTATTTTACGTTTAGTTTTTATTTTCTTTTTAGGTTTAGGTTTAAGTTTTGATTTTAGTGTATGTTTTTATTTTATTCTTAATTTTTATTTTATTTTGGTTTTCATTTTTTCATTTATTTTAATTTTAGGTTTTATTTAGTTTAGGTTTAGGTTTTTAGCTTTTTAGGGCTTAGGGTTTAGGGTTTAGGGTTACTTTAGGGTTTAGGGATTGGGTTTTAGGGTTTAGGGTTTAATGTTTGGTGTTTAAGTTTTAGTTTAGGGTTAATGGTTTTTTTTGTAAAGAATAAATTCAAATTCAACATTTCTACTTTTCCATTTGATCAACCAAGTAGCACTCCAAGTTTCTAAGCATGACATAGATAAAAAATGAGCACCCATAGAGTAAATCAAAATTCATACATAAGTAGAACCATCTCTACTATAAAGACACAGTTCCATAAGTACCAGAATGGTTTGGTCATTCTTCAATTTCTCCAGTTCCCATGAACCACCGCCTCTCAGTAGTAGGATCACCATGATATCTCACGATCTCTCCCTCCTCCTGTTTGTAGCCTCCATCACCTCCTCCACACCATTGCTCGACCACCACCTCCATATCCACCGGCACCTCAGGATCACCCTCCACCATTTTGGTGATGCCTCTCTTTGACTCCTTTGAACTGGTTTGATGTGATGTTCTATCAAGGTTACGCCCATTTTTTAGGGTTTAGGGTTAGTTGAAGGTTTCAGGCTAGTTTAGATTTTGGGTTTGGGGTTTAGTGTTAGTTTAGGGTTTAGCATTTAATGTTTAGCGATTAGGGTTTAGGGTTTGGGGTTTAGGGTTTAGGGTTGTGGGTTTTAGGGTTTAGGGTTTAGGGTTTAGTCTTTTAGGGTTCAGGGTTATTTTATTTTATTTTTTATTTTATTTCTTAATTATTTTTTAATTAAGTAAACTGGTAGGTTTAGGTTTATTTAGTTTATATAGTATATTTTTTATTTATTTTAGTTTACTTTATTTTTTATTTTTATTTAGTTTAGTTAATTTATTTATTTTAGTTCAGGTTTTTTATTTTAGTTTATTTTTTAAGTTTAGGTAATTTTTTTTGTTAGGTTGAGGTTTAAGTTTTTATTTTATTTTTTTAGGTTTAGGTTTAGGTTTGCTTTATTTTTTAGGTTTTTATTTTAGGTTTGCTTTTAGGTTTTATTTTTTAGTTTAGGTTTAGGTTAATTTTTAGTTTATTTTATTATATTTAGGGTTTGGGCTTAGTTTTAGGTTTAGGTTTAGTTTATTTTAGGTTTAGGCTTAGGTTTTATTTATTTTTGTTTAGTTTATTTTAGTATAGGTTTAGGTTTATTTTATTTTTATTTTAGGTTTAAGTTTTTTCATTAGTTTAGGCTTTAGGCTTTATTTTTTATTTATTTTGGGTTATCTTGGTAGGTTTATTTTTTAGGTTTAAGTTTTTATTTAGTTTTTATTTTATTTTATTTTATTTTAGGTTTATTTAATTTTATTTTAGGTTTAATTTTAATTTTATTTAGGTTTTCTATTTTTAAGTATAGTTTAGGTATTTTTATTTTATTTTTATTTAGTTTTTTATTTTATTTTCTTTTTCTGGTTTAGGTTTAGGATTAGGTTTAGGTTTTAGTTTAGATTTTTATTTTATTTTATTTGATTTTATTTTAGGTTTTTTTATTTATTTAATTTAAGGTTTTATTTCATTTATGTTTACATTTTTAGTTTTTTAGGGTTTACGGTTTAGGGTTTAGGCTTTGGGGTTTAGGGTTTTGAGTTTAGGGTTGAGGGTTTAGGGTTTAGGGTGTAGGTTTTAGGGTTTAGGGTTTTGGGTTGTAGGTTTTACTGTTTATGGTTTAGGATTTAGGGTTAAGGGCTTAGGGTTTAGGGTTATAGGGTTTAGGGTTTAGGGTATAAGGTTTATGGTTTTAGGGTTTAGGGTTATAGGTTTAGAGTTTAGAGTTTTTTTATTTATTTTTATTTTTTATTTTTTTTATTTTTTAAATTAAGTAAACTGGTTAGTTTAGGCTTATTTCGTTTATTTAGTTTATTTTTTATGTATTTTAGTTTATTTTATTTTTTATTTTTATTTAGTTTAGTTTATTTATTTTAGGTTTATTTATTTTAGTTTATTTTTTAGGTTTAATTTTAGGTTGAAGATTATTTTTTTCATTTAGTTTTATTTTTATTTTATTTTTTATGTGTAGATTTTATTTTTATTTTTAGGTCTAGGTTTAGTTTTTTATTTTATTTTTTTATTTTTAGGTTTTAGGTTTTTATTGTAGGTACATTTATTAGGTATTATTTTTCAATTTAGGTTTAGGTACATTTTTATTTAATTTAATTCTATTTAGTTTTGGTTTAGGTTTAGGTTTAGGTTTAGGTCTATTTTATCTTTATTTTAGGTTTACATTTTTTTAAATTAGAGTTTAGTTTTTTTTAGGTTTTTTTTAGTTTAGTTCAAGTTTTTATTTTTTTAATTATAGTTTAGTTTTTTTTCTTTTTAAGTTTAGGTTTAGGTTTAAGTTTTAGTTCTGGTTTTTTCTATTTTATTTTATTATATTATTTTTGTTTAGGTGTTATATTTATTTTATTTTTAGGTTTCATTTAGTTTAGGTTTAGGTTTTTACCATTTTAGGGTTTAGGGTTTATGATTTAGGTTTTAGTTTATTTTTAGGTTTTACTTTTTAGTTTAAGTTTATTTTTATTTTTAGTTTATTTTATTTTATTTAGTTCATGGTTTAGGTTTAGGTTTAGGTTTTATTTATTTTAGTTTAGTTTATTTTAGTTTAGGTTTAGGTTTATTTTATTTTATTTATTTTATTCTTATTTTAGGTTAAGTTTTTATTTTTAGTATAGAGTTTGGGTTTTATTTTTTATTTAATTTTAGGTTTTATTTTTTAGGTTCATGTTTCTGGTTTAGGTTTTTATTTAGTTTTTATTTTATTTTATTTTAGGTTTATTTTATTTTTATTTTACGTTTAGTTTTTATTTTTTTAGGTTTTTTATTGTTAGCTTGATTTTATTTTTTTAGTTTAGATTAGGTTTTTATTTATTTTATTTTAGTTAATTTTTCTTTTTTTATTTTGATTTATTTTTAGGTTTAGGTTTAGGTTTTAGTTTAGGTTTTTATTTTATTTATACATAGGTTTGTTTATTTACTTTATTTTTTAGGTTTTATTTACTTTTGGTTTAGGTTTTAGGTTTTTAGGGTTTAGGGTTTAGGGTTGTAGTATTAAAGTTGTAGGTTTAAGGTTTTGGGTTTAGGGTTTATTTTGGGTTTGGGTTTAGGGTTTAGGGGTTTTTTAAAAAAAATTAAGTAAACTAATAAGTTTAGTTTTATTTAGTTTATTTAGTTTATTTTACTTTCTATTTTTTTAGGTTTATTTTTTATTTTAATTTAGTTTAGTTTATTTAATTTTAATCTATTTATTTTAGTGTAGGTTTTCTATTTTAGTTCATTTTTTTAGGTTTAGGTTTAGGTTTATGTTTATTTTTTAGTTTAGTTTAATTTTTATTTTATTTTTTAATTTTAGGTTTTATTTTTTATTTTAGGTTTAGCTTTATGTTTTATTTTATTTTTTTTTAAGTTTAGGTTTTAGGTTTTATTTTAGGTTTTTTTAGGTTTTTTTTTAGTTTAGGTTTAGGTTTATTTTCAGCTTATTTTATTTTATTTAGTTTAGGATTTAGCTTTAGGTTAGGTTTTATTTATTTTAGTTTAGCTTATTTAAGTTTAGGTTTAGGTTTATTTTATTTTTATTTTAGATTAAGTGTTTTTAGTTAAGGGTTTGGGTTTTATTTTCTATTTATTTAGGTTTTATTTTTAGGTTCATTTTTGAAGTTTAGTTTTTATTTTATTTTATTTTATTTTAGGTTTATTTTATTTTTATTTTACGTTTAATTTTTATTTTATTTATGTTTTTTAATCTTAGCTTTATTTTATTTTTCAGTTTAGTTTAGGTTTTTATTTATTTTATATTAGTTTACTTTTATTATTTTATTTTATTTTATTTTTAGGTTTAGGTTTTGGGTTTAGTTTAGGTTTTTATTTTATTATTTTTTATTTATTTAGGTTTTGTTAATTTTATTTTTATGTTTTATTTAGTTTAGGTTTCTTGGTTTTAGGGTTTAGGGTTTAGGGTTGTAGGTTTAGGGTTTAGAGTTAATTTTAGGGTTTAGGGTTTAGGGTTTAGGATTTTGGGTTTACGGTTTAGGGTTTGGGTTTTTTTTAAAATTAAGTAAACTATTAGGTTTAATTTTATTTAGTTTACTTTGTAGGTTTATTTCTAAGTTTATGTTTTATTTAGTTTTTATTTTATTTTATTTTTATTTTATGTTTAGTTTTTATTATATTTAGGTTTATTATTTTAGGTTTTTTTATTTTTTAGTTTCATTTAGGTTTTTATTTTTTTTAGTTTAGTTTTTATATTTTATTTTATTTTATTTTTTAGGTTTAGGCTTAGGTTTAGGATTAAGTTTATGTTTAGGTTTTAGTTTAGGTTTTTATTTTATTTTGTTTATTTTTTATTTTATTTAGGTTTAGGTTTTCTTATTTATTTTATTTTTGGTTTTATTTAGTTTAGGTTTAACTTTTAAGTTTTAGGGTTTAGGGTTTACTATTTAAGGTTTGATGTTTAGGTTTTAGGGTTTAGGGATATAGGTTTTAGGGTTTTGGGTTTTGGGTTTAGGGTTGTAGGTTTTAGGATTTAGGGTTTATGGTTTTAAGGTTTAGGATTTAGTGCTTAGGGTTGTAAGTTTAGGGTTTAGGGTTTAGGGTTCAAGGTTTAGGGTTTAAGGTTAGGGTTTTTTTTAAAAATTTTTTTTTATTATTTTTTAAATTAAGTAGAATGGTAAGTTTAGGTTTATTTAGTTTATTTTTTATTTATTTTAGTTTATTTTTATTTTTTATTTTTTATTTTTATTAGGTCTATTTTTATTTTTATTTAGTTTCATTTATTTATAGATTGCAATTTTAATTGTAGAAGTTATAGAGATAGTGTTGTGACAACAGGTGAACAAGTCATTAAAAAGAGTTAGGGATTTAGATATTTAGGCTCTATTGTTCAATGTGATGGTGAAATAGATGGAGATGTTATTAGTAGAATTCAAGTTGGATGGTTGAAGAGGAGGAATGCATCTAGCTTGTTATGTGATAGAAAAGTACAAGTTAAACTTCAAGAAAAATTTTATAAGATGGTGGTAAGACCTACAATGATTTATGGTGTGGAATGTTGGCCAATAAAATAGAAGCATGAGACTAAGTTAAGTGTTGTAGAGATGAGGATGCTCAGGTGGAATAATGGCTTTACTCTTAGAGATAAAATATGAAATGTGTATGTTCAAGAAAAAGTTGGAGTAGCTTTAGTGGCAGATAAAATTAGAGAGAGTCACCTTAGATGGTTTGGCCATATAAAGCGTCACCCGTCAAATGACCTAGTTAGAAAAGTTGATGCATTAGAATTTCCTTGTGTTAAGAAAGGTAGAGGTAGACCAAAAAAGACATGGTTAAGATGTATAAAAAATGACCTTGCATACTTGAAATTGAATGAAAATCTGACACATAATAAGACAAAATGGAGATGAAGGATTCATGTAGCCGACCCCACTTAGTGGGATAATGGCTAATTATTGCAGTTGTTGTTATTGTTGTTTAGTTTATTTATTTTAGGTTTATTTATTTTAGTTTAGTTTTTTTATTTTAGTTTATTTTTATGATTTAGGTTTAGGTTTAGGTTTAAGTTTTTATTTTATTTTTTTTAGGTTTAGGTTTTAGATTTTTATTTTAGGTTTACTTTTATGTTTTATTTTTTAGTTTAGGTGTATGTTTATATTTAGTTATTTTATTTTATTTAGGGTTTAGGTTTAGTTTATTTTAGGTTTAGTTTTAGGTTTTATTTATTTTAGTTTAGGTTTAGGTTTATTTTATTTTTATTTTATGTTTAGGATTTTTTTTATTAGGGTTTAGGTTTTATTATTTATTTATTTTAGGTTTTATTTTTAGGTTTATTCTTTAGGTTTAAGATTTTATTTAGTTTTATTTTACTTTATTTTAGGTTTATTTTTTTTATTTTAGTTTTATGTTATTTAGGTTTTATTCTTTGTTTAGTTTTGGTTTTATTTATTTTTCTAGTTTAGTTTTATTTGTTAGTTTTCTTTAGGTTTAATTTTAGGTTTAAGTTTAGGTTTAGGTTTTAGTATAGATTTTTATTTTTTTTTTATTTTGGATTAGGATTTTTATTTATTTTATTTCTAAGTTTTATTTAGTTTAGGTTTAGGATTATAGCATTATAAGGTATAGGATTTAGGGATAGTTGAGGGTTTAGGGTTTAGGGTTTAGGTTTTATATTTAAGGGTTAATGGATGTGGGTTTAGGGTTTAGGGTTATAGGGTTTAGGTTTAGGGTTTAGTGTTGAGGGTTTAGGTTTGTCCAGGGTTCAATTTTAGTTTATTATTTAGGGTTTTAATTTTTTTAAAAGTGAACAAATTTAGATTCAACATTTCTTCTTTTCTATTTCATCAACCAAGACACACTAAGTTTTCTAAGACACAAGCAATGGCATAGTAAAAAAAATGAGTTATTGAGCAAATCAAAACTGATAACTATAACCATCTCTACTATAAAAATAGTTCCATAAATAGAAAATCAGATTGGCAGTTCTTACATTTCTCTAGTTCCCAATAGAACCACCTTGGCTTCTCAAGTAGCATTATCCACCATCATATCCCCGATCTCCCCTTCCGCCACCACCACGGCTATAACCTTTATCGCCCCTCTCACCTCCATAACCACCATTGCTCTGACCACCACCTCCATATCCACCACCACAGATCTCCACCACCACTATGATAACTGCCGCCTCGCCTTCACCTCCATCGCCAGATCTAGACCGAGCTGTTAATTTAATGTTCTTTGTCAAGGTTCTTCCCATTCTTAGGGTTTAGGTATAGGTTTAGGGTTATTAAAATTTAGTGTTTTAGTTTATTTTTTTATTTATTTAGTTACTTAGGTTTAGGTTTAAGTTTGAGGTTTAGGGTTTAGGGTTTACGGTTAGGGATTAGGGTTTAGGGTTTAGGGTGTAGGGTTTGTGATTTTGGGTTTAGGGTTTTATTGTTTAAGCTTTTATGGTGTAGGGTTTAGAATTAGGGTTTAGGGTTTTGGGTTAAGGGTTTTCTAAGATTTAGGGTTTAGAGTTTGGGGGTTAGGGTTTAAGGTTGTAGGTTTAGGGTTTAGGGTTCTTGCTTTGGGGTTTATGGCCTTAGGGATTATGCTTTTAGGGTTTAGAGTTAGGGTTTGGATTTACGATTTAGGGTTTAGGGTCTAGGGTTTATGGTTTATGGTTTTTTACGGTTTAGCATTTAAGTTTTAGGGTTTAGGGTTTACGATTTTTTTTAAGTAAACCCATTATATTTAGTTTATAATTTTTATTTATTTTAGTTTATTTTATTATATTTTATTTGGGTTTATTTTTTATTTCTATTTAGTTATGTTTATTTATTTTAGGTTTATTTATTTATGTTTTGGTTTTTATTTTCTTTTATTTTTTTGGTTTATGTTTAGGTTTATGTTTATTTTGGTTTAGATTTTATTTTAAAGCAGGTTCTATTTTTTTTATTTTAGGTTTAGGTTTTTTTATTTTATTTTAAGTTTAGGTTTTAGGTTTAAGATTTTATTTAATTTTTTATTTTATTTTATTTTATTTTATTTTATTTTATTTTAGTTTAGTTTTATTTTTATTTATGTTTATTTTATTTTATTTAGTTATTTTATTTAATATTTTTAGTTTAGTTTTTTATTTTATTTTATTTTATATTTTGGGTTTAGGTTAGGTTTAGGTTTTTTAGGTTTAGTTTAGGTTTTATTTTATTTTATTATTTTATTTTAGGGTTTAGGTTTTCTTTATTTATTTTTTTTATTTATTTTAGCTTAAGAATTTAAGTTTTAGGGTTTTTTTCTAGAGTTTTAGGGTTATAGGTTTTAGGTTTATGGTTTTTTAGGGTTTAGGGTTTAGGGTTTAGGGTTTTTGGTTTTTTTTTAATAGAAAACAAATTCAGATTCAACATTTCTATTTTTTAATTTCATCAACTTATTAACACACTAAGTTTTCTAAGACATAAGCAATGACATAGATAAAAAAATGAGCACACATAGAGCAAATTAAAAACCCTAGATAACTAGAATCATGTCTACTATAAAGACATAGTTCCATAAGCAGTAGATCATATCGACCATTCTTCAATTTCTCTAGTTCCAATCAGAACCACCCCGACCTCACAAGTAGCAGGATCCACCATCATATCCCCGATCTCTCCCTCCGTCACCACCATGGCTATTACCTCTGTCACTTTTCTCACCTTAATAACCGCCACTACTTTGACCATGACCTCCATAACCACCAGCACCTCTAGATCCCCCGCCACCATCCGAGCAACCGCCACCTCCTCCTTCAGCCGCACTACTAGATTTAGACTGAGCTTGGTAGATAGTGATGTTCTTACCATCAAGGTTCTTCCCATTCTTATGGTTTAGGTTTATTAGGTTTTAGTGTTTAGGTCTATTTTTGATTTTTTTTAGTTACTTTAGGTTTATGTTTAGGTTGGGTTTAGTGGAGGTTAGGATTTAGTGGTCACCATTTGAGTTTAGGTCCGGTTTATGATTTTATGGTTTATGCTTTTGGGTTTAGGATAGAACTGGTCAGGATTTAGTGGAGATTTGGGGATTTGGGTGGTTTAGCCCAGGGAGTGGCCTGGAGGGCCTGCAAGTGGTGTGGCCTAGGCCCAGCACTCAGTGGTCTTGTGGATCTGGCCTGGGTCAGGGCACAAAGCCCACCATAGGGCCCAGTCCGTGGCCCAGGGCTCACAGCCAGTAGCACTAGTGGCCCATGGCTATGCTTTGTGTGGCCTCAGAATCAGGGCCTCAGGGCCTCAGTGGCCTTATTTTAGAGCCTAGTGCCCAGCAGGGCCTAGGCCTGGGCCTGGTAAGATCTTTAGTCAGCAGGGCCCAGGGTACACCCAGGCCTAGGCATGTAGGGCCTGTGGTGGCCTAGTGTTTTTTAGTGTCCAACATAGGGCCTAGTTAAGATTTAGTTTTAGGGTTTTAAAAAATCACAAACCCAGGTTTAGGTTTATTTATTTTTTTTTATTTTTTTATTATAGTTGATTTTATTTTTTATTTTTGTTTATGATTTTTTTTAGTTTTATTTAGTTTAGTTTATTTATTTTAGGTTTATTTATTTTTGTTTAAGTTTTTACATATTTTTTTTTTAGGTTTAGGTTTATGTTATTTTTTTTAGTTTAGTTTTATTTCAATTTATTTATTAGGATTAGGTTTTATGATTTATTTTTGGTTTAGTTTAGGTTTTATTTTATTTATTTAGTTTAGGTTTTAGGTTTTATTTTAGGCTTTATTACTAGGTTTTATTTTCTGTTTAGGTTCATATTTATTTTTTAGTTTATTTTATTTTATTTAGGTTCAAGTTTAGGTTTAGTTTATTTTGGTTTTAGGTTTTATTTATTTTAGTTTCATTTATTTTAGGTTTAGGTTTTTTTTTAGTTTACAGTTTAGGTTTTATTTTTCTATTAGTTTTTAGGTTTATTTTTTAGGTTTTGGTATTTATTTAGTTTTTATTTTATTTTTATTTTACGTCTAGTTTTATTTTATTTATGGTTTCTATTTTTAAATTTATTTTTTTAATTTAGTTTAAGTTTCCATTTATTTTATTTTAGTTTGGTTTAGGTTTTTATTTATTTTATTTTAGCTTAATTTTTATTTTTTATTTTATTCTATTTTTAGGTTTATGTTTAGGATTAGGTTTAGGTTTAGGTTTTAGTTTAGGTTTTTATTTTATTTTATTGTTTTATTTTTTATTTAGGTTTATCTTTTCATTTATTTTATTTTTAGGTTTTATTTTGTTTAGTTTTAGGTTTTAGGTTTTATTTTTTCAGTGGATTTAGGGCTCTGATTTAGTTTAGGGTTTTATGGTAGGGTTTAGAATTTAGGGTTTAGTTTAGGTTTATAGTTTTAAGTGGGTTAGTTTAGGTTTGTTTTTTTAATTTTATTTTTTTAGGATTTAGTGGGTTCAGTTTTAGGGTTAGTTTTATTGTAGGGATTAAGGCATTTATTTTAGAATTAAATAAACCCGGAAGGTTTTAGATTTATTTAGACTTTTATTTATTTTAGTTTATTTTATTTATTATTTTATTTATGTCTATCTTTAGTTTATTTAGTTTAATTATTTATTTTAGTTTTTTTATTTTTTAATTTTTGTTTTAGTTTATTTTACCTTTAGTTTAGTTTATTTTATTTTATTTAGTTTGGGGTCCTATGGGGTTTTAGTAGCTTCAGGTTCAGGTTTAGGATTTAGGGTTCAAGATTTAGTGTTTGGTTTTAGTGGTTTTGAGGGTTTGTGGCTTAGGATTTAGGATTTAAGGCTTTAGGTTTAGGGTTTAGGATTTAGGGTTTGTAGGGTTCAGTTGGGGTTGTGGCTCAGAGTTATTAGGTTAATGTTGGGGTTTAGATTTGGGTAGGTTTAGGGTTTTTTTTTTTTAAAATTACAAACCGACAGTTTTAGTTTATTTATTTTTTTTTATTTTTTTTATTTTAGGTTTATTATTATTTATTAGTTTAGTTTATTAATTTTAAGTTTATTTATATTTGCTTCGCTTTTTAATTTAATTTTTTTTAAGTTTAGGTTTAGTTTATTTTCATTGAGATTTATTTTATTTTATTTTTAGGTTTTAGGTTTATTTTAATTTTTTTAGGTTTAGGTTTTATTTTATATTTTAGGTTTAGGTTTTTTATTTTAAGTTTGTAAGTTTAGGTTTATTTATTTTAGGTAGGTTTATTTATCATATAGGTTAGTCAGGCTTTACATTTTTAATAAATTTAGTTTATTTATTTAGGATTGTCAGGGATGGTAGAGTGAGGGTAGGTTGGGGTAGTTTTAGTATGGTTTAGGGTAGGGTTAGGGTGTGGGGGAGGGTCAGGGTTTAGGGTTTATGATTATGATTTAAGGTGGGCCCAGGGTTAGTTTGGGTTTAGCATTTAAGGTTATTTGGGGTTTAGGGTTTATTTTTAATTAAGCAAAATGGTAGTATTTAAAGTTTATTTTTAATTAATTTTATTTTATTTAATGTATATTTAGGTTTATTTTTATTTAGTTTATTTATTTTTATTTTTTTATTTTAGTTTACTTTTAGGTTTAGTTTTATGTTTATGTTTTTTTTAATTTAGTTTTATTTTGTTTTATTTTTAAGGTTTAGGTTTTATTTTTTATTTTTTGTTTTAGGTTTAGGTTTTTATTTTATTTTTTAGGTTTATGTTTTAGTGTTTTATTTTAGGTTTATTTTTAGGTTTTATTTTTTAGTTTAAGTTTAGTTTTATTTTTAGGTTATTTTATTTTATTTAGCATAAGTTTAGGTTTAGGTGAATCAAAAGGAAAAGCTTCTTTTAATAAGAATAGTTGGTGGTGGAGTCGCAAGAAAAGATAAGAAATAAGAAGCATTGTTATAAAACTTGGTTTAGATGTAAAACCTGAGAATTGGGAAAGATATAAAATGGTCTGTAGAGATTCTAAGAAAGCAATATATGATGCAAAAAATTTAGCTTAGTGATTTATACAATAGATTAGACCAAAGAAGGTGAAAGATGTATGTATAAGTTAGCCAACCAAAGAGATAGGAGAAGTAAAGACATAGTTCAAGTGAGGAGTATTAAGGATGAAAATAATAAAGTGCTTTTCTAGAAAAGATATTGAAAATAGGTGGATGAGGTATTTTAATAAACTTTTCAATGAAGGATCTGAAAGATTGATTTTAGCAACCTTAATACTAAAAAAAATAGAGAATTTCATTTTATCGTCAGATATTAGTAAATCAAGTTAGTGAAGCTTTAAAGAAAATGAAATGTGGAAAAGCAAGAGGACCTGATAATATTCCAATAGAAGTGTGGAAATGTTTAGGAGATCAAGGAATTTCTTTTTACAAATCTTTTAATGTTATTTTAAAGACTAAAAAAGATGCCGATGAGTGGAGAAAGAGTTTGTTGGTTCCTATATTTAAGAATAAAGGTGATGCACAAGATTGTGCAAATTATAGAGGAATTAAGTTAATGCCATACATTAAAATTATGGGAGAGAGTAATTGAGCAGATTACGATGTGATACGAAGTTTCTCACAATCGGTTTCATGCCGTAGATCTACTATGGATGCTATACATTTGTTAAGAGGTTTGATGGAGAAGCATAGAAAAATAAAAGGATCTACATATGATATTTATTGATTTAGAGAAAGCTTATGATAAAGTCTCAAGAGATGTTCTTTTGAGAGTTCTAGAACAAAAAGAAGTTAATATATTCAAGTCATTAAGGATATGTATACTAGAGTCACACTTGTGTCCAAACACAAGGAGGATTGACAAACTATTTTCCTATTTCGCTTGGATTACATCAAGGATCAACATTAAGCCCTTATCTTTTACTTTAGTTATGGATGTTCTTACGAGGCATTTACAAGAAGACGGTGTATGCTTTTGTCGATGACATTCTTCTTGTTGATAAGACTAGAGAGGGAGTCCAACGTAAACTTGAATTATGGAGGTCAACTTTAGAATCTAAAGGTTTTCGCTTAAGGCATCTAAAACCCAATATATGGAGTGTAATTTTAGTTGTAGAAATTTTAGTGTTGTGACTTTAGGTGATCAAGTCATTAATAAGAGTGATTATCTAATATTTAGGCTCTATTGTTCAAAATGATGGTGAAATAGATGGAGATATTATTAGTAGAATTCAAGTTGGATGGTTGAAGTGGAGGAATATCCTATTATGTGATAGAAAAGTTCCACTTAAACTTAAGGAAAATTTTATAAGATGGTGGTAAGACCTGAATGACTTATGGAATGTTGGCCAAAAAAGAGAAACATAAGAGTTAAGTGTTACAGATGAGGATGCTCGTGGATGAGTGGCTTTACCCTTAGAGATAGAATGCAAAATAGTTCGTTGGAGTAGCTCAGGATAGATAAGATTAGGAGAGTCGCCTTAGATGGTTTGGCCACATAAAGCGTACCGTCCATGACCGATTAGAGAGTAGATGCATTAGATTTTCCTTATGTTAAGAAAGGTAGAGGTATACCTAAAAAGACTTGGTTAAGATGTATAAAAAATGATCTTAGTATACCCAATTAAATGAGAATTTGACACATAATAGACACAATGGAGATAAGGATTCATTGACCCCACCCAGTGGGATTAAGGCTTGTTGTTGTTGTTGTTGTTGTTGTAAGTTTAGGTTTAGGTTTAGTTTATGTTAGTTTAGGTTTTATTTATCTTAGTTTATTTTATTTAGTATTGGTATTTTTTTTTTTATTATTTTAGGTTTAGGTTTTAGTTTATTGGTTTTATTTTATTATTATTTTAGGTTTTATTTTTAGGTTTATTTATTCTATTTATGTTATTATTAAATTATAATTTTCTTTTTTTTAGTTTTATTTTTTATTTTAGTTTTAATTATTATTTCATTTTAGGTTTTATTTAGTTTATGTTTTATTTATTTTAATTTTAGTTTTATTTTTATTTAATTCTTTAGGTTTAGTTTTAGTTTGTTTTATTTATTTTTTTTTTGTGTTTAGGTTTTTATTTATTTTATTTTTAGGTTTTATTTAGTTTAGTTTAGGTTTTAGCTTTCCAAGGATTTAGTTTGTGGTGGGTTGTGGTTTTGGGGTTTAGGGTGTGGTTTTATTTGTGGTTTTGGGTTTTTGGTGGTTAGGTTTGAGTTTGTGTAGTTTAGGTTGGGTTTTGTAGGGTTTAGGGTTTAGGGTTTAGAGAACAAATTTAGATTCAACATTTTTCTTTCAATTTCATCAACCAAGTAATACACCAAGTTTTCTATGACATTTAATGACATAAATGAAAATGAGCATGCATAGGAAAATCAAAACCAGATAACTAGGCCTCAGAAGATACAGCCCATAAGACAAAGATCGAATCGCCATTCTTCAATTTCTCCAGCTCAGAACCACCTTTTCGAGTATCCGATCCACCATCATCTCCCCAATATCTCCTTACCACCATGGTCAGAACCTCCATCGCTTTTATAATCGCCATTGTCTCACCACCACCTCCATATTCACCAAGACTTCCAGCTTAACCACTATGATAACCACCGCCTCCACTCTCCACCGCCTCTAGAGTGAGTATGTGATGTTCCTACAAGGTTCTACCCATTCTGGGTTTACGTTTTTAGATAGTATTAATTTTAGGTTTATTTTTATGTTTAGGTTTTATTTAGTTTTTAATTTAATTTTATTTTAGGTTTATTTTAGGTTTATTTTATTTTTTATTTTACATTTTGCTTTTATTTTATTTTATGTTTTTTATTTAGTTTATTTTATTTTAATTTGTTTAGGTTTTATATATTTTATTTTATTTATATTTATTTATTTATTTATTTTAGGTAGGTTTAATTAGGTTTAGTTTTCTATTTAGTTTAGGTTTTTTTTATTTTATTTTGGTTATGTCTGGTATGGTTGTGGTTTTATTTTGGTTTTGGGTAAGATTTATTAGACAAGGAGGGCTCAGAGGCTTTAGGGAGGGTTGGTTTGGCTAGTTTAGAGAGTGGTGGTTAGGTGGTCCCAGTGGCTCAGTAGGGCCCAGGGTGGAGTTAGGGAGAAGAAATTAGGTCAGGTTTTAGTCTTATGGTCAGTGGTTAGTGTATTATTTTGGTAGTTATAGGCTAGGTCAGGGTATTTTTATTTGTATTTTTATTATTTTATCAAAACCAAGAGGTTTAAATCATTTAATTATTTATTTATTTAGTTATTATTATTTGATTTATTTTGTTTTATCATTTTATTTATTTTTTTAGTTTTTATCTTTAGTTTAGGTTTAGGTTTATGTTTATTTGTTTTCTTTTTATTTTATCAAGTTTATTTATTTTTAGGTAGATTTTATGTTTAGTTTAGATTTTAGGTTATATTTTATTTTTAGGTTTTAGTTTAGGTTTTAGGGTTTAGTTAGGATTAGAATTGTGAGGGTTTAGGAGGTTGTTTATTTTTAGGGTAGTTGTGGATGGTCAGTGGTTGGAGGGTCAGTTTAGTAGGGTTTTAATTTAATTTAGGATTTAGTAGTGGTTTAGGTTTAGGTTATTTATTTAGTGATTAAGGCATTTATTTTAATTAAACAAACCCAAGAGTTTTTATTTATAGTGACTTTATTTATTTAGTTTATTTATTATTTTATGCCATCTTTAGTTTATTTAGTTTAATATCATTTGAGTAAGATTATTTTTGTGGTAGATTTTATTTTATTTAGTTTTATTTTAGTGGTTGGGTCGGGGCCTGTGGCTTGTGGAGCTAGGGCTTGGGTAGTGGATTTAGGTCAAGATTATTTGGCCAGGTAGTTTTGAGGTTGGCCAGGGCCTAAGTTGGGTTTTAGGGCTCAGGTTAGAGGGTCAGTAGATTTAGGCCTGTGAGTTAGTGGGCTTATTTAGGTTTTAGGATTTAAGGTAGGGTAGTTTTTAAAATTAAGCAAACCCATAGGTTTATTAGGTTTATTTATTTTTATTTTATTTAGTCATTATTATTTTACTTTATTTATTAATTTATTTATATCTATTTATTATTATTTTTAAGTTAAGTTTAGTTTATTTCATGAGATTTATTTTATTTTATCTTTTTAGGTTTTATTTTTTAATTTAGGTTTTTTTTATTTTATATTTTTAGTTTAGGTTTATTTATTTTAAGTCATTTGTTAGTTGGGTTTTATTTTATTTATTTTAGTTTAGGTTTAGGTTTATTTTATTTATTTTTAGGTTTTTTTAGTTTAGGCTTTATCATTTTAATTATATTTTTTTTAGTTATAATTTATTTATTTAGGTTTTTTATTTAGGGTTTATCGTTTGCCTTGGGATGAGTGTGGCTCAGTGGGCCTAGGAGTTTAGGGGTCATTTTGGGGTGGTTTAGGTCAGCCTGGGGACAGTGGCCTAGGTTTAGGGTCATGGTTTTTAGACCAGGTTTCAGAGGATTTAGCCTAGGTTTGGGTAGGTTATCCATTTTAATTAATTATTTATAAGTATTTTTTTTTTTATTTTATTTAATTTTATTTAGATTTATTTTTATATTTTAGTTTTTATTTTTAGTTTAGTTTAGTTTTATTTTATGTTTATGTTTTTAATTTAGTTTTATTTTTCTTTATTTTAAAGTTTAAGTTTTATTTTATTTTTTAGTTTAGGTTTTATTTTATTTTTTATGTTTAGTGTTTTATTTTAGTTTATTTTAGGTTTTATTTTAGTTTAGTTTAGTTTATTTTTTGGTTTATTTTTTTATTTTTATTTAGGTTTATTTAGTTTATTTTATTTAGGTTTAGGTTTTATTTATCTTAGTGTTTATTTTAGTTTTAGGTTTATTTTATTATTATTTTAAGTTTAGGTTTTTCTTTTAGTTTATTGGTTAGATTCTATTTTTATTTATTTTGTGGTTTTATTTGGTTTATTTATTTATTTAAACCATAATTTTATTTTATTTTTATTTTAGTTTTAATTATTATTTCATTTAGGTTTTATTTTAGTTTTGTTTATTTTATTTATTTAATTTTAGTTTAGTTTTTTATTTTTATTTAATTTTCTTTTAGGTTTATTTTAGTTTAGGTTTTAGCTCATTTTTTTTTTTTTTTTGGGTTTAGGTTTTTATTTATTTTATTTTTAGGTTTACTTTTAGGTTTTGGTTTTAGCCTCCTTCATTAGATTTTGGGTTTGGGTTGGGGTTTAGGATTTAGGTTTGGGGTTTAGGGTTTGTGTTTTGGGTTGGGTTTGGGTGGTGGTTGGTAGGTGAGTTGTGTAGTGGGTTAAGGGTTTTAGTTGGGTTTAGGGTTTAGGTTTAGGGTTTAGAGAACAAATTTAGATTCAACATTTCTTCTTTCATCAACCAAGTAATACACCAAAGTTTCTATGACACAAGCTGACATAGATGAAAATGAGCATGCTAGAGCAAATCAAAACCCTAGACTAGAACTGTCAAAGATAAGGCCCATAAGACAAAAGATCGGATTGGCCATTCTTCGCCTCCGCCCATCAACCACCTCTCTCAGTATCGGATCCACCATCATCTCCCCGATATCTCCCTCCGCCACCACCATGGCTGTAACCTCCATTGCTCTTCCAGCTTCCATAATCGCCATTGCTCCGACCACCACCTCCATATTCACCAACACTTCCAGTTCCCCCACCACCACTATGATAACCACCGCCTCCACCTTCGCTCCACCACTCTAGAGTGAGCTTGGTATGTGATGTTCTGTGTTTTCTACCCATTCTTGGGTTTATGTTTATTTTAGATCTATAGTATTAATTTTAGGTTTATTTTATGTTTAGGTTTTATTTAGTTTTTATTTAATTTTATTTTAAGTATATTTTAAGTTTATTTTATTTTTATTTTACATTTTTCTTTTATTTTATTTAAGTTTTTTATTCTTAGGTTTATTTTATTTTTTAATTTTGTTAAGGTTTTATATATTTTTATTTTAGTTTATATTTATTTGTTTATTTTATTTTATTTTTAGGTTTAGGTTTAGGTAATTTAGGTTTAAGTTTTTATTTTATTTAGGTCAGGTTTATTATTATTCTGCTTAAGTTGTAGGTTGATGTTGGGAGGGTGGTGGTTGATAGTTTAGGGAGGATCTGTGGTTGGGCCCAGGGAGTGGGCCCAGTGGCCCAGGAGTTGTGGTGTGGTTGCAGTTTAGTGGAAGCTCAGTGCCCATCATTAGGGCCCAGTGGATCAAGTCAGGGCCCAGGATGGCCCAGGGAGGGTTGGTAGAGGTGGTGTTTAGCAGCTCAGTGTCATATGGCTCAGTGGGTTTATCCCCTTTATATTTCATTCTAAAAAAACCAAGCAAACCAGAGTAAATCATTAATATTTATTTATTTTAGTTAATTTATTTTTTTATTTGATCTTTGGTTTATTTTTATTAGTTTAGATTTATCTTACAGGTTTAGTTGTTTATCTTTTAAGAGTTTAGGTTTATGTTTATTTATTTTTGTTTTATTTTATTTTTATTTTTTAGGTCAGGTAGATTTTATTTTATATGTTTAAGTTTAGGTTTTTATTTTTGGCTCATTTTAGGTTTTATTTTAGTCAGTTTATGTTTATTTCAAGTTTGTTTTATTTTATTTAGTTAGGTTTAGGTATTTTATCTTTAGTTAGGTTTAGTTTATTTATCTTTAGATTTAGTTTTTTCTCCACCCATGTTTTATTTTATTTATTTTGGCTCATCTGTTTATTTCATTTAGTTATTATATTTTTTTTTTAACTGTGGCTCATGGTTAGGGTTTCAATTGTGGGTTTAAGGGAGGGCCCAGTTAGTTCTCAGGATCTAGAGTCCCAAGTGGGTTTAGGAGTGGAGTGGTTAAGAGTGGCTCATAATAGGTGGTAGGGATGAGGGAAGAGGTCCAGGGTCCAAGCTTAAAGTCCAGGGCCTTTATTTTAGGGTCAGCTCAGTAGGAGAGAGCCTGTGATTAGGTCATAAAGGTTTGTAGAGGGTAGGTTTAGGCTCAGTATTTTGGTAGCCATGGGTTTTTAGAAAAAAGCAAACCCAGTAGTATTTATCCATTTATTTTTATCTGTTTATTTTTTAATTTTTCTTTCCATTTTTTACTATTAGTATATATTTTAGGTTTAAGAATTTTAGTTTAGGTTTTATTTTAGTTTATGTTTTTATTTAAGATTTAGGAATTTTATTTTCCTTAGTTTAGTTTTATTTTATTTTTTTTTATTTAGTTTTACATTTTTTATTTTAATTATTTTTTTTAGGTTTTATTTTTAGTTTTAGATTAAATTTATGTTTAGTTTATTTTATTTTATTTAGTTTAGTTTTCTTTATTTTAGGTTTAGGTTTGTTTTAGTTTAGAGTTTCTTATTTTATTTTATTTCGTGTTTAAGTTTTTTTAGTTTAGTTTAAGTTTTATTTTATTTATTTTAGGTTTTATTTTTTATAGTTTAGGTTTAGGTTTTATTTAGTCTAATTTATTTTATTTTTGGTTTATTTTTAGGTTTGGCCATGGTTTAGGTTAGTTTATGGTTTTAGGGTTAGGGTTTAGGTTAAGTGGTAGGGTTTAGAGTTTAGGTTGAGGGTTTAGTTTAGGTCTGGTTTAGGTTTTACTTTTTTTTAAAAAAATAATTTTTTTTTTAATAAAATTAGAAATTTGCCACAAAGAAAGAGTACAAGTCAGGGGGGCAAATCTCAAGCTAATGCTCAAAGAGCTACAAAAAAAGTCTTAAGGAGATAAGCCCCTACCAATACAATAGATAATGAAAGAAAAAAAGAAATAGATCCACCAAAAAATAATCTTTATAATCAAAGAACTTCCTTTTTTGAAACCAAAGATAGTCCAAAAAAGTCTCCCAACCCAGTACTAGATGCACAAGCTTGTAAAAGGATGAGTACAGATAATGAAATAGTTAATTAAGCATAAAATAGAAGTGTAAAAGTAAAAGATGAAGAAATGGTTTAGGCAGTATAATCGTTTTAAGGAGCACCATATGTAAGCCAAACTTCAAGTGAAGGGTTACAATTACATATAGTACTACTAACAAAAAGAAGGAGGAAACATTAAGGCTATCATTGCCAACATACATCTTGTAGCACCTACCCAACCATAATCACACAAACTTGAATAAAATAAAACTTCAAACAACAAATATAACCACAAACACCTAGCGATATATTAAACTCAAGAAAGTAGATAAGGAGGTAACATCGAAAGCAGACTAGGGGAGCACCACCAAAGCCACCACCAAGAATTGCTAACACGTTAGAGAAAACCTCACAATATGGTAAAAGACTAAAAGAGACCAAACAAAGGAAAAATGAGAACCATAGTTGATAAGGTCAATCATTAAACGAACATGCAAAGACAAAAATGATTTTCTAGGAATAGTAAGACTAACATCAAGAATAGGAACCAAAACCATCAAAAAAGGAAAGGGAAGAGGTTTAGCCAAAATCCAAAATGAAAATCCAAGTAGAAACTAAGAAAAGAATGGGAAAGAAAGTAGCCCAAACATAGACTCAAAAAAGATTAGAAAACTATAACAAAGTAAATACTTTTGACCAAACTAGACCCAATCTAAGTAGCCAGCAAGGTAGTCCACCCTGTAAGCCACCAAGACTGCCAAGGATTCAAATCAATAGACTTAGAACCATTGGGATGAAAGATAGAAAGAATCATCCAGTCATAAACATTGCAAAATATAATGAAATCTTCAACAAAACTAAGGTGAGAAATAGGAAACCCACCAATAGTTTTGTAGTACATGTTTGGCATTCTACTAAACATCTACTGAATACATCTAGAAAGATATTCTACAGTCATAATGAAAATGGTAGGAGAGAGAGGGTCTCCTTGCCTTAGCCCCAGAGAAGAAGAGAAGAAACCATGCACTTCACCATTGAGGAGCAAAGAAAACCAAGAATTCTGAATCCCATTCTTAATTAAAGCAATAAATTGGTTAGAAAATCCAAATAAAGCCAAAATTTTATATAGGAAAACCCAACCAATATTATCATAAGCTTTGGAAATGTCAAGCTTAAAAAATAGGTTTCCATCATGAACATTATCATTTAAGTCATGGATCATCTCGGTCTAAAAAAAACATTATTAAAATGGATCTCCTTTAACTAGTTTGATTGGGGAGTTAATTATAGCAAGATAGTCAAGCTTTTAGCCAAAATCTTAGAAATAAGTTTATTAAAAAAGAGTAAAGGCTAATCGGCCTAAAATCACTCCAAACATCACGATTGTCTTTTTTTTAGGAATTAAAATAATGGAGGTTCTAGCAAAATATTTAGAAGGGTACTACCCTTAATGAAATCAATGATAGCTTTAGCTAAGTCCTCCTTAATGATAAACCAACATTTTTGGAAAAAGAGGGTAGTATAACAATCAAGACTGGCCACGGAGTCTTTATTCATACTCTATAAAGTATTAGCAATTTTAGACTCAGAAGGTAAGGAAGAAAGCATAATGTTATCATCATCAGAAATAAGATTAGGAATAACTTCAGGTCAAGAAATATCATCATAAGCAACATATTTATTTATAAGCTCTTTATAAAAGAAACAACAAGAAGCTCATTTTTATCCAACACCAAACTCCATCATTAATTTTCATGTATGTGAGTTATAGCCTTTTTCTTTTTAACAATGGCATGAAAATATTTAGTATTATGATCACCATCAGAGATCCATTTCATAGAAGCTTTTTGCTTCCAATAGGTCTCCTCCATGTCTTGAAAACATGTTAACCTATCTTTAGCTTAAGCCAACAAATGAATTTTAGAAAGATCATTAACAACAATGTCTTCCAAAACTATAACCTCATTCTCCATTTCTTTGATATTGACAAAAGGGTTCTTGAAATAATGTTAATTCCACCAAGTAAGGCATTGCTTAAGCCTTTTTAATTTCAACCACAACCTCCTCATCCCAAAAATAGAATCATCAGGATGAAGAGGTTCACCCTAGTTAGTAGCAATAACATCCAAAAATTTATCATCCGTGAGCCACATATTTTGGAAGAAAAAAGGGATAGGGAGGAGGATTTACTAGAAATAAAATTCATAGTGATAAGCAAGGAGAAATGGTGAAAGGGTTCGCTTAAGTGCTCCACGTAAGTACTAGGGAGAATATTAATCCACAAATGATTAAAAAGATCCCAATCTAGCTTTTTCTAGAGTCTATAATTATTCCAAGTAAATTGAGACCCACTAAAGCCAATATGAATAAGATGACAATCAAGGATTTACCACCAACGTTTAGAGGAAGAAAGATAGTATTAAATTCCCCATTAACAAACCAAGGAGCATCGATAGAGAAGAAAACTAATAAAATCCTTCCAAAGAAGCCGACCATTTCTATTACAAAAGCATAAACAAATGAGCCAAAACAACACCAATTATCATAAGTAATCCTAACATTCACAACTTGGGATAAATCATCCAAAACCTACAGAACATAGGGACTATTCCAAAATATCCAAATTTTATTACTCAAGTTAGCAAAAAAATTAGAAAAATCAATCATTCTCGCAACAAAAGAAAAGTTATAAGGAAGAATAAAAGGTTCCAAAATAGCCCAAAAGGAAACGTTATGAGAACGAACTAAATTTCTAATTCTATTTCTAACATAGAGGGTACCAATCCCTCTCACATTCCAAATTAAGAAAGAAACCATTTATTTTTTTGGTAAGAGCGGATCTAGTAACTCTGGCAAAGTTAGGAAATTTAGTTTTAGTAGTTTTATTTTTCTTTCTAAAAACTATTTGTAATTTATTAGTCACATCAACAACATCACCTTCTGATAGAGATTGTTCAGGGGTATGTTTGGAATAAGGTTGCACATTTAAACCATCATTGCATGCTACTTCACCTTCTTCCAAATCATTATTATGTTGAAGTATCAGATTAGAAATCAGTTCAAAATAAGATGAAGAACCAGGAGAAGGATTAGACCATTTAAAGCACAGGTGCCCAACCAAGATTAGAAACTTTATCCTTAGTTTCCTCACCATTCAAGCCCTCATCAAGGATCACATTTTCTTCAAATAAAGGTGGCAAAGAAGTAGGAATGGAATCATTTGAGATAAAATCATCATCCATAAGTTTCGAAAACATATTATTGTCCATCTTATTACCAATATCAGTGGCATTCAAATGTATAGGCCCATTACAAAATAATGCATCCTTATTACCATGGTACATCCAAAAGCGTCAGCTTAAGAAGCAAGCATTGTCCAAAGGAGCAGTGGGAGGATCAAGGCAATGACCCTCGACTTCAAGTAAAGAGTTATCCATTGGAACAACTTTCTGTGGTTTAACCAAGGGTGCCTTAAGATTTGGATCCGAGTTATTATGAATGGGTTTGGGTTTCTTAAGGTGAGGGTGAACCACAACTCCATGACAATGAATTTTACAATGGGAACAAAAAATAGGAAAATTCTCAAAATCCACTTTTTGCAAATATCCATATTTCACTAATCCTAGCCAAATTTCCTTTGGAAATTTTTTAGTTATATCCAACTTGACTAGAATCCAACTAATAGATGGCCGGGTATTAGAAGCACATATCAACTTGAGGAGGAGGAGAACACCACACCCGGTAAAAGAAACTCATGATTAATGAAATGGACATCCAAATTGGGAAGAGAGATCCAAACCAGAACAAAAAGATATTCCTCCTTAATATTAAAATGGGGCCTCCATTTTAACAATCGTATCTGACAATTGAAAAATAAATATAAGCATCAAGAGAAAACTCGAGAATAATCTAAGACATTTGAAAGATGAATCAAGACATGAAGGGAATCAATCAATTCAACAAAAAAAAAACCAGAGAGTTTCAACCTATGGAAAAATGATCTAATATTCTCCAAAGTAGGATGACACAAAGAAAATTTACCCTAAACCTAAAAAATTTGCTTTGCGTCATCCTACCCAAAAAATATACCTAAACACTTGATGTTTGGATGCTTACATATGGTGCTGCTCCTTGAGACAATTATAAGTGAGCCTGAGCCTTTTCTTTATCTTATTTCTTCTATCTGCTCTTACTCTTTATGCTTGATTAAGTATTTCATTTTTTGTACTCATTCCTTTAATCATGTTGCAGATCTCTGGTATAGGTTGGGAGACTAATGCAGCTGGATTGTGCTGGTTTCAAAAGGAGTAGAGGAAGTTTGCTGCTAATTTCATTGGATTTTTTTTGTGGATCTCTGTTTCTTTTTTTCTTAGCCTGCTTTCTTAACTATTGTATTAGTTAGGGGGTTTATCTACTTAGGACTCCTTGTAGCTCTTTGAGCATTAGCTTAGAGATTTACCCCCTCTAAGGACCTTGTACCTTTTCTTTCTGGTAATAAAATTTTTCTAATTTCCCTAAAAAAAAAAAATCCTAAAACTAACCCTAAATCTACAACCCTAAACCTACAACCCTAAACCCTAAACCATAAAAAATCCTAAACACTAAACCCTAAACACTAAATCCTAAAGCCTAAACCTAAACCTAAACCTCTACTCCCCACCAATCCTGACCACACAAAACCTAAAACCACACCCCACCAAAAACCCACCTAAACCCTAAACCTAAACTACCAAATCCTAAACCCTAAAGCTGCAACCCTAAACCTAAACTTGCACCCTAAACTAAACCCTAAACCATAAACACTAAAATCTAAACTTAAACTAAATAAACCTAAAAATAAAATAAATAAAACCTAAATCTAAATAATATAAAATTAAATAAAATAAAACCTAAACCTCTAACTTAAAAATAAAATATAATAAAATAAACTAAAATAAAATAAATAAAACCTAAAAAACTAAAAATAAAATAAAACTGGAATAAAAACTTAATAAAATAAAACTAAACTTAAAATAAAATTAAATAAACCTAAAATTAAATAAAATAAAACCTAAAAAAAATAAAATAAAACTTAAAATAAATAAACAATAAACCCTAAACTAAAAAAAACCTAAAATAAAGATAAAATAAACAAAATAAAAGAATCATAAACCTAAACAAAATAAACTAAAACTAAAATAAAACCTAAACCTAAACCTAAAATAAGCCAAACCTAAAATATCAGTAACTAAAAATAAAATAAACTAAAAATAAACCAAAACTAAAATAAAAATAAAACCTAAAAATATACCTAAACCTAAACGTAAAGAAGTAAAAAAAAACCCTAAACCTTAACATAAAAATAAAAAATAAAACCAAAACCTAAAAAAATAAAATAAAAATAAAACTCAACTAAAAAATAAACTTGAACCCAAAACTAAACCTAAAAAATAAACTAAAATAAAAAACCTATACTAACATAAATAATCTAAATTAAATAAAAATAAAAAATAAATCTAAATAAAAATAAAAAATAAAGTAAACTAAAATAAAAAATAGACTAAATATACTAAATAAAACTAAACTTACCAGTTTATGGAATTAAAAAAAAAAGATCTTAAGCCTTAAATCCTAAACCCAAAACTCTAAACCCTAAACCGACAAACCTAAACCCTACTCCCTAAAAATTGCTAAACCCTAAACCCTAAATCCTAAATGAATAAACCCTAGTACCCTAAGCCTAAACCTAAATAAAAATAAATAAGAAAACCTTAAACACTAAACCCTAAACCCTAAACCCTAAAAACCTAATAACCTAAACCTAATGAAAACAAAACCTAAAAAAAATATAAACCTAAATAAAATAAAATAAAATAAAATAAATACCTAAACTAAAATATAAACCTAAACCTTAAAATATAATAAAATAAAATAAATAAAATAAACTAAAATAAAATAAATAAAAACCTAAACAAAACTATAAAATAAAATAAACCTAAGAATAAAAAATCTAAACAAAATAAAAACCAAACATAAAATAAAATAAATAAACCTAAATGAAATAAAATAAAAACAAAATAAAAAAACCCCGAACAAAAAATAAAAAAATAAAACCTAGAAAAAAAACCTAAACCCTAAACTAAAAAAAATGAAAACCTAAAAGAAAATAAAATAAACAAAATAAAATAAACATAAACCCTAAACTAAAATAAACTAAACTAAAAAAAATAAAACCTAAACCTAAACCTAAACTAAATAAAATAAAATAAAGTAAAAATATAAAAAAATAATACCTAAAAATAAACCCAAAAAGCAAAACCTAAAAGTAAAAAAACATTAACATAAACCTAAAATAAAATAAAATATAAACCTAAAAAAAATTATAATAAAACTCAACTAAAAATAAACTTAAACCTATAAAATAAACTAAAATAAAACCTAAACTAAAATAAATAAACCAAAAATAAATAAAATAAATAAAAAATTAAAAATAAATAAATAAATATAAAAAAAATAAAGTAAACTAAATAAATAAAAAATAAACTAAATAAACTAAATATACCTAAACCTACCAAATTACTTAATTTAAAAAACTTAAAAATCCCAAACCTTGTAAACCCAACCTACAACCCTGGCCTTAAAAGTAAACATTACACCTTAAAAAACCCTAAACCCTAAACCCTAAAAGCATAAACCCTAAAACCCTAAACTTTAAACCCTAAACCCTAAACCCTAAACCCTAACATAAATCTTTAACACTAAACCCCAAACCCTAAACCTAAACCTAAACTTAAAGTAACTAAATAAATTTAAAAAGTAAACCTAAACCCTTAAACCTATTAAACCTAAACCTAAACCCTAAGAATGGGCAGAACCTTGGGGCAAGAACATCACCGTCTACTAGGCTCAATCTAGATCTAGTTGTGGAGGTGAAGTTAGATGCATCAATTATCACAGTGGTGGTGGGGGATCTAGAGGAACTAGTGGATATGGAGGTGGTGGTCGGAGCAGTGGTGATTATGGAGGCAGGAGGAGCAATGGTGGGGGATCTAGAGTAGTTGGTCGATATGCGTGCTCATTTTTTATCTATGTCATCACTTATGTCTTAGAAAACTTGGTATGATACTTGGTTGATGCAATCAAAAAGAAGAAAGGTTTAATCTAAATTTGTTATCTATTAAAAAAAACTAAAAACCCTAAACCCTGAATTAAAACTTGAACCGTAAACCTAAAACCTAAACCCTAAACCCAAAACCTTGAATTCTAAAAACTCTAAATCTTAAACCCTAAACCATAAACCCTAAACCTTAAACCCTAAACCCTAAACCCTAAATCCTAAATCCTAAACCCTAACCCAAAACTATAAACCCTAAAAATAAACAAAAATTATAATAAGTTAAAAATAAGATAAAATAAACCCTAACACTAGATCCTAAGCCTTAAAACTAACCCAACTGACACTAAACCTCTACTACTAACAAACCAACTAAAAACCTAAACCACAACCTAAACCTAAATCCTAAACCTTAAAAAAATGAACCACCCTAAACCTAAACCCTAACATTAACTAAACCTAACCCTAAACCCTAAAAACTAAAACTACCTGATCCCAAACCCCAAACCTTAAGAACCTAAAACTGTGCTTATAAAATAAAAATAAAAGTAAAAAAATAAACTCAAACCTAAAAAATAAACCAAAATAAAAACTAAAAGTAAAATAAATAAACCTAAAATAAATAAAATAAAATAAATAAAATAAATAAATAAACTTAATTAAAAATATAGAATAAAATAAACTAAAATGAATTAAAAATAAATTAAATAAACTAGAAAAACCTAAACCTACCATTTTATTTAATTTAAAAAAATTCCAAAATATAAAACCTAAACCTTAAACCCTAAATCCTAGATCTGAAACCCTAACCCCAAACCATAAAACTAACTGAAAACCCAACCCTAAGCCTTTAGGTTTTATTTTAGGTTTACTTTTAGGTTTTATTTTTTGGTTTAGGTATATGTTTATATTTAGTTATTTTATTTTATTTTGGGTTTAGGTTTATTTTATTTTAGGTTTAGTTTTAGGTTTTATTTATTTTAGTTTAGGTTTAGGTTTATTTATTTTTATTTTATGTTTAGGATTTTTTTTTAGGGTTTAGGTTTTATTGTTTATTTATTTTTAGGTTTTATTTTTAGGTTTAAGATTTTATTTAGTTTTTATTTTACTTTATTTTAGGTTAATTTTATTTTTAATTTATTTTTTGTTTTTATATTATTTAGGTTTTTTATTTTTTAGTTTATATTTGGTTTTTATTTATTTTTTTTCTAGTTTAGTTTTTATTTGTTAGTTTTTTTTTAGGTTTAATTTTAGGTTTAAGTTTAGGTTTAGATTTTAGTATAGATTTTTTATTTTGTTTTATTTTGGTTTAGGCTTTTTATTCATTTTATTTCTAAGTTTTATTTAGTTTAGGTTTAGGGTTTAGGGTTAGTTGAAGGTTTAGAGTTTAGGGTTTAGGTTTTATGTTTAAGGGTTAAGGGATTAGGGTTTACGATTTAGGGTTTTAGGGTTTTTAGGATTTAGGGTTTAGTGTTGAGGGTTTAGGTTTTAGGTCTAGGGTTCAATTTTTAGTTTATTATTTAGAGTTTTTAGTTTTTTTAAAAGAGAACAAATTTAGATTCAATATTTCTTCTTTTCTATTTCATCAACCAACTAACACACCAAGTTTTCTAAGACACAAGAGATGGCATAGTTAAAAAATGAGCACACTTGAAGAAAATCAAAAACCCCAGATAACTATAACCTTCTCTACTATAAAGACATAGTTCAATAAACAGTAAATCAGATCAGCAGTTCTTATGTTTCTCTAGTTCCCAATAGAACCATCCTGGCCTCTCAAGTAGCATAATCCACCATCATATCCCCGATCTCCCCCTCCGCCACCACCACAGCTATAACCTTTGTTGCTCCTCTCACCTCCATAACCACCATTGCTCTGACCACCACCTCCATATCCACCAGCACCACCAGATCCCCCACCACCATTGTGATAATCGTCACCTCTGCCTTCACCTCCATCGCCAGATCTAGACTGAGCCTGGTTAATTGTGATGTTCCTATAGTCAAGGTTCCTCCCATTCTTAAGGTTTAGGTATAGGTTTAGGGTTATTAGAATTTAGTGTTTCAGTTTATTTTTTAATTTATTTAGTTACTTTAGGTTTAGGTTTAGGTTTGAGGTTTAGGGTTTAGGGTTTATGGTTAGGGTTTAGGGTTTAGGGTTTAGGGTGTAGGGTTTGGGATTTTGGATTTAGGGTTTTATGGTTTAAGCTTTTATGGTTTAGGGTTTAGATTTAGGGTTTAGGGTTTAGGGTTTAGGGTTTTTTAAGGTTTAGGGTTTGGAGTTTGGGGGTTAGGGTTTAAGGTTGTAGGTTTAGGGTTTAGGGTTATTGGTTTGGGGTTTATGGTCTTAGGGATTATGCTTTTAGGGTTTATGGTTAGGGTTTGGATTTATGGTTTAGGGTTTAGGGTCTAGGGTTTAGGATTTATGGTTTTTTTATAGTTTAACATTTAGGGTTTAGGGTTTAGGGTTTAGGGGTTTTTTTAGTATTAAGTAAACCGATAGATTTAAGTTTATTTAGTTTATTTTTTATTTATTTTAGTTTCTTTTATTATATTTTTATTTAGTTTTGTTTATTTATTTTAGGTTTATTTATTTAAGTTTGTGTTTTTATTTTATTTTATTTTTTAGGTTTAGGTTTAAGTTTTTTGTTTAGTTTTATTTTTATTTTTTTAGGTGTAGGTTTTATTTTTTTTATTTTTAGGTTTAGGTTTTTATTTTATTTTTTTAGGTTTAGGTTTTAGGTTTTTATTTTATGATTATTTTTAGGTTTTATTTTTCAATTTAGGTTTATGTTTATTTTTAGTTTAGTTTATTTTATTTAATTTATGATTAGGTTTAGGTTTAGTTCATTTTATGTTTAGGATTAGGTTTTATTTATTTTAGTTTAGGTATAGGTTTATTTTGTTTTTTTATTTTAGGTTTAGGTTTTTTTTTATTTTTGGGTTTAGGTTTGATTTTTTATTAATTTCTAAGTTTATTTTTTAGGTTTAAGATTTTATTTAGTTTTTATTTTATTTTATTTTAGCTTTATTTTATTTTTATTTTATGTTTAGTTTTTATTTCATTTTAATGTTTATTTTATTTTTTTTATTTTAGTTTAGGTTTTTATTTAATTTATTTTAGTTTAGTTATTATTTTTTTATTTTATTTTATATTTGGGTTTAGGCTTAGGTTTAGGTTTAGGTTTAGGTTTATGTTTTAGTTTAGGTTTTTATTTTATTTTACTTATTTTATTTTATTTAGGTTTAGGTTTCTTTATTTATTTTATTTTTATTTAGTTTAGGCTTAGGAATTTAGGTTTTTAGGGTTTAGGGTTTGGGGTTTAGAGCTTAGGGTTATAGGTTTTAGGGTATATGGTTTAGGGTTTAGGGTTTAGGGTTTAGGGTTAAGGGTTTAGGGTTTTTGGTTTTTTAATAGAAAATAAATTCAGATTCAACATTTCTTCTTTTCGATTTCATCAACCAAGTTACACACTAAGTTTTATAAGACATAAGCAATGACATAGATAAAAAAATGAGCACGTATAGAGCAAATCAAAAACCCTAGATAACTAGAGTCATGTCTATTATAAAGACATAGTTCCATAAGTAGTAGATCAGATCGGTCGTTCTTCAATTTCTCCAGTTCCCATCAGAACCACCCAGACCTCTTGAGTAGCAGGATCCACCATCATATCCCTGATCTCTCCCTCCGCCACCACCATGGCTGTCTTTCTCCTCCTCCTTCCTTCGCCTACTCTCACCACCACCTCCATAACCACCGGCACCTCCGGATCCCCCACCACCACTTGATAATGCTCACCTCGCCTTTCTTGATTTGTGAGCAGTGATAGTGATGTTCCTACCATCAAGGTTCTTCCCATTCTTATGGTTTTGGTTTATTAGGCTTCAGGGTTTAGGTTTATTTTTGATTTTTTTAATTACTTTAGGTTTATGTTTAGGGTTTGGGGTTTAGTGTTTTGGGTTTAGGGTTAGTATTTAGGGTTTAGGGTTTAGGGTTCAAGGTTTATGATTTTATGGTTTATCCTTTGAGGGTTTAGGAATTAGAATTTGGGTTTAGGGTTTAGGGTTTAGGGATTAGGGTTCTTTAGGGTTTAAGGTTTGGGGTTTAGGGTTGTATGTTTAGGGTTTAGGGTTTTAAGTTTAGGGTTTAGGGTTTAGGGTTTGGGGTTTAGGGTTTTAGGGTTTAGGGTTTAGGGTTAGGGTATAAGGTTTACAGTTTAGGGTTTAGGGTTTAAAAATAGCATTTAGGGTTTAGGGTTTAGAATTAGGGTTTAGGGTTTAGGGTTTTTAGGGTTTAGGGTTGTAGATTTAGGGTTTTAAGTTTTAGGGTTTTGGGTTTAGGGTTTTATGGTTAAAGCTTTTAGGGTTTAGGCTTTAGTGTTAGGGTTTAGGTTTACAATTTAGGGTTTAGGGTATAGGGTTTAGGCTTTAAGGTTTAATATTTTTTAGTGTTCAGTATTTAGGGTTAAGGGTTTAAGATTTAGGTTTTAAGATTTTTTTTTAAAAAATTAAGTAAACTAGTAGTTACGATTTATTTAGTTTTTTTATTATTTATTTTAGTTTATTTTATTTTTTATTTTTATTTAGGATTTTTTTAGTTTTATTTAGTTTATTTATTTATTTTAGGTTTATTTATTTTTGTTTATGTTTTTTACGTTAGTTTATTTTTTAGGTTTAGGTTTATGTTTATGTTTATTTTTAAGTTTAGTTTTATTTCAATTTTAATTTTTAGGATTAGATTTTATTATTTATTATTTGGTTTAGGTTTAGGTTTTTATTTTATTTATTTAAGTTTAGGTTTTAGGTTTTTATTTTAGGTTTATTACTAGGTTTTATTTTTCAGTTTAGGTTTAGATTTATTTTTAGTTTATTTTATTTTATTTAGTTTAGGTTCAAGTTTAGGTTTAGTTTATTTTAGTTTTTGGTTTAGGTTTTATTTATTTTAGTCTAGTTTATTTTATTTTAGGTTAAGGTTTATTTTATTTTATTTATTTTAGGTTTAGTTTTTTTTTTAGTTTACAATTTAGGTTTTATTTTTTATTAGTTTTAGGTTTATTTTTTTTAGGTTTAGGTTTTTATTTAGTTTATATTTTATTTTAATTTTAAGTTTAGTTTTTATTTTATTTATGTTTTCTATTTTTAAGTTTATTATTTTATTTAGTTTAGGTTTCTATTTATTTTATTTTAGTTTAGTTTATGTTTTTATTTATTTTATTTTTGTTTAATTTTTATTTTTTATTTTATTCTATTTTTAGGTTTATGTTTATGATTAGGTTTAGGTTTAAGTTGAGGTTTTAGTTTAGGTTTTTATTTTATTTTATTATTTTATTTTATTTAGGTTTATCTTTCTCTATTTATTTTATTTTTAAGTTTTATTTTATCTAGGTTTAGGTTTTTAGATTTTTAGGGTTTAGGGTTTAGGGATTAGAATTTGGGGTTTAGGGTTTAGGGTTAGTTTTAGGGTATATGGTTTAGAGTTTAGAGTTTAGTTTTCTGGGTTTAGGGTTTAGGGTTAGTTTTAGGGTTTAGGGTTTGTGTTTTTTTTTTAAAATTTTTTATTTATTTAGGATTTAGGGTTTAAGGTTGTACGTTTAGGGTTTTGGGTTAGTTTTATTGTTTAGGGTTCAAGGAATTTATTTTAGAATTAAATAAACTGGTAGGTTTAGATTTATTTAGTTTACTTTTTATTTATTATAGTTTATTTTATTTATTATTTTTATTTATGTCTATCTTTTAGTTTTATTTAGTTTAAATATTTATTTTAGTTTAAGTTTTTTATTCTAGTTTATTTTTGTGGTTAGGTTTAGGTTTATGTTTATTTTTTAGTTTAGTTTTATTTTTATTTTATTTAGGGTTTAGGGTTCAGGGTTTAGGGTTTTAGGGCTTAGGTTTAGGCTTAGGGTTTAGGGTTTAGGATTTAGGGTTCAAGATTTAGTGTTTTAGTTTTAGGGTTTAAGGTTTTGAGGGTTTAGGGTTTAGGGTTTAGGGTTTAGGATTTACGATTTAAGGCTTAGGGTTTTTTAGGGTGTAGGGTTTAGGGTTTAAGGTTTAGGGTTTAGGGTTGTAGGTTTAGGATTTAGGGTTTAGAGTTAGTTTTAGGGGTTAGGGTTTAGGGTTTTGGGTTTAGGATTTAAGGTTTATGGTTTAAGGTTTTCTTTTTTAAAATTAAGTAAATCAGTAGGTTTAGGTTGATTTAGTTTATTTTATGTTTTATTTTTATTTAGGTTTATTATTATTATTTATTTAGTTTAGTTTATTAATTTTAGGTTTAATTATTTTTGTTTAGCTTTTTTATTTTAGTTCATTTTTTAGGTTTAGGTTAAGGTTTATTTTTCTTTGAGATTTATTTTTATTTTCTTTTTAGGTTTAGGTTTTATTTTTTATTTTTATGTTTAGGTTTAGGTTATAATTTTATATTTTTCAGTTTTGGTTTTAGGTTTTTATTTTAGGTTTATTTTTAAGTTTTATTTGTTAGTTTAGGTTTAGGTTTTATTTATTTTAGTTTAGGTTTAGGTTTCTTTTATTTTTATTTTAGGTTTAGGTTTTTTTTATAGTTTAGGCTTTACATTTTTTAATTATTTATTTTTTAGGTTTTATTTTTTAGATTTATAATTTATTTTATTTTAGGTTTATTTATTTAGGGTTTATGGTTTAAGGTTTAGGGTTTAGGGTTTAGGGTTTAGGGTTTAGGGTTATTTTATTTAGTTAGGGTTTATGGTTTAAGGTTTAGGGTTTAGGGTTGTAAGTTTTGGGGTTTAGGGTTAGTTTATTGTTTAGGGTTTCGGGTTATTTTAGGGTTTAGGGTTTAGGGTTGTATGTTTTGGGGTTTAGGGTTTAGGGTTTAGGGTTTATGGTTTTTTATGGTTTAAGGTTTAGGGTTTAGGATTAGTTTTAAGGTTTAGTATTTAAGGTTTAGGTTTTTGGGTTTAGGGTTTAGGGTTTGTTTTTAATTAGGTAAATTGGTAGGTTTAGGTTTATTTAGTTTATTTTTTTTTTTTAATTAGGTTTATTATTTATTTTTATTTAGTTTAGTTTATTTTTTAAGTTTAGTTTTTTTATTTTAGTTTACTTTTTAGGTTTAGTTTATGTTTATGTTTTTTTTAATTTAGTTTTATTTTTCTTTTATTTTTAAGGTTTAGGTTTTATTTTTTATTTTTTATTTTAGGTTTAGGTTTTTATTTTATTTTTAGGTTTATGTTTTAGAGTTTTATTTTAGGTTTTTTTAGGTTTTATTTTAGTTCAGGTTTAGCTTTATTTTTAGGTTATTTTATTTTATTTAGCTTAGGTCTAGGTTTAGGTTTAGTTTATTTTAGGTTTAGGTTTAGGTTTTATTTATCTTAGTTTTGTTTATTTTAGTTTAGGTATTGGTTTATTTTATTTTTATTTTAGGTTTAGGTTTTTCTTTTAGTTTATGGGTTAGATTCTATTTTTTATTTATTTTTAGGTTTTATTTTTAGGTTTATGTTATTATTAAATAATAGTTTTGTTTTATTTTAGTTTTAATTATTATTTCATTTAGGTTTTTTTATTTTTTTAGTTTATGTTTTTATTTATTTAATTTTAGTTTAGTTTTTATTTTTTATTTAATTTTCTTTTTAGGTTTAGGTTTAGGTTTTAGTTTCATTTTATTTTATTATTATTTTTTTGGGTTTAGGTTTTTTTATTTATTTTATTTTTACATTTTATTTAGTTTAGGTTTTGGTTTTTAGCTTTCCACGGTTAAGGATTTAGTGTTTATGGTTAGTTTAGGGTTTAGGTTTTGGGGTTTAGGTTTTGGGGTTTAGGGTTTAGGGTTTAGGATTTATAATTTAGGGTTTAGCTTTTAGGGTTTTGGGTTTTGGGTTTTTGGTTTTGGTTTTATGTTTGGGTTTCAGGCTTTAGGTTAGGGTTAAGGGTTTTTGGTTTCGGGTTTAGGGTTCAAGGTTTAGGGTTTAGAGAACAAATTTAGAATCAACATTTCTTCTTTTCGATTACATCAACTAAGTAATACACCAAGTTTTCTATGACACAAATGATGACATTGATGAAAAATGAGCATGAATAGAGCAAATCAAAAACCCTAGATAACTAGAACTATCTCTAATGTAAAGATACAGTTCCATAAGCAGAAGATCGGATCGGCCGTTCTTCAGTTTCTCTAGTTCCCATCAGAACCACCCGACCTCTCGAGTATCTGGATCCACCATCATCTCCCCGATATCTCCATCCTCCACCACCACGTCTGTAACCTCCGTCGCTCTTCCGGCTTCCATAACCGCCATTGCTCCGACCACCACCTCCATATTCACCGGCCTTCCCGGTTCCCCCACCACTACGATCACCACCACCTTCACCTTCACCTCCACCGCCAGCTCTAGAGTAAGCGGTTGTGGTGATGTTCTCGTCAGGTTCTACCCATTCTTAGGGTTTAGGTTTGGGTTTAGATCTATTAGGTTTTATTTTTAGGTTTATTTTTTATGTTTAGATTTTTATTTAGTTTGTATTTAATTTTATTTTAGGTTTACTTTAGGTTTATTTTATTTTTATTTTACATTTTGCTTTTAGTTTATTTAGTTTTTTTATTCTTAGGTTTATTTTATTTTTTTAATTTTGTTTAGGTTTTTATATATTTTATTTTAGTTTATATTTATTTGTTTATTTTATTTTATTTTTAGGTTTAGGTTTAGGTTTAATTTTAGGTTTTTAGTTTTTTTTTATTTCTTTATTTTATTTAGGTTTAGGTTTTTTTATTTATTTTATTTTTAGGCTTAAGTTTTTAGGTTTTTGAGGTTTGGGTTTAGGGCTTAGGGTTTAGGGTTTAAGGTTTAGGGTTTAGGATTTTAGGGTTTAGGATTTTAGGGTTTCGGGTTTAGGGATAGGGTTTAGGGTTTAGGATTTAGGGTTTAGTGTTTAGGCTTTAGGGTTTAGGGTTTTTAGGGTTTAGGGTTTAAGGTTTAGGGTTCTCTTAGGTTTTAGAGTTAGTTTAGGGTTTAGGGTTTTGTGTTAGTTTAGGGTTTAGGGTTTAGGGTTTAGGGTTAGGGTGAGGGTTTAGGATTTAGGGTTTAGGATATATTGTTTAGGGTTTAGGGTTTTTTGGTTTATGGTTTAGGGTTTAGGGTTTAGGGTTTGTTGTTTAGTGTTTTGAGTTTAGGGTTAGTTTTATGGTTTAGGGTTAGGGTTTTTTTATCTCTTTATTTTGTATTTTTTATTATTTTTAAAAATTAAATAAACTAGTAGGTTTAAATTTATTTAATTTATTTTTTATTTTGATTTTGGTTTATTTTTATTTAGTTTTGTTTACTTATTAGGTTTAGGTTTAGGTTTATGTTTATTTTTTGTTTAGTTTTTTTTATTTTATTTTTTAGGTTTAAGTTTTATTTTTTATTTTTAGGTTTAGGTTTAGATTTTTATTTTATTATTTTAGGTTTAAGTTTTAGGTTTTTTTTGTTTATTTTTAGGTTTTATTTTTTAGTTTAGGTTTATGTTTATTTCAAGTTTGTTTTATTTTATTTAGTTAAGTGTTTAGGTTTTATTTATTTTAGGTTTAGGTTTAGGTTTTATTTATTTTAGTTTAGTTTATTTTAGTTTAGGTTTAGGTTTATTTTATTTTTATTTTAGGTTTAGTTTTTTTTAGTTTACGATTTATGTTTTATTATTTATTTATTTTTGGGTTTATTGTTTAGGTTTAGGTTTTTATTTAGTTATTATTTTTTATTTTTGGTTTATTTTACTTAGGGTTTAGGATTAGGGTTTAAGGTTTATGGTTTTAGGGTTTAGGGTTTAGGGTTTAGGGTATAGGTTTTTAGGGTTTAGGGATTAGGGTTGAGGGTTTAGGTTTTAGGTCTAGGGTTCAAGTTTTAGTTTAGTGTTTAGGGCTTTTGATTTTAGGGTTTAGGCTTTAGGGTTAGTTTAGGGTTTAGGGTTGTAGGTTTAGGTTTAGGGTTTGTTTTAGGGTTTAGGGTTTTTTAGAGTTCATGGTTGTAAGTTTAGGTTTAGGGTTTGTTTTGGGTTTAGGCTACAGGGTTTGTTTTGTTAAATTAAGTAAATTGGTAGGTTTAGTTTTATTTAGTTTATTTTTTATTTATTTTATTTTTTATTATTATTTCAATTTTTTTTATTTTTATTTAGTTTAGTTTATTTATTTTAGGTTTATTTTTTAGTTTATGTTTTGTATTTTAGTTTATTTTTTAGTTAAGATTTAGATTTAATTTTATTTTGCTTAGTTTATTTTTAGTTTTATTTTATTTTTTCAGATTTAGGTTTTATGTTTTTATTTTAATTCTATTTTTTTTTTAGTTTAGGTTAAATTTATTTTTAGTTTATTTTTATTTTATTTAGTTTAGGTTTTATTTATTTTAGGTTTAGGTTTTATTTGTTTTAGTTTAGGTTTAAGTTTATTTTATTTTTATTTTAGGTTTAGGTTTTTTTTATTTAAGGTTTAAGTTTTATTTTTTGTTTATTTTTAGGTTTTAATTTTGGTTTATTGTTTAGGTTAATATTTTTATTTAGTCTTTGAGTTATTTTATTTTTTGGTTTATTTTATTTAGGGTTTAAGGCTATGATTTAGGGTTAGGGTTTAGGGTTTAGGATTAGGGTTTAGGTTTAAGGGTTTAGGGTTTAGAATTTAGGATTGAGGGTTTTAGGGTTTAGGGTTTTTACGATTTAGAGTTTAGGGTTGAGGGTTTAGGTTTTAGGTCTAGGGTTTAAGTTTTATTTTATTTTTATAAAATTAGGGAAATTTTATTGCCATAAAGTACAAAGTCCTTAGAGGGGGCAAATCTCTAAGCTAATATTCAAAGACCTACAAAAAGTCTTAAGGAGATAAGCCCCCTAGCTAATGCAATAGATAATGAAAGTATGCTAATAAAAAAAGAAACAGAGATCCACCAAAAATAATCCTTACAATCAGAACTTCCTCGCCTTTTGAAACCAAAGACCCTCAGTGAAAAGTCTCCCAACCTACTAGAGATCAAGCTTGTAAAGGATGAGTATGATAATGAAATAGTTAATTAAGCATAAAATATAAGAAGAAAAGAAGTAAAAAGATGAAGAAATGGCAGGCGTTATAATCGTCTTAAGGAGCACATATGTAAGCATCCAAACTTCATGTGAAGGGTTATAATTACATATAGTACTACTAGCCAAAAGAAGGAGTGGGAAACATCAAGGCTATCATTGCCAACATACCTCTTGTAGCACCTTACCCAATGACGATCATCGCACAAACTTGAATAAAACTTTAAACAACAAATATAACCACAAAACACCCAACAGTCAAATATATTAAACTCAGCAAAGTAGATAAGGAGGTAACCTATCAGGAAAGCATTAGACTAGAGCAACTACAAAGCCACCACAAGAATTTCTAACACGGTTGCTAGGAGCAAACCTCACAATATGGGAAAAAGACTAGCAGAGACCAAACAAAGGCAAATGAGAACCATAGTTGATAAGGTCAATCATTAAACGAACATGCAAAGACCCAGAAATGATACTTTCAAGAGGAATAGTAAGACTAACATCAAGAATGTTAGGAACCAAGGCAACCATCAAAAAAGGAAAGGGAAGAGGTTTAGCCAAAATCCAAAAATGAAAATCAGTAGGTAGAAACTAGAAGAAAAGAATGGGAAAGAAAGTAGCCGGTTCCAAACATAGACTCAAAAAGATTAGAAAAACTATAACAAAGTAAATACTCTTTTGACCAAACTAGCCAGCTAGAGCACCCAATCTAAGTAGCCAGCAAGGTAGTCCACCCTGTAAGCCACCAAGACTGCCAAGGATTCAAATCAATAGACTTAGAACCATTAGGATGAAAGATAGAAAGAATCCATCATAAACATTGAAAAAATCCCAAGGGAAAGAGCGGTACCACCAATGCAAATCCAAGGACAAGAGAATCTAGTTTAAACATCTAGATATAGCAACCAAAAATAGAAAAAGTAAGAGCCCTTTAGGATCACAAATAACCCAACAACTAGAGAATGCAAACAAGAACTCCAATAGAGTCATCATCAAGTCCAAAAAACATCCAACCAAGAGTTTGCAATCTTCCGGTTCGTAACATAAATTAAAAATAGAACCTCAGTATAATAGAAGGCACACCCAATATTCAGAAAATATAACAATCCAGAAGCATCCAACCTTGCATCCATCTAGAACAACACTAAATAAAGGATAGATAGCTACCAAAAAATAGTTCTCCAAGCTACAGCCAAAATACAAAGAGCCCTCATGGTCATACAACTCCTCTTAGCAGCAGGAACAAAACCAAGAGAGAAAGGACAACCAAAAGCAACTGGAAAAACCATCATAATCAGCAAACAACAAGGTGATAGATCAGCCAGCCATAGTAGGAAGGTCATGAAAATAGCATAAGCAACACCCATTAAGAGAAAAAGCCCATAGCCAGGAAACACCGAAAGCAACCATAAAATCCAGTAAATAAAAGGTTGTAGAGATCCAACCAATAAAAGAACCACACCAACTAAAGACAAAACAAAACCAATAGTCTCCACACATGTAAACACCTCTATAGGTTGGGAGAGAAAACAAACCAAAAAATAATATAACAACAAAATCAATAAATGGAAAGACAACCCCATCCAAAGAATGGGAAGAAACCAAACTAGAAAATAAAAGTAGGTTTAAGAGAAAAAAAATCAAGACCAAACTAGCAAAAGAAAACCAAAATATTCAAAATAATAACAAGGGAAAGCCAAAGCCAAAGGGGAAAAAAGGCTAAAAGCTTCTAACATAAGGCAAACCAGTTTTATCAAGATTCACAAGACCTCTTAAAAGGAAAGGGATGTCATCAATAAAAAACATTTGCAAAGAAGAAGACTTGGCCCCCAAATTGGGAAGAAAGCCAGCACAAGAGTTTGCATGCCTATAAATATGAGAAATTTGTAAATTTAGGTTAGCAAGAAGCCTCCTAGTATGATTAAGTAAATAATACACTTCAGTATTACCATGAGCATAAGATTTGAGTAAATCTAAAAGAAGGAGAGCATCAACTTTAAACCAGATCTTATGAAAACCTTGTTGTAAAAAATGGGAATGCCATGATGAAAGCCTTTAAGCACAACAAATAACACATAACAAGGCTCTATAGGGGAAGTAAAAGTAGAGATAACCTTGACATTATGATCTCTCAAAATCACAGCATAGCCAAAATAACCATTAGAAATTAAGCCATCAGTGTTAACCTTAATGTAGTCATAATTAGGTTTAATCTAGTATATAATTTTTTTGTACATTACACGGGGAAGGATAATCCCAAAATTCAAGACCCAGACTTGCACCCTTTAAAACTAGAATGAGTAAGAAGATTAGCTTTAAAAGAGATAAAATTTTATATTTGGCTCTAGCAATAATATGATGATAATTCATAGAAATATTACAATGCTTAGCATCATTTCTATCCATCCAAATATACCAAAGAATAGTAATAGCAAAAACTATTTTAACATGGGCCTTAGAAGTATGGGAGAAACATGCTTCAAGAAGTTGCATAATAGGAAATGAACCATTAAAATGGAAAGTATTAAAAATATTATCATACCAATTCCACATTTTAGCAGAATAGGGCCATTCAAAAAACATGATCCACACTTTCAATGTGATAGAAACATTGTCATTTAGTGGGGAGATGGAAACCTTATTTTAGAAGAGTATCAGCCATAAGGATATAATGCTTCAGAATGCGCCAAGTTAAAACTGAGAACGAAGTAGAGACACTAATATTCTAGATTTTAGTAAAAATCAAGGACTCTTGATATTTAAATATGATGAAATGCCAAACATCCTTAAAAACAAAATCTCTAGAAAAAGAATTATTGAAGAGAACATGGTCGGGTTCATTAAGGAAAGGATAAATTTTAAGGATTTTGTCAATGATCACATTAGGGAAAGGATATTCAGTTGAGCCACATCCCACTTATTATGAGTAATTAACTAATTAATCTTGAGCATCACAGTGGAATGAGTATTGAGCAGGGAATCAATAGAGCCCTACCTTAGCCAATTGTCTTGTCAAAAGAAAGAGGAACTAGAATTGACACCCCAAGAAATTAAGTTCTCAGCATTCCAAAAGAAAGAGGAACTAAAATTGACACCCCAACCCTCTAAACCCCAACACTAAACACTAAACTACCTAAAACCCTAAAAATCTAAAACCTAAACCTAAAGTAAATAAAACTTAAAACTAAATATAAAAAAACTAAACTAAAACCCTAAATCCTAAACCACAACTCTAAACCCTAATGCAAACACTACACCCAAACCCTAAACCTTAACACTAAACCCTAAAACACTAGGCAAAGTAGTGAGCCACAACCCTACACCCACCTTAAACCCTAAACCTACAAACCCTAAATACCTAACTAAAGTAACCCTAACCCAAAAACTATAACCTTAAACCCACACTAAACCCAAACCTTAAACCTACCTAAACTTAAACTAAACTAAAATAAATAAATAATAAACTAAAACTAAATAAACTAAATAAACATAAAATAAATAAATAAATAAATAAATAAAATAAATAAAAAGTAATTAAAATAAACTAAATAAACCTAAACCTAAACTAAAATAAAATAAAATAAACTAAACTAAACTAAATAAACTTAAACTAAATAAAAATAAACCTAAAATAAAAATAAATAAATAAAATATACCTAAAAAATAAAACCTAAAACATAAATAAACTAAAATTAAATAAATAAATAAAATAAATAAATATATAAACTAAAATAAAAATAAACTAAAAAAATAAATAAATTTAAACTTTAAATAAATCAAAAAATAAACCTAAAATAAAATTGAATAAACTTAAATAAATAAATAAATAAAATAAACTAAATAAAAATAAAAATAAAAAACCTAAACCTAAACCTAAACTAAACTAAATAAAAAATAAACTAAATATATAAAAATAAATAAAGTAAATAAAAATAAACCAAGTAAGCCCAAACCTAAACTAAACAATATAAAGAATAATAAAAAAATAATCTAAACTAAAAAAAAATAATCAAAACTTAAACATAAAAATAAATAAAATAAAATAAAAATAAAGTAATCCTAAAATAAATTAATAAATAAAATAAACTAAAACTAAATAAATAAACCTAAACTAAAATAAATAAACTTAAACAAACTAAACTTAAACTAAATAAACTAAAAAGAAAAATAAAATAAAATAAATAATTAAATAGAAATAAATAAATAAACTAAACTAAATAAACTAAAATAAAAAAATTATAGTAAAATAAAAAATAAACTAAAATGAAATAAAATATAAACTAAACTAAAACAAATAAACTACAACCTAAACCTAAATAAAAGAAATAAAATAAACTAAAACCTAAATAAAAAATAAAATAAGCCAACTACAATAAAATAAACCTAAAAAAAACTAAACTAAACTAAATAATTAAATAAACCTAAACCTAAAAAAATAAAAAATAAAATAAAACCAAAACATAAAAAAATTTATATAAAAATAAAACTAAAAAACAAAATAAACCTTAAATAATAATAATAATAATAAATAAATAAATAAAAAATTAAAAGTATTAAAAAACATTAAAAATAAAAAAAATAATCCCTAAACCTATAAAGAAACTCTAACCTACCCCAACTTAAAATGAAACTAATCATAAAACAAACCCTAAAACCCTAAAACAAGCCTAAACACTAAACTAAACTAACCAAATCCAGGTTGACCTTCCAAACCCATGCTAAACCATAAAAAACCACTAAACCCTAAAGCCTAAACACTAAACCCTAATCAAACCCCAAATCTAACCAAACCCAAATTATAAAATGCTAAACCCTAAACCTAAACCTAAATAAAATAAAATAAAAAACTAGTAAATAACATGGCGTTAAAGAAAATAACATAAAAAAAAATAAAATAAAATAAAATAAATAAAACCTAAACTAAACTAAAAAATAAAAGCCTAAATAAAATAAAAACTAAATAAAAATAAAATAAAGTAAATGTAAAATAAAATAAAATAAAAACTAAATAAAAACCTAAACCTAAAAAATAAACTTAAAAATAAAACTTAATAAAAAATAAGAAATAAAGCATAAACCCTGAACTAAAAAAAACTTAAACCTAAAATGAACAAAATAAAATAAATCTAAACCTAAACAAAAATAAACTAAACTAAAATAAATAAAACCTAAACCTAAAATAAACTAAACCTAAATCCGATACTAAATTGAATAAAAGAAGCTAAAAATAAACCTAAAATAAAAGCCTAAACCATAAAGCTAAAAAAATTAAATAAAAAGCTAGACCTAAACCTAAAAATAAAAAATGAAACCTAAACCAAAAAAAATAAAATAAAAATAAAACAAAACTAAAAAATAAACATAAACCTAAACCTAAACCTAAAAAATGAACTAAAATAAATAAACTAAATTACGAAAAACAAAAAATAAACCTAAATAAAAATAGAAAACTAAAATAAACTAAACTAAATTAAAAATAAATAAATAAACCTAAACTAAATTAAACCGAAAATAAACTAATTAAATAAAAAATAAATAAACTACATAAAAAAAATAAAGTAAACTAAATAAATAAAATGAACCAAAACCAAATAAATAAAAAAAACTAAAATAATCCTAAAATAAATTAAAACAAATAAAACAAACTAAAATAAATAAGATAAAACTAAACTAAATAAATAAAAGTAAATAAGCCTAAAAAAATAAACTAACCTAAAAAAATAAACTAAAATAAAACCTAAACCCTAAAACTAGAAAAACTAAACTAAATAAAATAAACTAAACCTCAACCTAACCCCAAAAATAAAAACATAAAAAATAAACAAAATTAACAAAATTAACTAAATAAACAAAACTAAACTAAACTAAACAAAAATAAAATAAGGAAAATTAAGTAAAAACATAAATTAAATAAACTAAATAATACTAAACCTAAAATAAACTAAACTAAATAAACTAAAAAATAAATAAACATAAACCCAAATAAATAAAAATAAAAATAAATTAAATAATAACCTAAACTAAATCAACTAAAATAAACTAAATAAAATAATTAAATACATAAAATATACTAAAATAAACTAAACTAAAATAAATAAACTAAATAAATAAAATAGATAAACTAAACTAAATAACATATATAAATAAAAAGATAAAAAAATATGTAAATTAAAATAAGCTAAACTAAAAATAAACTAAACTGAAAATAAATAAACCTAAACTGAAAAGAAACTAAATAAACCTAAAGAAATAATAAATCAAAATAAACCTAAATAAATAAACTAAAAAAAACAAACCTAAACCTAAAATGAAAAATAAATACAAAAACTAAATAAACTAAATAAACTAAACTAAAAATAAACTAAAAATAAAAATAAAATAAATAAACTAAAATAAAGCCTGAACTAAATAAATAAAAGAAAATAAATAAACTAAAATAAAATTAATTAAATAAATAAACTGATATAATTAAAATAAAAAATAAATAAATAAATAAAATAAAATAAATAAACCTAAACCTAAATAAAAAATAAACTAAAATAAATTTAACCTAAACCTAAACAAAAAATAAACTACATAAAAAATAAATAATGAAACTAAAATAAGTAAAATAAACTAAAATAAAATAAATAAACCTAAATATGGTTAACATAAACCTAAATAAAATAGACCTAAAATAAAATAAACTAAATAAATAAATAAACTAAACATAAACTAAATAAAATTAAACTAAACCTAAAAAAATAAATAAATAAATAAAATAACCTAAAATAAATAGATCAAAATAAACTAAATAAACAAAAATAAGCTAAAAAAAATAAACCTGAAAAAAATAAAATAAATAAACTTAAACCTAAACCTAAATCAAAACTAAATAAAAATAAAACAAATAAATTAAAATAAATAAACTAAACAAAACTAAATAAAACCTAGAGTAAAAAATAAATAAAAACTAAAAAATAAAGTAAAAATTAAAAGTTAAAAAAATATAATTAAACTAAATAAAAATAAAAAAATAAATTTAAAAAATAAATAAACCTAAACTAAAAAAATATAATAAATAAAATAAACTAAATAAAATTAGAATAAAATAAAATAAATAATAAATAAACACTAAACCAAAATGAAATAAAAATAAAAATAAACCTAAAATTTAAAAAAAAACTTAAACTTAAACCTAAACTGAACCTAAACATATATAAAATAAACTAAAAAAATAAAAATAAAAACCTAAATAAATTAATAAACTAAATAAAATAAACTGAAATAAAAAGAAATTGAAAACCTAAACGTAAACCTAAAATAAACCTAAACTAAATAAAGAAATAAACTTAAACCTAAACTAAAAATAAAATAAAATAAACTAAAAAAATAAAATAAATAATATAAATAAATAAACCTAAAATAAACTAAACTAAATAAATATAAAATAAACTAAATAAAAATAAAACTAAACTAAATAAGAAACTTAAATAAATAAATAAACTAAATTAAACTAAATATACCTCAATAAAAAATAAAATAAACTAAACTAAACTAAACTAAACTAAATAAATAAAATAAAAATAAAAAACTAAATAAATAAACTAAATAAAATAATAATAAAAATAAACCTAACCCTAAACTTAAATAAACTATGAAATAAAATAAACTAAATAAAACCCAAAAAAAAACTAAATAAACCTAAACTTAAACCTAAAGTTAAACCTAAACAAAACTAAATAAACCTAAACCTAAACTAAATAAAATAAACTAAAATTAAATAAATAAAAATAAACTAAAAAAATAAAGAAACTAAGTAAAGTAAATAAATCTAAATAAACTAAATAAACTCAAAAAATTCAATAAATGTAAATAAAATAAAATAAAACTAAACCTAAAAATAAAACCTAAACTTGAAAAATATTAAACAAACTAAACTAAAATAAATAAATAAAAAATAAAAATAAATTAACCTAAAACAAAAACAAGAAAAAAACCTAAACTAAAAAAAAGATAAACTAATAAACTTAAACCTAAACCTAAAATAAATTAATGAAATAAAATAAAAATAAACCTAAAAACCTAAATAAAAATAAAAATAAACTAAACTAAACTAAATTAACCTAAAATAAAAATAAATAAGATAAAATAAAATTTAAAAATAAAACCTAGAACCTAAATAAACTAAAATAAAAATAAAATAAATGAATAATCTAAAATAAAAAAATAAATTAAATAAATAAACATAAACCTAAACTAAATAAATAAAATAAACTTAAAATAATATAAAATAAACCAAAATAAATAAAATAAGCTAAATTAAAAATAAAATAAATAAAAATAACAAACCTAAACTAAACTAAAAAAAATTCAAGATAAAAATAAATAAAGTAAATTAATTAAAATAAACTAAATAAAAAAAATAAACCTAAACTAAATCAAATAAAAAACTAAATAAACTAAACCTAAATAAATAAACCTAAACCTAAAATAAAAAAAATAAAAAAAATTAAAAGAAAATAAAAAATAAATAAAATCAAATATATAAAAAATTAATAAACAAAAAAGTAAACTAAATGAACCATAAAATATACTAAATAAACTAAAATAAGCTAAAAAAATAGACCTAAAAAAATAAAATAAATAAACTTAAACCTAAACCTAAACCAAAATAAATAAAAAATAAAATAAATTAACTAAAATAAATAAACTAAACAAAAATAAATAAACCTTATGGAAAAAAAATAAATAAACTAAAATAAACTAAAAATTAAAAGTTAAAAAATATAATTAAACTAAATAAAACTAAAAAACTAAATAAAAAAATAAATTTAAAAAATAAATAAACCTAAACTAAAAAAATATAATAGATAAAATAAACTAAATAAAAATAGAATAAAATAAAATAAATAGTAAATAAACATTAAACCTAAATGAAATATAAATAAAAATAAACTTAAAATTTAAAAAAAAAAACTTAAACCTAAACCTAAACCTAAACTTAAATAAAATAAACTAAAAAAATAAAAAATAAAAACCTAAATAAATAAAATAAACTAAATAAAATAAACTAAAATAAAAACAAACTAAAAACCTAAACTAAACTAAATAAATAAAGAAATAAACTTAAACTTAAACTAAATAAATAAACTAAACTAAATAAATAAACCTAAAATAAACTAAATGAAAATAAAATAAAATAAATAAACCTAAATAAATTAAACTAAATAGAAGCCTAAACAAAATAAAAATAAACTAAAAAAAAAAAAGAAACTTAAATAAATAAATAAATTACACTAAATATTCTAAATAAAAAAAAAAAATAAACTAAATAAAAAAAAAATAAAATAAAATAAAATAAAATAAACTAAACTAAACTAAATAAATAAAATAAAAATAAATAAACTAAATAAATAAACTAAATAACAAAATAATAAAAATAAACCCAAACCTAAATAACCTAAAAAATAAAATAAACTAAATAAAACATAAAAAAAACTAAATAAACCTAAACTTAAACCTAAAGTTAAAACCACTAAACTAAATAAACCTAAACCTAAACTAAATAAAATAAACCAAAATTAAATAAATAAAATAAACTAAAAAAATAAGGAAACTAAGTAAAATAAATAAATCTAAATAAACAAAATAAACTCAAAAAATACAATAAACGCAAATAAAATAAAATAAAATAAAATAAAATAAAACCTAAAAAAAATATTATACAAACTAAACTAAAATAAATAAATAAATAATAAAAATAAATTAACCTAAAACAAAAATAAGAAAAAAAACCTAAACTAAAAAATAAGATAAACTAATAAACTTAAACCAAAACCTAAAATAAATTAACTAAATAAAATAAAAATAAACCTAAAAACCTAAATAAAAATAAAAATAAAAATAAACTAAACTAAACTAAATTTATCTAAACTAAACTAAAATAAACCTAAAATAAAAATAAATAAAATAAAATAAATTTTAAAAATAAAACCTAAAACCTAAATAAACTAAAATAAAAATAAAATAAATAAAAAATCTAAAATAAAAAAAACTAAATTAAATAAATAAACCTAAACCTAAAATAATAAATAAAATAAACCTAAAATAATATAAAATAAACAAAATAAATAAAATAAGCTAAATTAAAAATAAAATAAATAAAAATAACAAACCTAAACTAAACTAAATAAAAAAAATTAAGATAAAATAAATAAAGTAAATAAAGACAAAATAAATAAACCTAAACTAAACTAAATAAATAAAAATAAATAAAATTAACTAAACTAAAAAATAAATAAATAAACCCTAAAACTAAAAATTAATAAAATTAGATAAAAATAAAATAAACTAAATATAAATGAAATAAAATAAAATAAAAATAAAGTAAATAAATTAAAATAAACTAAACAAAAATAAACCTAAAATAAATCAAAACTAAAAAAATAAACTAAAACTAAATAAACTAAACTAAATAAATAAACCTAAACCAAGACCTAAATAAACTAAAATAAAAATAAAACAAAAATTAAAAGAAAATAAAAAATAAATAAAAATCAAATATATAAAAAATAATAAACAAAAAACTAAACTAAATGAACCATAAAATAAACTAAATAAACTAAAATAAGTTAAAAACAATAGACCTAAAAAAATAAAATAAATAAACTTAAACCTAAACCTAAACCAAAACTAAATAAAAATAAAATAAATTAATTAAAATAAATAAACTAAACAAAAATAAATAAAACCTTAAGTAAAAAATAAATAAACTAAACTAAACTAAAAACCTAAAAAAATAAACTAAAAATTAAAAGTTAAAAAAATATAATTAAACTAAATAAAAAAATAAATTTAAAAAATAAATAAACCTAAACCTAAAATAAATTAACTAAATAAGCTAAACTAATAAACTTAAACCTAAACCTAAAATAAATTAACTAAATAAAATAAAAATAAACCTAAAACCTAAATAAAAATAAAAAATAAACTAAACTAAACTAAATTAACTTAAAGTAAACTAAAATAAACCTAAAATAAAAATAAATAAAATAAAATAAATTTGTAAAATAAAACCTAGAACCTAAATAAACTAAAATAAAAATAAAATAAATAAATAATCTAAAATAAAAAAAACTAAATTAAATAAATAAACTTAATCCTAAACTAAATAAATAAAATAAACCTAAAATAATATAAAATAAACCTAAATAAATAAAATAAGCTAAATTAAAAATAAAATAAATAAAAATAACAAACCCAAACTAAACTAAATAAAAAATTAAAGATAAAAATAAATAAAGTAAAATAAACCTAAAATAAATAATAAATAATAAAAAATAAAACTAAAATAAAAAAAAAATAAACTAATTAATAAAATTAGACTAAAATAAAATAAACCAAATATAAATAAAATAAAAATTAAAAAAATTAATTAATTAAAATAAACTAAATAAAAAAATAAACCCACTAAATCAAACCTAAAAAAATAAAATAAAACTAAACTAAACTAAATAAATAAACCTAAACCTCAATAAACTAAAATAAAAATAAAATTAAAATTAAAAGAAAATAAAAATAAATAAAAATCAAATATATAAAAAATTAATAAACAAAAAACTAAACTAAATGAACCCTAAAAGAAATAAAATAAACTAAAATTAAAATAAATAAAATAAACCTAAAAATAAAATAAACCTAAATAAAAATAAATAAACTAAATAATATAAACTAAAATAAATAAGCTAAACTGAAACCTAAACCTAAATAAAAATAAATTAAATAATCCAAAATAAATAAAGTGAAAATAAAATAAGCTAAACTAAAATAAAATAAACCAAAAATAAACTAAACTAAATAAAATAAATAAATAAAAATATAAATATAATAAAAATAAGCCTAAACTTAAAGATAAAATAATATAAAATAAACTTAAAAATAAACCTAAACCTAAAATAAAATATAAAATAAACCTTAATAAAAAAAAATAAAAATAAAAGATAAAACACTAAACCCCTAACCCTAAACCCTACTCCCTAAACCATAAACCAAGCAAACCCTAAACTCCCTATAAACCCTACTCCCTAAACCAAACTAACCCTAACCTAAGCCCTAAAACCCTAAACTAACCCTAAACCATAAACCCTAAAAGCTAAAACCCTAAACCTTAAACCAACCCTTAATCCTAAGATAACCCTTTCACCCTAAACCCAAAACCCAAAACCTCAAGCTAAACACTAAACCCTAAACCCTAAACCATAAACCCTAACCCTAAACCCTAAACCCTAAAACCCTAAACCCTAAACCTAAATCTATAAAATAAAATAAAATAAAAACATAAACCTTAACCTAAAAAATAAAATAAAAAAATAAAAAACTAAACTAAAATAAAATAAATGAAAACCTAAACTAAACTAAAAATAATAAAAAAGACTAAATAAAATTAAAACTAAACCTAAAATGGATCTAAAATAAACTTAAAATAAAATTAAATAAAACCTAAGAAAAAAAAAACCAAAATAAATAAAAAATAAAACTTATACCCTAAATTAAAAAAAAACCTTGAACTTAAAATAAAAATAAAATAAACCTAAACTAAGATAAAATAAACTAAAATAAATAAAACATAAACCTGAACCTAAAGTAAACTAAACCTAAACCTAAACCTAAACTAAATAAAATAAAATAAACTAAAAGTAAACCTAAACCTAAACTAAAAAATAATACCTAAAATAAATCTAAAATAAAAACCTAAAAGCTAAACCTAAAAAAATAAAATAAAAACCTAAACCTAAACCTAAAAATAAAAAATAAAACTTAAACCTAAAAAATAAAATAAAAATATAACTATACTTTAAAAAATAAACCTAAACCTAAACCTCAACCTACTAAATAAACTAAAAAAATAAAACCTAGAATGAATAAACTAAACAAATAAAAAATAAAAAATAATCCTAAATAAGATTAAAAAATAAAATAAACTAAAATAAATAAAAAATAAACTAAATAGACAAAGTAAACATAAACCTACCAGTTTACTTAATTTAAAAAAACTAAAAATAAAAATAAATAAAAATTAAAAAACCCTAAACCTACACCTACAACCCTAAGCCTTAAAATCTACAACCCTAAACCTTTAACCCTAAACCCTAAGCAATAAACCCTAAAAACCTAAAAACCTTAACTTAAACTAAATAAAACCTAAAAATAAAATAAATAAAAAAAATATAAACCTAAATAAAATAAAAATAAACTAAAACCAAAAATAAAACCTAAACATAAACCTAAACCTAAACCTAAAAATATAATAAAATAAAAAATGAAACTAAACTAAAATTAGATAAATAAAAACCTAAACTAAACTAAAAAAAATAACTTAGAAATAGAAAACCTAAATAAAAAAAAAATCTAAACATAAAAAAATAAAGCTAAAATAAAAACTAAATAAAAATCTAAACCTAAAAAATAAACCTAAAAATAAATAAAAAATAATACCTAAACCTTAAACTAAAAAAAAAGCAAAACCTAAAATAAAAAAATAATCCAAAACCTAAACGAAAATAAAATAAACCAAAATAATAAATAAAGAGCATAAACCTAAACCTAAAATAAAATAAACTTAAACCTAAACTAAATAAAATAAATTAAACTAAAATAAAATAAGCTTTAAACTAACAAATGATAAAACCTAAAATAAACTAAAATAAAATAAGCTAAACCTAAAAGAAAATAAAAACCTAAATAAACACAAAATAAAAAAAAATAAAACTAAACTGAAAATAAATGTAAACTAAACCTAAACACAAAAATAAAAAAATAAAAAAACTAAACTAAGATAAATAAATTAAAAATAAATGAACAAAACTAAATAAGAATAAATAATTAACCTAAATAAAAAATATAAAATTGACCTAAATAAAAAATAAAAATAAAATAAACTAAAATAAATAATAAGTAAACTAAATAAACCTAAACCTACTAGTTTACTTAGTTTTTTTAGAATAAAAACAAACCCTAAACCCAAAATGCTAAAACTAACCACAGACCCTAAAGCCTATACCTACAACTTTAAGCTAACCCTAAACCTAAGAATGGAGAACCTTGATGGCCAGAACATCATCATTGGGCTTAATCTAGATTTGGTGTGGTGAAGCGATCACGGTTATCGTAGTGGTGGTGGGGATCTAGAGGTGCTTGTGGATGTGGAGGTGGTGGTGAGCATGGTGATAATGGAGGTGAAGAGCGGTGAGAGGTTACAAGCTGTGTGTGGAGGAGAGATCGGGGATATGATGGCGGATCCCGCTATTCGAGAGGTGGCAGAATTGCAGAAACTAAATAATGGTCGATCTAATCTTTTGCTTATGGGACTTTGTCTTTATAGTAAAGATGATTCTTTTTATCTAGTGTTTTAATTTGCTATTTGTCCTCATTTTTTTATTTATGTCATATTTTATCTTAGAAAACTTGGGATGCTACTTGGTTATGAAATCTAATAGAAGAAATGTTGAATTTGAATTTATTCTCTATTAAAAGAAACCTTAAACCCTAAACTAAACTCTAAACCTTAAACACTAAACTAAAACTCAAACCATAAACCATAAACCCATAAACTAAACCTAAACCCTAAACCTAAACTTCCCACAAACTAAACCATAATAAACTCTAAACCTAAACCATGAACAAATCCCTAAACCCACTTTGAATCCTAAATCTAAACCCTAAACTAAACCTTAAACCCTAATCTAAACCCTAAAACCCTAAACCTACTACTAAACCTTAAAACCATAAACCCTAATCCCACAACTGCACCACTAAACCCTAAACTCCAAACATTAAACCCCAAATCCAAAAACCCCCAACCCAAACCCTAAACTAACCCTAAACCTTATACTAACCCTAAACCCTAAACTTTAAAATTTGAATAAAGATGTCATTAGGGTAAATCCAAAGAATGACTAATCTAACATAGTTATGGTAGCTAAAAAAATATCTTCAAGCAACTTTCCTTGAGAGATTTGAATACCCTAAATTGTAACCCTAAATCATATTATAATACCATATATTATAGTATAATGTATCATCATATATTTGAGGATGTAGTTATGTGTTTTTAGATGTTATAAGATGTTGTGAAATGTATTAGTATATTATGGTATCATGCTTAGTCTATATTAATATAAATCATAAAAATATTAATTTAATAAATTAGATGATGAAATTTGTTAAATTTGAAGTGGGAATTAGCTGTAATACCAAAGGTGTGCATACCACTTGTAGTCTAAAAAGTAAGATTTTATGTTCAAAATAAATATTATATGTTGTAGCATAGTATAGATCATATATCATAATATATTATTCTACATATTTTAAATTCTTTTAGTATTTTACAATCATGTAGTTGAGCATACACTAGCATTATTTTTAAAAATGTTGATTTAGTCTTTAAAATGGTGGAATTTGGCCAAATTCATAATAAGTAAAGCATGGCATCATAATATATTATTTTAATTTAAAATATGTAAGTGATACGACTAAAATATATAGTTTTTTATTATTTAGACTAATTTTATGATTTTTATCTTAAGCAATCCCTTGTGATGTGATATGAAATATAATATAATATAATATAATATGCTATATTGTATTATAATATAGGATTCCATAACATAGTGTAGCATCATGCATTACAGCATACTATTGTGTATTACTACTTATTGTTTAGCATATTTTTGTTTGTTATAGTATGATGTAGTAGAGTTTGTACTGGTATAATTCATAAAAATATTGATTTATAGGCTAAGATGATGGGGTTTGGCCAAATTTAAGGTAAGCTTTAGGGAACATCATTGGGGTGTGCTATGTGTCATTTAATCAAAAGAATGGAATTTTGCATCCAAAATAAATGTTCATTTTCAACCAAATTTTTTTGCTTAGAGTGATTCATTTTATGGTGTAATATAAGATAATATATTATATGAAAGCATATTAAAATATAATGTACATAACAATATAACTTCACATATATATATATATATATATATATATATATATATATATATATATATATATATATATATATATTATACTTTACATTTTTGGTATGTTTTACTTATGATACATTGGGTCAAAACTCACATAAATGTTAATTTGAAGGTTGAGATTGAAGAATTTGGCTAAATTCACAGCACAAACCAAGAAGCAACACCAAAATTTTTCTATTTTGTACCATTTCTAATAGAAAAATAATAATTTTACATCCAAAATGAACATTATTCATATTTTGGAAAATTTTGTTATTTGTTCCTTTTAAGTGATACTAATGAGGTCTAATGTTAGACAATATATTATATTATAATAAATTATAATATAGCATCATATATTATAATATAATATAGTGTGTTAATTCCTAAACCCTAATATGTTTAGCATGATATTGTATAGTTAGTTTGAGCTTGCACCATCACAAATCATAAAATGTTGATTACAATGTTAAGATGATGTAATTTGAATGAATACATTGTTAGACTTTTGGTTGAAGTATTAAAGTGTGCATAAGAGAAGAAATAAGATTTGATGAGAATTCCATGTCAAGGACATGGAGGAGATCGTTAGGGGATCACACATGCATTAGACATGACATGTGAGGGTCTATGTCAAGGGCATAGAAGAAGAAAATCTGTTGAGGATAAGGTTTGAATTTAATTTGATTATATGATTAATGGAAAAGATCCTGGGGATAAGAATCTATAATCCATTGGGATTAAGATCAATTGACTTTAATTTATTTTTATTTTAATTGGTGTGGAGGCATCTGCTATATATGGGCTCGAGTCTGGGAGCAGGTATATTAACCTTCCACTAGAAGCGAGGTTTGGGCTATCCAGGATTTGGATTTTGAGTTTAATTTCATAGATTTGTTTGGGGATGTATCCAGGAATATAAGTTTGGTTGGATTTCTTTGATTTAACTCTACAAGGGGATTGGTTTAATTTGGCACCGGGAGGTCAATTTTGAATTTGTTTGCTTGATTGGTTTATATATGATTTGGGGCTCCACTAAGAGAAGGTTGTGATTTAACACCGAAAAACTAGATGGTTTAATTTAATGAGTTAATGTATGGACCCGATCGTGTGATGGACCGAAAGGGCTATATCGCCTTGATCTACCTCAAGTTTATAAATCCAAATGGATAGTCTAATGGGGTAGAGCAACCTAAGGTTTCCTTTTGAGTAAATGCTATAGGAAGAAGGCATATAAGACTTATATCTTCCAAAGCGAACAACCACTAGGTGACCGTTGGTTGCACAATAAATCAACACTGGGGCAACTACTAAGTGAATACGGGGACTTATATCAACTCAAAAGTAGTCGATTAATTTTATCTTAATTTCATGTTATTTGATATGGTTTGTTTGGTTTCAGTTTGATTTCAAATTGAGGGCATATCCATTGGAGATGTGAGCTCAGTCAAATTTGATATATTTAATTTATGGACTATGTTGGTGTGCGATGGACCCACTGAGAAGGGGCTATATCAGACTTATCCTATCTTAGATTTATAAATCCAAAGGGATAGTCTACTAGCCATGGGGTAGAGCTAGTGAACCTAAGCGGTTGCCTTTTGGTTTGCAATAGTTATGCTAGGAAGAAGGTGTAGCACACATACATCTTCTTAAGCAGGGAATAGCCGCTGGGAGGACCAATTGGTAGCACAACAAATAAAGCGACTTAGGGGATACTAAGTGGCTGCGAGGGACTTATATCAACTCAAGAGTAGTCGCAATTCTATAAGGAGTTTTTTGACACTACCTTAAAGATAGGATTCCTACTTGGGAAAAGGTACCGCTAGGGGTGTCCTCCTAATCCACAAGTGAATATATATTTTGTTTATATATTTGCTTGGACCCTGTTGGTGTGCGAGGGACAACACTGAAAGGGGCTATGTCAGCCTTGACTTATCTTACATTTACTGGACCAAGTGAGAATCTGCACATCCATAGGATGGATTCTCCAACCATAGGGGTTTCTTAGGAAAGGGAATTGTCTAATCGATAGTAACCCGAGTAGTGTCTAAATGGGGTTGCAAATGATGTGATCCAAATATAGTGCCCATAGAGGAGGTGCTGCTGGGGGAATTATCCTGAGCCCTAGAAAAGAAAGCCTATAAGTGTATGGTGGACAACTCAAGGAGAAAGCATAGCAGACTTACATCTGCCATGAGTGGTGTATCCTAAGGTGTGAGAACCAACCAACCTAAAGTGTATCCGTCCGCATGAGTGGTGTATCATAGTCGTAACCAACCAACCTTGGTGCTCATAGTGTGCAATTCAATATGGAAAGAAAGCATGTAGGCTTACAACTTTCCAAGCAAAACTGATCATCGGGATAGTTTGTCATCAACGGCACATATGCTATCTGAACTAGAGCGACTACTAAGTGGGGAGCCTTGAGGAAGGACTAGATTTATACTTGAAGTAATCAGGAGGGAAGGAGCCACTAGGGGACTTATCCTACACCTCAAATATACTCAACCCAAATAGTGCACAAAGGCTAATCCAAGAATAAAGTATAGTTGACTCACATCCCCTTAAATGAAACCAACATGAGGTAGCTTACTAACCACACAGTAAGGCCTACCAAACTAACAAGGCACTCGTCGATGTGTAGTGGCTAAAGAAGGAAAGTGTAGCATACTTACATCCTCTAAAGCAAGAAGACCAGACATAGTAGTAGTGTAGCACATCAACCCTAGAGCCATAGTGAGTGCCACTTGGGGCGTTATCTCAACTTAGAGTAGCCCAAGATAAAAGATATGTATTTATTTTATATGTTTGTGTGTATTTTGTGTTCATGTTGTGTCGATGAAGGATAAAACACTTCTCGGGTTCCTTACCCCTACCCTAAACACATCGTGGGGGATTTATAACTAAAAATACTTTCAACATGGAATAGATATAAATTAAAATACAATTTTCATTGATGATAATTATTTTCAAACATGATTTATAATATTTCTTTAAGTAGAGCACGTTGATTGGAAACATTGGGAGCTCTACCTTATGATTAATAAGCTAATAAGATCCTCCTTAGTAGCCCTTCTCTATGGAAAAAGGACCTTCCTAAGTGGGTTCAAACTTGCCTCCCATCTTATGACGGGCAACAATCGGTGTCCTTAGAACTAAAATAAGCTCTCCTACTTGAATAACTCTATGATGGACCAACTTGTTATAAGCTTGAATCATTTTAGCTTTGTACAACTCGAGTTTTAGCATACCCAGGTCTCCTCCAAACCTTTGATCTCTTCTAACCGTAACTTAGCATTCTCTGTTGTGATCTTACCGCTAACTATCCTTAGTGATAGAAGTTGAACTTCTAATGGTAGAACAGCTTTGAACCCATACACTAAAGAAAAAGGAGTAGACTGAGTTGGAGTTCTATATGTGGTGTAGTAGGCCCACAAGGCTTCAACTAACTACTCATGCCATTATCACTTATTGTTGTTGAGTGTCTTCTTCAGTAATTGTTGACGGCTTCTGCTAAGCCGTGTTCCCTAGGATAGTTGATGGTATAATATCTCCAATCTATGTTGTTTCTTCGAGCAAAGTTGTTGATCTTGGTTCTCTTGAATGTAGTACTATTATCAGATATAATTCATCAAGGCACTCTGAAGCTATATACGATATGGTTCCTAAAAAATTGTAGCACACACTAAGCTATGACCTCTTTGAGTGAAATCTCCTTTGCCCATTTGCAAAGGTACTCAGTAGTAGCTAAGATGAATCGATGACCCTTGGAAAAAAGAGGATTAATCAGACGCACTATGTCGGTAGCCCAACACTCGAATGGCCATGAGGCTAATGTAGGATGTAGAATGTTGGGTGGTTAGTGTAGGACCACACCGTGTATTTGACATTGGTGGCATTGCCTAGCCGTATCCATGCAATCTTTGATCATTGATGGCCCGTAGTATCCTAGTCTCTTGATCATGGCTTCCATCTTCGGACCGAATTGGTTGGCTCCACATAATCGTTCGCATCCTCACCACCATCATGGGTGCTTGTCTAAATAACATAACCACATTTGATTGAAAGATTACTAGTACAAGACATCATCCACAAGAGCATAGGAAAGTGCTCTCTATTTCATCTGATGGGCTTAGTAGTTCTCTTACGATAGTTTGTCTTTATTTAGGTAATCTATGAATGGTTTCCTCCAATCTAACTCCTCATCCTTCTTGGCAATAGTAACCTCCCCTTTAAGAGAGTACTTTTTGATGAGTTCAATATCTGTAAGGGATAAGACTTGTCTATTTTGGACCTTTATTGATATGGACTCATCTTCCGGACTTGCCAACTCCTTGGCAAGCTTGGCTAAAGCATACGTTACAGTGTTCTCTCATCGAGGAATCTTATAAATGGTAATATCTAGGATTTGGGCCAACAACTCCATGGTGTACTTGTGATAGTCATGGAGCTTGAGCTTCATAACCTAATATGACCCAGTGATTTGGTTGATAACTAGTTGAGAATCCATGAAGATGTTGATGTTATGGATGCTTAGACTAATAGAAAACTCTAGAAAGGCAATCAGAGCCTCATATTCGACTTCATTTTTATTGCAAGGATTGGGTAGATGATATGAGAATCTCATCACATCACTGTCTAGTGTTAAGAGAACTATTTCTACCCCTTCCTTTTCTGGAATAGTAGAATGTGGTTCTTCTCCTCTTAAAGAGGAAGCCGCACCATCAATGTACATCTCCCAGCAATGAATGCTAGTATCCCCTAAATTCATGATTTGTTCATCAAGGAGATCATCACTGAGTGGAGAGTTAGCAAGAAGTAAGTGTCCTACTAAAAATCCACTAGCACTTATCCTTTCACTGCACGGAGGGGTATGAAGGTAATGTCAAACTACGAGAGGATCATGGACCATCTTACCAACCATCCAGATAGCATCGGCTATGTCATGAGATATTGTAGTGGATTGATCCTAGATATTAAGATCACTTTATGAGGAAGCATGTAGTGCTGTAGCTTTTAGGATGTAATGATTAAGCTAACAATGCTTCTCAATGGATGGATAATTAGCCTTAGTAGGGATTAGATGATTGCTGAGGTAGTAGAGTACATTTTCCTTCCCACCCTAAAATAAATAAATTAAACAAAATAAAAATAACAAAAAAGTCTAAATAAAAATAAAATAAATTAAAATAAATTAAAAATAAACTAAATAAACCAAAACCTACCAGTTTACTTAATCTAAAAAGAATCACAAACCTTAAACCGTAAACCTTAAACCCTAAACCCTAAATCCTAAACCCTAAACCCTAAACACTAAAAAGCCCTAAATAAAAACAAAAAACAAATAAATAATTAAAACCCAAAGACTAAACCCTAAACCCTAAACAATAAAAACCTAAAAACCTAAACCTAAACTAAATAAAACTTAAAAATAATAAATTAAAAAATCAAAAATAAATAAAATAAAAACCTAAACTAAAACTTAAACCTAAATCTAAAAATAAAACGAATTAAAAAATTAATGATAAACTAAAATAAAATAAATAAAAACCTAAACTAAACTAAAAAAAAAAAATTTAACATAAGAATAAAAAACCTAAACAAAATAAAAACTAGATGTAAAATGAAAACAAAAAAAACCTAAAATAAAATAAAATAAAAACTAAATAAAAACCTAAACATAAAAAATAAAACTAAAAATAAATAAAAAATAAAGCCTAAACCCTAAACTAAAAAAAACTAAACATAAAATAAAAATAAAATAAGCAGAATAATATAAACCAAAACCTAAATTAAAATAAACTAAACTAAGGTAAATAAAACCTAAACCTCATCCTAAAATAAACTAAACCTAAACCTAAACTTAAAGTAAATAAAATTAAATAAACTAAAAATAAACCTAAACCTAAACTAAAAAATAAATCTAAAATAAAAACCTAAAACCTATACCTAAAAAAATTAAATAAAAGCCTAAACTTAAAGCTAAAAATAAAAAATAAAACCTAAACCTAAAAAACAAAATAAAAATAAAACTCAACTAAAAAGAAAACTAAAGCCTAAACCTAAATCTAAAAAATAAACTAAAATAAAAAACCTAAACTAAAATAAATAAGCATAAAATAAAAAACTAAACTAAATAAAAAAACCTAAATAATAAAAAAAATTAAATTAAAATAAATAATAAATAAACTAAATAAATCTAAACCTACTAGTTTACTTAATTTTCAAAAAAAACCCTAATCCCTATATCCTAAACCCTAAACCTACAACACTAAACCTACAATCCTAAACCATAAACTATAAACCCTAAAGCCTATAAATTCCTAAACCCTAATGCCTAAAAATACCTAAACTCTAAACCTCAAACCCTAAACCCTAAACCCTAAATCCTAAACCCTAAACCCTAAACCCTAAACCTTAAAACTAACCCTACACCGTAAACCCTAAACCTACAACCCTAAATCGTAAACACTAAAAAAACCCTAAACCCTAAATAAAAACAAAAAACAAATAAATAAATAAAACCTTAAGACTAAACCCTAAACCCTAAAACTAACCCTAAACCCTAAACACTAAAAACCAAAAAACCTAAACCTAAACTAAATAAAACTTAAAAAAAAATTAAAAAATCAAAAATAAATAAAATAAAAACCTAAACTAAAACCTAAACCTAAATCTAAAAATAAAATGAATTAAAAAATTAAAGTTAAACTAAAATAAAATAAATAAAAACCTAAACTTAACTAAAAAAATAAATTTAACCTAAGAATGAAAAACCTAAATAAAATAAAAAACTAAATGGAAAATAAAAAAAAATTAAAATAAAATAAAATAAAAACTAAATAAAACCTAAACAAAAAAAATAAACTTAAAATAAAAAAAATAAAACCTAAACCCTAAACTAAAAAAAACTAAACATAAAATAAAAATAAATTAAATAGAATAATATAAACCTAAACCTAAACTAAAATAAACTAAACTAAGATAAATAAAACCTAAACCTAATCTTAAAATAAACTAAGCCTAAACCTAAACCTAAATTAAAAAAAATAAAATAAAGTAAAAATAAAACTAAACCTAAACTATAAAATAAACCTAAAATAAAAACCTAAAACCTAAACCTAAAAAAATTAAATAAAAGCCTAAACCTAAACCTAAAAATAAAAAATAAAACATAAACCTAAAAAATAAAATAAAAATAAAATTGAACTAAAAACAAAACCAAAACCTAAACCTAAACCTAAAAAATAAATTAAAATAAAAAACCTAAACTAAAATAAATAAGACTAAAATAAATAAACTAAACTAAATAAAAAAACTTAAATAATAATAAAAAATAAAATAAACTAAAATAAATAATAAATAAACTAAATAAGCCTAAACCTACCAGTTTACCTAATTTTCAAAAAAAACCAAATCCTTATATCCTAAACCCTAAAACTAACCCTAAACCCTAAATCCTAAATATACAACATTAAACCTATAATCCACAACCATAAACTGTAAACCCTAAAGCCTATAAATTCCTAAACTCTAAAGCCTAAAAATTCCTAAAGCCTAAACCTTAAACCCTAAATCCTAAATCCTAAACCCTAAACCCTAAATTTTAAACCCTAAACCTTAAACCCTAAAACTAACCCTAAACCCTAAACCCTAAACCTACAACCCTAAACCCTAAACACTAAGAAACCCTAATCCCTAAATTAAAACAAAAAAAATAAATAAATAAATAAAACCCTAAGACTAAACCCTAAACCCTTAAACTAAGCAAAACCCTAAACCCTAAATACAAAAAACCAAAAATCCTAAACCTAAACTAAATAAAACTAAAAAAAATTTAAAAATCAAAAATAAATAAAATAAAAACCTAAACTAAAACGTAAACCTAAATCTAAAAATAAAATAAAAAAATTAAAGTTAAACTAAAATAAAATAAATAAAAACCTAAACTAAAAAAAAAAATAAAGTTAGACAAAGAATAAAAACATAAATAAAATAAAACTACATGTAAAATGAAAATAAAAAAAAATTAAAATAAAATAAAATAAAAACTAAATAAATACCTAAACATAAAAAATAAACCTAAAAATAAATAAAAAATAAAACATAAACCCTAAACTAAAAACAATAAACATAAAATAAAAATAAAATAAACATAATAATATAAACCTAAACCTAAACTAAAATAAATTAAACTAAGTTAAATAATATCTAAACCTAATCCTAAAATAAACTAAACCTAAACTTAAACCTAAAGTACATAAAATAAAATAAACTAAAAATAAACATAAACCTAAACGAAAAAATAAACCTAAAATAAAAACTTAAAACCTAAACCTAAAAAAAAATTAAATAAAAGCCTAAACCTAAACCTAAAATAAAAAAAATAAATCCTAGACCTAAAAAAAAATAAAATAAAATAAAACTCAACTAAAATAAACCAAAACCTAAACCTAAACCTAAATAATAAACTAAAATAAAAAACCTAAACTAAAATAAATAAGCCTAAAATAAAAAATAAAATAAACTAAATAAACCTAAATCTACTAGTTTACTTAATTTTCAAAAAAAAAACCCCTAATCCCTATATCATAAACCCTAAACTGTAAAACTAATCCTAAACCCTAAACCCTAAACCTACAACACTAAACCTACAATCCTAAACCATAAACTGTAAACCCTAAAGCCTAAAAATTCCTAAACCCTAAATCCTAAACCCTAAACCCTAAACCCTAAACCTAAACCCTGAACCTTAAAATCATAAACCATAATAAACCCTAAACCCTAAACCTCAGTTGAGCTGAATTTTATGAAAGATGATCTTAAAGAAGTTGAAGAGGTTGCAAGCACGGTTGGTGGTCCTGCCCATGTTGGTCTTATTGCACCTATTGATATTGTGGTTCCTCCAGGCAACATTGGTCTCGATCCTTCATAGACTTTTTTTTTGTAGGTTCTCAACATCCCAACAAAGTTCAACAAGGGTACTGTTGAAATTATCACCCCAGTTGTGCTGATTAAAAGGCGATAAGGTGGGATCCTCAATGGCTACTCTCCTCGTTAAGTTGGGCATTAGGCCATTCTCTTATGGCCTTATCGTTCAGTCTATGTTTGATGATGGTTCAGTTCACCGAGGTTCTTGACCTCAGTGAATATGATCTCATCGAGAATTTTTTGGTAGTCCTTTCAATGTTCACTTCGCTCTCACTAGCCCTTTCTTATCCCACTTTTACTATAGTGCCCCACATGTTCATCAACGCTTACAAGAATGTCCTCACCATCATGATTGCCATACACACGCATGAGAAGTTTAGTATTTGAAGGATCTTAAATTTACTATGGCTAACCGATGTCCTGCCGCTTTCTACCATGCTATTGTGGAAGAGAAGAAGGAAGAGCCTATTGAGGAATCTAATGATGATATGGGTTTTAGCTTGTTCGATTAAGCTATGTTGGACTTTTATAAAATCAAATTTTATTGACTCTGGGTTTGTAAAATGCTATTTTTGTGAATTTTTGAATTGCATTTTATTTTATCCTATTTTATTAGTTGATAGAGGATAATGTCTTGTTTGATTTGGTAATTTCTTATTTGTTATGAAATCATTTGGGTTTTTTTATAAAAAATCTAAACCTTAAACCCTAGAACATAAACCCTAACCCTAAACTGTAAAGCCTAAACCCCAAACCCTAACCCTAAACTTAAAGTAACTAAATCAATTAAAAAATAATTGTAAACCTTAAAACCTAATAAGCATAAACCTAAACCTAAACTCTAAAAATGGGCAAAACCTTGACGGCAAGAACATCACCATCAACCAGGCTCAGTCTAAAATTGGTGGTGGAGGCAAAGGCGGAGGCAGCAGTTAACATTATGGTGGTGGGGGATATGGAGGTGGTGGTCGGAGCAGTGGTGGCTATGGACATGGGAGGAGCAACAAAGGTTACAGCCGTGGTGGTGCTAGAGGGAGAGATTAAGGATACGATGGTAGATCTCGCTACTTGAGAAGTAGGGGTGGTTTTGATGGGACTAGAGAAATTAAAGAATGTCTTATCCGCTTTGCTGCTTATGGAACTATGTCTTCACAAAGGATGTTGAAGTATCTAGGGTTTTGATTTTTCTATGCTCATTTTTATCTATGTCATCGCTTGTATATTAGAAAACATGGTGTGTTACTTGGTTGATGAAATCGAAAAGAAGAAATGTTGAATATAAATTTGTTCTCTATTAAAAAAAACCTAAGAACCTTAAACCCTAAACTAAAACTTGAACCCTAAACCTCAAACCTAAACCCTAAACCCTAAAGCCTAAAAAAAATAACAATAAAAAACCTTAACCCTAAACCCTAAACCTAAACCCTATAAACTAAACCTAAAAAAAAACATTAAACCCCAAAGCTAAACCCTAAACCCTAAACCCTAAACCCTAAAACTCTAAACCCTAAACCCTAAATCCTAAACCCTAAACCCTAAACCCTAAACCCTAAAAACCTAAAAACCTAAACCTAAACTAAATAAAACTTAAAAATAAAATAAATAAAAAAATTAAACCTAAATAAAATAAAAAAAATAAATAAAATAAAACCAAAACAATAACCTAAACCTAGACCTAAACATAAAATAAACTAAAAAAGAAAAATAAACTAAAATAAACTAAGTAAAAAACTAAACAAAATTAAATAAAATCAAATAAACCTAACCATAAAAAACCTAAATAAAATAAAAACTAAACATAAAAAATTAACCTAAAATAAAATAAAATAAAAACAAAATGAAAACCTAAATCTAAAAAATAAACCAAAAAAATAAATAAATAAATAAAACCTAAACCCTAAACTAACAAAAAAAAACTAAACCTAAAATAAAAATAAATTAAATAAAAATAAATTAAACTTAAACCTAAACTAAAATAAACTAAAAAATAAATAAATAAAACCTAATCCCAAACCTAAAATAAACGAAACCTAAACCTAAACCAAAACTAAATAAAATAAAATAAACTAAAAATAAACCTAAACCTAAACTAAAAAACAAAACCTAAAAATAAACCTAAAATAAACACCTAAAACCTAAACCTAAAAATAAAATAAAAAACTAATCCTAAACCTAAAAATAGAAAATAAAACCTAAACCTAAAATATAATAAAATAAAACTCAACTAAACCTAAACCAAACCTAAAAAAAAATTAAAATAATAACCTAAATAATAAATAAATAAACCAAAAAATAAATAAACTAAACTAAATAAAATAAGCCTAAGTAAAAAAAATAAAAAATATAAGCTAAACTAAAAATAAAAAAATAAACTAAATAAACCTAAACTACTTAAAATTTAAAAAAACTTAAATTCTCCATAAAACCTAAAAATAAAAAATAAAAAATAAAAAATAAAAAAACCCTAACCCTATTCCCAACTTACAATCCTAAAACCTAAACCTTATACCCTAAAACCCTAAACCCCAAATCCGTAACCCTAAACCCTAATCCCTAATCCCTAAACCCTAAACCTAAACCTAAATAAAATTAAATAATAATAAAAAAACTTAAACTGAAAGCTAAACCTAGACCTAAACCTAAAAATAATATAAAATAAAAAATAAAAGCTAAACTAAAATAAAATAAATAAAAATCTAAACTAAACTAAAAAAAATGAAATATACCTGAAAATAAAACCTAAATTAAATAAAATTAAAAATAAAAAATAAAATAATCATAAAAAAGGAAAACTAAATAAGAAACCTAAAAAATAAACCTAAAAACCAAACACTAAACAAAAAAAAAAACATAACCTAAAATAAAAAAATAAAATAAACCTAAATCTAAAATAAACTAAACAAAATGAATAAAACATAAACCTAAAAAAATCCTGAAACCTAAATCCTAAATTCTAAAACTAACCCGAAACCCTAAACCCTAATTCTACAAACCTAAAGCCTAAACCCTAAACCCTAAAACCTAAACTAAATTAAACCTAAACCCTAAACTAACCATAAACCATAAACTCTATATCTTAATCCCTAAACCATAAACACTAAACCCTAAACAAACCTAAACCCTAAACCAACCCTAAACCACAAGCCTAAACCCTAAAAAATATTAAATCTTAAACCCTAAATCCTTAACCAGAAATTAACCCTAAACCCTAAATCCTAAAACCTAAACCCTAAACCCTAATCCAAAAAGCTTAAAACTTAAACTAAAACTAAATAAAACATATAAATAAAATAAATATAAAAACATAAAGCAAAATAAAATAAAATATAAAATAAAATAAAAACCTAAATTAATACCTAAACCTGAACCTAAACCTAAATAGAAAATAAATTAAAAAAATAAAAACTAAACTAAAATAAAATAAATAAAAACATAAACTAAACTAAAAAAATAAAAAATCTAAATAAAATAAAATCTAAACCTAACATAAAATAAAATAAAAACTAAATAAAAAGCTAAACTTAAAAAATAAATGTAAAAATAATTAAAAAATAAAACATAAATCGTAAACTAAAAAAAAACCTAAACCTAAAATAAAAATAAAATAAACCTAAACCTAAACTAAAATAAACTTATGTAGAATAAATAAAATATACATCAAAACCTAAAGTAAACTAAACCTAAACCTAAACCTAAACCATAAATAAATAAAATAAACTAAAAATAAAACTAAACCTAAACTAAAAAATAAATACTAAAATAAACCTAAATTAAACATCTAAAGCCTAAACCTAAAAAATTGAATAAAAACCTAAACCTAAATAACAAAATAATAATAAAACTAAACTAAAAAATAAACGAAAACCTAAACATAAACCAAAAAAATAAACAAAATAAAAAATCTAAACTCTAATATGTAAACTAAACTAAATAAAAAATAAACATAAACCTAAATAAAATAATAAAATAAACTAAAATAAATTTAAAATAAACTAAATAAACATAAACCTATGAGTTTACTTAATTTTAAAAAAATATACAAAAATTTAAAAGAAAAACCTTAACCCTAAACCCTAAACCCTAAAACTAACCCTAAACCTTAAACCTACAACCCTACACCCTTAAACCCTAAAATTTTAAACACTAAACCCTAAACCCTAAACCTTAAAACTTACAACCCTACATCTTAAACCCTAAACACAAACTCAAAACCCTAAAAACCTAAAAACCTAAACCTAAACTAAATAAAACATCAATAAAATAAATAAATAAACCTAAACCTAAATAAAATAAAATAATAAAATAAAATAAAACCCAAACTAAACCTCCTAAACATAAATCTAAACCAAAACCTAAACATAAAAAATAAAATAAAATAAAAATTAAAACTAAAATAAATAAAACAAATAATAAAATCTAAACTAAACTAAAAAAAATTAAATAAACTTGAAAATAAAAAATAAAATTGAACATAAAATAAAATAAAATAAACCTTAAAAAAATAAAACTAAATAAGAAACTAAACCTAAAAAATAAATAATAAGAAAACTTAAAACTAAAGTAAAAAAAAAACTAAACCTCAAATAAACAAAATAAAATAAACCTAAACCTAAACAAAAATAAATAAAACCTAAACCTAAAACCCTAAAACTTAAACTAAAACTTAAACAAATCCACACTATCGCTCTAAACCCTAAACCCTAAAACTAAACTCTAAACTCTAAACCCTAAACCACTAAAACTAAACCACACCCTAAACCCTAAACTCTAAAACCAAATCTAAACCCTAAACCCTTAACACTAAACTACCACTACCTAAACCCTAAACTCACCCCACTTCTACCTAAACCCTAAATCCTACACCCACCCCACCTTAAATCTTAAACTAAACCTTACAAATCTAAACACCACTAAACTCCCACCCCACTCCTAAACTTAAAACATATGGTCACAAATCCTAAACCTACTGGCCCCCTACCCACTAAACCCTAAACCTTAAAATAAAAAATTAAACTAAATTATAAAAAAATCTAAAATAAATTAACTAATAAAACCTAAACCTAAATAAAATAAAATAAAACCTAAACTAAACTAAACCTAAACCTAAACCAAAATGTAAAATGAAATAAAATAAAACTAAAACTAAAATAAAATAAAATAAATAAAACCTAAACTAAACTTAAAAATAAAATAAACCTAAAGTAAAAAAAATCTAAATAAAATAAAACTAAACATAAATAATAATAAAATAAACAAAAAATAAGATAAAGAAACTAAATAAAAAAACCTAAACCTAAAAAATAAACCTAAAATAAATAAATAAACCTAAACCACTAAGGTACAAAGAAAACCTAAACCTAATAAATGGAATAAAATAAACCTAAATTTAAACTATGATAAACTAAAGTAAAATAAATAAAACTTAAACTAAACCTAAAATAATATAATCTAAAACTAAATAAAATAAAATAAACTAAAAATAAAACTAAACTAAAACTAAAAAACCTAAAAATAAACAAATAAAATAAAACCTAAACCTAGAAAAATAAAATAAAACCTAAACCTAAACTAAAAAAAAATAAAACTAAACTAAAAATAAAATATAAAATAAAACTCAACTAAAAATAAACCTATAAACAAAAACAAAAGAAAACCGCTAAATAAATAAACTAAAAATAAATAAATATAATAAACCTAATAAAATATAAAATAAAATAAACTCAAATAAATAAAAATTAGCTAAATAAACTAAATATATGGGTTTGTAATTTAAAATAAAACCTAAACCCTAAACCCTAGTAAACCCTAGGCCTTGACCCTGGGCCTAAACCCACTCCTAAACATGGGTGAATCCTAGACGGACCCTAAACTCTAGGCCACACCTAAACCACTGACCTGAAACCCTAAACTGACCCAACCCTACCTGACCCCACCATGACCCTAACCCTAAACTCGGACCCTCTGACCCTGGGCTTAAACCCTACCCAAATCAAACTGGGCCACAGGCCTGACCCACCCTAAACTGACCATGGGCCAACAGGCTGACCCTTCAGCTAAACTGACCTTGCAAACCCAGCTGGACCCTGAGGCGAGCCATAAAACCATCAAAGCCTAAACACTAAAACCATAAACAGGCTAAAGGCTTAACTAAGCAGGCTAAATAAGATGTATATAATAAATTTTTGCTAAGTAAGGAAGATAAGATGATTCATACTAAACCTAAACCTATGTCTAAAATGATAAGATAAAGATAAACTAAATAAAAAATTAAACATAAACAACTAAAAATAAAATAAACATATAAATTAACAACCTAAATTAAATAAAATTAAATGTAAAATAAAAATAAAATTAACCTAAAATAAAATAAAATAAATACTAAATAAAAACCTAAACATAAAAAATAAACCAAAAAATAAATAAAAAATAAAACATAAACCCTAAACTAAAAAAAAAGAATAAGCTAATCCTAAAATAAACAAAATTAATTAAACATAAACTAATCTAAAATAAATAAAACCTAAACCTAAACCTAAAATAAACTAAACCTAAACCCTAAACTAAATAAAATAAAATAAACTAAAAATAAACCTAAGCTAAAAGAAAAGCTAAAATAAAAACCTATAACTTAAACAAAAAATAAATAAAAACCTAAACTTAAACCTAAAATTAAAAAATAAAACCTAAACCTAAAAAAAAATAAAATAAAATAAAACTAAACTAAAAAATAAAGATAACCCTAAACCTAAACCTAAAAAATAGACTAAAATAAAATACTTAAACTAAAATAAATATATTTCAATTAAATAAACCAAACTAAATAAAAATAAAAGATTAAATAAAGTAAAATAAATAATAAATCAGCTAAATAAACTAAATAAATGTAAGCATATTAGTTTATTTAATTCTTTTATAAACCCTAAACCACAACCTAACCCTCCAAACCCTAAACCTAAACCTAAACCTAAACCCTAAAGCAAATAAACCTTAAACCACAAACTGAACTAACTAAACCACCATAAACCACTAACCCTAAACTAACCCTAACCTAACTAAACCCAGACCCTAAACCAAACCACTCTAAACTATGGGTGGACCATAAACCCAACTCTACCCTACCAACTTAAACCATAAACCACCCTAAATCTAACCTCCATGACCTACCCTAAACCCGGACTTAAACCACAAAACCTGACCCTAAACTGACCACTAAACAACCTAAAAACCACTTAAATAAAACCTAAAATTAAATAAATAAAAAACTTAAACCTAAATAAAATAAAAATAATATAAAATAAAACCTAAATTAAAACATAAACCTTAAAATAAAAAATAAAAAAAAACCTAAAAAAATAAAATAAGAAAACCAAAACTAAACTAAAATAAAATAAACTTAAGAATAAATAATCTTAATAAAATAAAACTAATCATAAAATAAAATAAAATAAACTTAAAATAAAATAAAATAAAACTAAATAAAAAAATCTAAACCTAAAAATAAACCTAAAAATAAAAAAATGCTAAAATAAAAAAAAAATCTAAACCTAAAATAAAAATAAAATAAACCTAAACCTAAAATAAAATAAACTCAACTAAAATAAATCAAACCTAAACTTAAAATAAATTAAACCTAAACCTAAACTTAAAATAAACTAAACCTAAACCTAAACCTAAACTAAATAGAATAATATAAACTAAAAATAAATCTAAACCAAAACTAAAAAAAATAAAACCTAAAAATAAACCTAAAATAAAAACTTAAAAGCTAAACCTAAAAATAAAATAAAAAGCTAAACCTAAACCTAAAAATAAAAAATAAAACCTAAATAGAATAAATTAAATAATAGTTAAACTCAACTAAAAAATATACCTATACCAAAACCTAAAAAATAAACTAAAATAAAAAACCTAAACTAAAATAAATGAACCTAAAATAAATAAACTAAACTAAATAAAAATAAAAAATAAAACAAATAAAAAAACTTAAAACCTAAATCCTAAACCCTAACCCCTAAACCCTAAACTTTAAACCCTCAAACTAAACCTAAACCCTAAACCTACAACCCTAAACCTAAACCCTAAAATACCTAAACCCTTATCCTCAACACTAAACCCTAAACCTTACACCCTAAACTCTAAACTCTAAACCCTAAACCCTAACCCTAAACCTTAAACCCTAAAGCCCAAACCCTAAACAAAAACCTAGTGTAAGTAAATAAATTTTAAAAAGAACACCTAAACTCTAAAACCTAAAAAACATAATCCTAAACCCTAAGAATGGGTAGAACCTTGATGGCAGAAACATCACCATCAACCAGGATTAGTCTAGATCTGGCTGGGGAGGCGAAGGCAGTCGTGATAATTATCATAATGGTGGTGGGGGATCTAGAGGTGCTAGTGGATATCATCGTCATGGTCGAAGTAGTGGTGGTTATGGAGGTGAAAGGAGGGACAAAGGTTATAGTTGTGGTGGTGGCGCATCGAGAGATAGGGGATATGATGGTGGATCCCACTACTCGAAAGGCCGAGGAGGTTCTGATGGGAATTAGAGAAACTGAAGGATGATCATTCCGATCTACTGTTTATGGAACTATGTCTTTAAAATAAAAAATAAACTAAAATAAAATAAAGAAAAACCTAAATTAAACTAAAAAATAAAATAAACCTTAGAATAAAAAACCTTAATAAAATAAAAACTAAACATAAAATAAAAATAAAATAAACTTAAAATAAATAAAATAAAAACCTAAAAAAAACCTCAAAATAAATATAGAATTAGACCTAAACCCTAAACTAAATAAATAAATCTAAACCTAAACAAAAATAAACTACAACAACAACAACAACAACAACAACAACAAGCCTTAATCCCACTTGGGTAATGATAAAAATAAACTAAACCAAAATAAATAAAACCTAAACCAAAAAAATAAAATAAAAATAGAACTCAAATAAAAAATAAACCTAAACCTAAAAAATAAATTAAAGTAAAAATCCTAAACTAAAATAAAAAACCTAAAATAAATAAACTAAACTAAATAAAATAAAAAATAAACCTAAATAAAAAATAAACTAAAATAAATAAAAAATAAACTAAATAAACCTAAACCTACGGGTTTACTTAATTTAAAAAAAAACCTAAACCCTAACCCCTAAACCTAAACTAAACCCTAAACTAAATCTTTAAACTAACTTACAAACTCCCAAAAAAATCTTAAATAACCTTAAACGCTAAACCCTAAACCCTAAACCATAAACTCTAATCCTAAACCCAAAATTCTAACAAAATAAATCCTAAAATCTTAAATCATAAACACTAAACCACTACCCCAAGCCATAAACCCTAAAATACTTAACCTTAAACCCTAAACCCGAAACCCTAAACCTAAACTTAAGGTAACTAAATAAATTTAAAACTAAACATAAACCCTAAAATCTAATAAACATAAACCTAAACCTAAACCATAAAAATGCGCAGAACCTTGACGACTAGAACATCACCGTCAACCAGGCTCAGTCTAGATCTAGCGGTGGAGGTGAAGGTGATGACGTTATCGCATTGGTGGTGGGGGATTTGGAGGTGCTAGTGGATATGGAGGGGGTGGTTATGGACACAGGAGGAGCGATGACGAAGGTTACAGCTGTGGTGGTGGTAGATGGAGAGATCGGGGATACGATGGTGGATCCCACTACCCGAGAGGCTAGGGTGGTTCTTGGAAAGTGAAGAATGGCGCCCTACAGAACCCTAAGCCCAAAACCCTAAACCCTATACCTTAAACCTTAAACCCTAGGAAGCTAAAAACCTAAACCTAAAGTAAATAAAACCTAAAAAAAACCTAAACCAAAATAAAATAATAAAATAAAAACCTAAAAAATAAACCTATAAAGAAAACCTAAACCCTAAACTAAGAAAACCTAAACCTAAAATAAAATAAACATAAACAAAAAAAAACCTAAACTAAAATAAACTAAACCAACATAAATAAAACATAAACCTAAACCTAAACTCTAAATAAATTAAAATAAACTATAAATAGACTTAAACCTAAACTAAAAAAGAAAACCTAAAATTAAACCTAAAATAAAAACCTAAACCTAAAGCTTAAAAAATAAAATAAATTCCTAAACTTATACAATAAAATAAAAATAAAACTAAACTAAAAAAAAAAAACATAAACATAAAAATAAAAAATAAACTAAAATAAAAAACATAAATTAAAATAAATAAACCAAAAATAACAAATCTAAACTAAATAAAAATAAAAATACACCAAAATAAAAATACAAAATAAAATAAACTAAATAAACCTAAATCTATGAGTTTACTTAATTTAAAAAATAAAAAAATAAATAAAATAATAAAAAATAATAAAAATATAAACCCTAAACCCTAAACTCTAAACTCTAAAACTAATCCTAAACCCTAAACCTGAACCCTAAACCTACAACCCTAAACCCTAAACCCTAAACCTTAAAACCATAAACCCTAAACCCTAAACCTTAAAACACTAAACCTAAACCCTAAAACTCTAAACCCTAAACCCTAAACCCTAGACCCTAAAACTGACAACCCTAAACCTAGACCCTAAGCCTAATTCTACGAGTTTACTTAGTTTAAAAAAATAAAAAAATAAAAGAATAAAAAATAATAAAAATAAAAACCCTAAACCCTAAACTCTAAACTCTAAAACTAATCCTAAACCCTAAACCCTAAACCTACAACCCTAAACCCTAAACCCTAAACCTTAAAGCCATAAACCCTAAACCCTAAACCTTAAAACCCTAAACCCTAAACCCTAAAACTCTAAACCCTAAACCCTAAACCCTAGACCCTCAAACCTACAACCCTAAACCCCAAACCCTAAACACTAAACCCTAAAAATTGAAAAACATAAAAACTTAAACTAAATAAAACCTAAAATTAAAATAAATAGAAAAACCTAAATCTAAATAAAATTAAAAATTAAAAATTAAAAAATCTAAACTAAAACCTAAACCTAAACCTAAACCTAAATTTAAATATAAAATAAAATAAACAATAAAAACTAAACTAAAATAAAATAAATAGAAACCAAAACAAAACTAAAAAATAAAATAAAGCTAAAAATATAAAACATAAAATAAAAAATAAATGTAAAATAAAAATAAAATACACCTATAATTAAATAAAATAAAAACTAAATAAAAACCTAAACCTAAAAAATAAACCTTAAAATAAATAAAAACTAAAACTTAAACCCTAAACTTTTAAAAAAACCTAAACCTAAAATAAACAAAATAAAATAAACCTAAACCTAAACTAAAATAAATTAAACTAAAACAAAAAAACCTAAACCTAAAACCTAAAATAAACTAAACCTAAACTCTAAAAAAAATAAATTAAAATAAACTAAAAATAAACATAAACCTAAGCCTAAAAAAATAAAAACCTAAAACCTAAACCAAAAAAAAAAAGAACCTAAACCTAAACCTAAAAATAAAAAATAAAACCTAAACATAAAAAAGAAAATAAATATAAAACTAAACTAAAAAAAATATAAACCTAAACCTAAACGTAAAAAATAAACTAAAATGAAAAACCTAAACTAAACTAAATAAAAATAAAAATACACATAAATAAAAATAAATTAAATAAAATCAATAAACCTAAACATATTGGTTTACTTAATTATTTTTTAAAAAAAACCATAAACGCTAAACTCTAAATCCTAAACCTTAAACCCTAAACCTGCTATCCTAAACCCTAAACCCTAATCCCTAAACCTTAAACCCTAAACGTAAACCCTAACCCTCACCCTAAACCCTAAACCCTAAAACCCTAAACCCTAAACTAATTAACTAAATCTAAACTTAAAACCTAAACTAAAGTTTAAACCCCAATCCTAAACTATAAACCTTAAAACTATAAACCCTGAAACTTAAACCTAAACTCTAAACTCTAAACTTAAACTTAAAACCTTAAAACCCTAAACTAACCCCAACCTAAACCTAAACTAATCTAAACCTAAACTATAAATCCAACTAATCCCTTAAACTCCTAAACCTAAACCTTAAACCTCAAAACTATAAACCCCAAAGCTAAACACTAAACCCTAAAACCTAAACCTTAAATCATAACAACCTAAACCCTAAAACCCTAAAACCCTAAAACCCTATACCTAAATCAGAAACCCTAAACCCTAAGCCCTACACCCTAAAAACCTAAAAACCTAAACCTAAACCTAAACTAAATAAAGATTAAAAATAAAATAAATAAATAAACCTAAACATAAATAATTTTATAAAAAGAAAATAGGATAAAAACATAAACTAAAATCTAAACCTAAACCTAAAAATAAAATAAAATAAAAAATAAAAATAAACTAAAGTAAAATAAATAAAAACCTAAACTAAACTAAGAAGAAACCTAAATAAATAGAAATTAAAAATAAATTAAAATAAAAACTAAATAAAAACCTAAACTAAAAAAATAAACCTAAAAAAATTAAAAGAATAACCTAAACCCTAAACTAAGAAAAGCCTAAACCTAAAATAAAATAAAATAAACCTAAACCTAAACTAAAACAAGTTAAACTTAAAATAATAAACTAAACCTAAACTAAACCTAAACCTAAACCTAAATAAAATAAAATAAACTAAAAATAAACTTAAAAACATAAACTAATAAATAAAAGCAAAAAATAAACCTAAAATAAATACCTAAAGCCTAAACCTAAATAAAATAAAATAAAAACCTAAACCTAAATCTAAAAATAAAAAATAAAACCTTTAACTAAAAAATAAATAGAAATAAAACTTCACTAAAAAATAAACCTAAACTTAACAAATAAACAAAAATAAAAAACTTAAACTATACTAAATAAACCTATAATAAATAAACTAAATAAACCTCAACCTACAGATTTACTTAATTTAAAAAAAAAACCCAAACCCTAAATCCTAAACCCTAAACCCTAAAACTAACCTTAAGCCCTAAACCCTAAGCCTACAACCCTAAACCTACAACTCTAAACCCTAAACCCTAAACCCTAAACCCTAAAACCCTAAACTCTAAATCCTAAACCTTAAACCCTAAACCCTAAATCCTAAACCCTAAACCCTAAATCCTAAACCCTAAACCCTAGACCCTAAAACCCTAAACATCCTAAACCCTAAACCCTAAACCATAAACCAGAAACCCTGGAACATACAACCCTAAACCCTCATAATGGGTAGAACCTTGATGGCCGTAAACATCACAACTGCTCTGCCCAGATCTGGGTGGAGGTGAAGGCGAGATGGCAATTTTGAAGGGTGGGGATCCGGAGGTGGTGGATATGGAGGTGGTGGTCGGAGTAGTGATGATTATTGAGACAGGATGAACGATGAAACTTACATCCATGGTGGTAGCAGAGAGAGAGGTTGGGGATATGATTGTAGATCCCACTACCGAGAAGTGGGCAATAGTGATGGGAACCGGAGAAACCAAGAATGACCAAACCGATCTACCGCTATGGAACTATGTCTTTCTTGAGACGCCTTTACTTATCTAGAATTTTTTATTTGCTCTATGGGTGCCCATTTTGATCAATGTCATCACTTTGTTTTCTATTAAAAACACCTTAAACCCTAAACTAAAACTTAAACCCTAAACCTAAAACCTAAATCCTAAATCGTAAACCCTAAACCCTAGACCCTAAAACCTAAACTTTAAACCCTAAAAGCCCTAAAACTTAAATAGTAAACCCTAAACCCTAAACCCTAAATCCTAGACCCTAAACCCTAAACACTAAAACCCTAAAGCCTAAAGCCTAAACCCTAAACCCTAAAACTCTAAACCCTAAACACTAAAACCTATAACCCTAAACCCTAAACCCTGAAAACCTAAAAACCTAAATTTAAACTAAATAAAACATAAAAATAACATAAATAAAAAACTTAAACCTAAAGAAAAAAATAAAAATGTAAACCTAATCCTAAACCTAAAAATAAAAATAAAATCTAAACTAAAATAAAATAAATAAAAACCTAAACTTAACTAAAAAATAAAATAAAACTAGAAATAAAAAACTAAATAAAATTAAAGCTAAACCTAAAATAGAAACTAAATAAAAAGCTAAACTTAAAAAATAAATCAAAAAGTAAATAGAAAATAAGACCTAAACCCTAAACTAAAAAAAACCTAAACCTAAAAGAAAAATAAAATAATCAAAATAAAATAAACCTAAACTAAAAATAAACTATACTAAAATAATTAAAACTTAAACCTAAACATAAAATAAACTAAACCTAAACCTAAAGCTAAAGTAAATAAAATAAAATAAAATAAAAATAAACTAAACAAACTAAAAAAAAAATAAAACCTAAAATAAAGCTAAAATAAAACCTAAAACCAAAACTTAAAAAATAAAAATAAAAATAAAAACTTAAACCTAAAAATATCAAATAAAACCTAAACCTAAAAAATAAAATAAAAATCAAATTATACTAAAATAAATAAACCTAAAATAAATAAACTAAACTAAATAGAAATAAAAATAAACCTAAATAAATAAACATATAAACTAAATAAACCTAAACCTATTAGATTACTTAAATTTAAAAAAAAATATAAATAAACAAAATCTTAAACCCTAAACCACAAGCCCTAAACCCTAATTCCTAAACCCTAAACACTAAACCCAGCAACCCTAATCCCTAAACCCTAAACCCAAAATCCTAATCATAACACTAAACCTTAAACCCTTAACCATAAACCTTATACCATAATCTCTAAACAACCCTTAACCCTAAAACCTTAAATCAAATCTAAACCCTAAACCTAAACCCTAAACCTAAACTAAATTTAAACTAAACCTAAACTAACCTAACTAACCTAAACCTAAACTAAACCTAAACTTAAACCTTAAACCCTAAACCCTAAACCCTAAATCAGAACCCTAAACCCTAAACCCTAAACCCTAAAGAAAACTTAAACCCTAAACCTTAAACCCTAAACCCTATGACCTAATCCCTAAACCTTAACCTTACACCTTAAACCCTAAACCATAAACATAAACTTAAAGTAACTAAATAAATTAAAAGTAAATGGAAACCCTAAAAGCTAATAAAAATAAACCCTAAGAATGGGCAGAACCTTGATCGCAGGAATTTTACCGTGTGCTCGCTTTAGATCTCATGGTGAGGCGGGGTCAGGCAGTGTTTATCGTAGTGGTGGTGGGAGATCTAGAGGTGCTGGTAGATATGGAGGTAGTAGTTATGGAGGTGGGAGGAGTGATGGAGGTTGCATCCGTGGCGATGGCAGAAAGAGAGATCAATGATTTAATGACAGATCCCGCTACTCGAGAAGAAAGGGTGATTCTGATGGGAATTGGAGAAACTGAAGAATGGCCGATCCGATCTGCTGCTTAAGGAACTATATCTTCATAGTAAAGATTGTTCTATTTATCTTGGGTTTTTAATTTGCTCTATGTGTGCTAATTTTTTATCTATGTCATCGCTTGTGTCTTAGAAAAATAGGTGTGCTACTTGGTTGATAAAATTGAAAAGAAGAAATATTAAATCTAAATTTGTTCTCTATTAATAAAAACCATAAACCTGAAACCCTAAATCCTAAACTAAAACATAAACCCTAAACCATAAACCCTTACATGAAACCCTAAAAACCCTAAACAAAAAAATCCTAAACCTTAGACTAGTACCCTAAATCCTAAAACCTACAACCCTAAACCCTAAACCCCAAACCATAGACCCTAAACTATAAACCCTAAACCTTAAACCCTAAAACCTAAAAACCCAAAAAGCTAAACCTAAACCAATAAAACTAACTAATTAATAACTAAACTAAACTAATAACTAACTAAAAACTTGGAAAACTAAATAATAAATAAACTAAAACTAATAACTTATATAAAAACTAATAAATTAAAACTAATAATAACTAATAAAACTAATAAAACTAATAAACTAATAACTAAGCTAATAACTAATAAACTAATAAATAATAAACTAATAACTAATAATAACTAAACTAATAACTAAATAATAATAAAACTAATAACTAATAACTAAGTTAAATAAATAAACTAATAAACTAAAACCTAATAAACATTACCTAAACTAACTAAAAAATTAATAACTAAACTAATAATAAAAAACTAAAAACTTAAATAACTAAAATAATAAAACTAATAACTAATAACTAACTAATAAAAAAATAAAACTAATAAACTAATAACTAAATAAAAATTAAATAATAACTAATAAACTAATAACTAATAATTAACTAAAAGCTAAACTAAAAAACTAAATGATAACTAATAAGGTAATAAACAAATAAACTATAAACTAATGATAAAACTAATAATTAAAATAACTAAACTAATAAATTAATAACTAATAACTGATAAGCTAATAACTAATAATAACTAAACCTTAAAAACATAAATACCTAAACCAAAACTAAATAAAAATAATAAAAAAAACTTATACCTAAATAAAATAAAAACCTCAACTAAAACATAAAAATAAAAACCTAAACTAAAAGGTAAACTAAATAAACCTAAGCTATCAGTTTACTTAAATTAAAAAATAATAATAAAATAAATAAATAAATAACCCTAATCCTAAACCTTAAAAACCCTAAATGCTAACTCTTAAACCCACCCTAAACCTTAAACCCTAAACACTAAACTCTAAAACTCACCTTAAACCCTAATCCATAAACCCTAAACCCTAAATCCTAAATCCTAAACCCAATACTGAGAACCCTAAACCCTAAAACCTACAACTATAAACCCTAAACTCTAATCCCTAAACCCTAATCCCTAAACCCAGAAAACTTAAAAAGCTAAACCTAAACTAAATAATACCTAAAAATAAAATAAATAAAAATGATAACCTAAACCTAAACATAAAAATGAAATAAAATAGAAAAAATAAAATAAAAACTAAAATAAAATAACTATAAACCTAAACTAAACTAAAAAATAAAATAAACCACAAAATTAAAAACCTAAATAAAATAATAACTAAATGTAAAACAAAAATAAAATAAACCTAAAATAAAATAAAATAAAACTAAATAAAAACTTAAACCTAAAAAATAAACCTAAAAATAAAACCTAACAATAAATAAAAAAGAAAACCTAAACCCTAAACTAAAAAAAAACTAAACCTAAAATAAAAACTAAATAAAATAAACCTAAACCTAAACTAAAATAACCCTAAAGCCTAAACCATAAATCGTAAACTAACCGTAAATCCTAAAAACCTAAAATCCTAAACCTAAACTAAATAAAATCTAAAAATAAAATAAATAAATAAAACTAAACCTAAATAAAATAGATAATAAGATAAAATAAAAACATAAACTAAAACCTAAACCTAAACCTTAGCCTAAACCAAAACTTCAAAATAAAATAAAATAATAAGTAAAAACTAAACTAAAATAAAATTATTAAAAATCTAAATTAAACTAAAAAAATAAAATAAACTTAAACATAAAAAACTTAAATAAAATAAAAATTAAACATGAAATAAAAATAAAATAAACCTAATATAAAATAAAATAAATACCTAATACTAAAAAATAAATATAATAATAATTTAAAAACATAAATCCTAAATTTAAAAAAAACCTAAACCTAAAATAAAAATAAGATAAATCTAAACCTAAACTCAAATATAAAATAAACCTAAAAATAAAAAACCTAGATAAAATAAAAACAAAATGTAAAATAAAAATAAATTAAACCTAAAATAAAATAAAATAAAAACTAAATAGAAATGTAAACCTAAAACCTAAAATAAAACCAAAAAATAAATAAAAAAGAAAACCTAAACCTTAAACTAAAAAGAAAAAAACAAAACTTAAAAAAAAACTAAATAAACTAAATAAAATAAACCTAAACCCAAACTAAAATAACCCTAAACCTTAAACCATAAATCGTAAACCCTAAACCCTAAAATCTTAAACCTAAACTAAATAAAACCTAAAAATAAAATAAATAACTAAACTTAAATCTAAATAAAATAAAACAATAAGATAAAATAAAAACCTAAATGTAAACCTAATAATAAAATAAAATAAAAATATAAACTAAACTAAATTAAATTATTAAAAACCTAAATAAAACTAAAAAAATAAAAAAAACCTAAAAATAAAAAACCTAAATAAAATAAAATCTAAAACTTAAAAAAAAACCTAAAATAAAATAAAATAAAGCTAAATAAAAATATAAACCTAAAAAATAAACCTAAAAATAAATAAAAAATAAAACCTAAACCCTAAACTAAAAAAAAACCTAAACCTAAAATAAAAATAAAATAAGCCTAAACCTAAACTAAAATAAAAAAAAAACTAAAGCTAAACTTAAAATAAACTAAACCTAAACTTAAACCTAAGCTAAAACAATAAAATAAACTAAAAATAAACCTAAACCTAAATTAAAAAATAAAACCTAAAAATAAACCTAAAATAAAAACCTAAACCTAAACTTAAAAAAATAAAATAAAAATTGAAACATAAACCTAAAAATAAAAAATAAAACCTAAACCTAAATAAATAAAAATAAAACTAAACTAAAAAATAAACCTAAACATAAAAAATAAACTAAAGTAAAAAAACCAAAACTAAAATAAATAAACATAAAATAAATAAACTAAACTAAATAAAATAAAAAATAAACCTAAATATAAAAAAAATAAAATAAACTAAAATAAATGAAAAATAAACTAAATAAAATAAATAAACCTAAACCTACTGGTTTACTTAATTTAAAAAAGTAACAAATAAAATAAAAAGAAACCCAAACCCTAAAATCTAAAAACCTTAAACCCTTAATCCTAAACACTAAACCCTAAACCTTAAATAATAATAACTAATAAACTAACAAACTAATAACTAATAATAATAAATAATAACTAACAACTAATAACTAATAAACTAATAATAATTAGAAAACTAATAACTAATAAAACTAATAATAATAAATAATAACCTAAATGAATAAAAGAAACTAAAACTAATAAACTAATAAAATAAATTTATAACTAATAATTAAAAATAAAATAATAATAAAACTAATAATAACATAACTAATAATAATAATAAACTAATAAATAATAATAATAAACTAAAAACTAAAACTAAACACTAAAACCTAATAAAACTAATAAATAACTAATAATAACTAATAAATAACTAAGTAATAACTAATAAACCTAAATAATAAATAACTAACTAATAAAACTAACTAATAAACTAATAAACTAAAAACTAAAACTAAAACTAATAACTAAAAATAATAAAACTAATAACTAATAATAACTAATAATAACTAAAAACAAAACTAAACTTAACTAATAAACTAAATAACTAATAACTAATAATAATTAATAACTAACTAATAAATAATAAAAACCTAACCTTATGTCATATAGTTCAAACACTCTACAAACCTTATACTCAAAGTAATTCATCATGAGGTATTATTTATAAGTACTTTGTGCATCAAAAGAAAATGCATTTTTATCCAAAAGAAATTTTCTAGCATATTTTCACAAAAATCAAACAATAGGTGCATTCCTCTAATGAGGCATATGAAATCAAATTTCTCATTCCCAATTGCATTTTATGAAAGGATGTATTTTTTTTATCAAATTTGAAAAAAGTAAATATAGATACCATCCCTCTAAAAGTCGCATAAAAAAAATTTAGCTTGTTGTAATGATAGCATAATGTACAAGTAAACAAATAAATTCTTAAAGAATAATGCATTAAGGTTTATTCAAAATTCAATATTTATTATGCCTTGGTTATAATTATTTTACTCAACCATCAAATTGGTCAAAATAGATGGCCCAAAACCAATCAAATCAACCTATGGGGATTTATACATACCGCCACACTAAACCCGCTGTTTCGACTACCCATTCTCAGCGGTCCCTCACTGCTTCGCCGCCGCCGTCTCCAGCCTTTTCACTGACTTCATTCTATTTCGACCACGAAAGCGCAAAGACCTTTCTTCAACCCATGAAAGGCAGCCTACTAAGAATTTCGGCCGCTCGCGTAATCCAACCAAACCTTGTACCGCAGTGCAGAAATATCCGCATGGGTCCATAACCCCGAAAACTTACGCCCACACATACCTGCATACATCCACGGCCCTGCACCTGCTTCATGATCATAACCTTATGCTCCCATGAAGATATATTTTCTCAAAATGTATGGTTAACGAACCCAAAAGTTTATTGAAGAATCTGCTATTTTCAAATATTCGGCATATATATTTTTAGATTATTAAGATGATATCATCCAAAAATAGGGGGTAACTGATATGACCCTGAAAATTCCACTAGTCGAAGCACGAATCTTAACGTAGAAAGCAAGCTGATTAGAAATTAAAACTGATCGAGATCAAGCACTTAAAATATCATTGGAAACTTTGGGACATCAGTTAAATTCCTAAAAAGCTCTCAAATATGAAGTGTTTATAGTCAAATCGAGTGTCTCGACAGTAGTAACAAGTAAAAGATCTTACAATTCGACTTCATTTGAGCATTCAAATATACAAAATACATCATATGATCAGGGAATCATCACGTCCGAGGAGAGTGATTCGATTTTGCATGTATTTACTGAGACGCCACTCCTCCACCTATAAATAAATTTCATTCCTCATGAGGAAGGCCAGCAAGAGAGAGAGAGAGCTCTAAAGATCTTCCAAGTAATCATGTCCACTGACGGCCATTATCAACCACCGCCACGCCACCGCCTCCGCCGTTGATCCTCGCTGCCGATCTCGCTTTGCCTCCATCATGATGACTTCTACCGATTGTTCGCTTTTCTACCGGATTGTTTCTGATTGCCAAGAATTGTTCTCATTTTGATTGCTCCACGCTTCACCATCATCTCGCTACTACTAGAACTATTACAACCTCATCTCACATAGTTGTTGTTCATTTCTCATATAATTGTAATCCGATCGGAAGATCTTGTAGTGAAAGCTTTTTACCTAAGCCAGTTCCTGATTTTCCTTTCCTCTTCGAGGTTTTCCACGGGAAAATTATTGAGTTTCACTCTTTAAATACACGAAAATGGATTTCACAACAAAGCTAAGGCGTAAACTTTCACTCTACCGCGATTGGTTTTTTAGCACGCAACAATTACATTTTTTTCACGAAAATTAAAAATTAATGATAAATTAAATGTATAAAAGAAGAATTTACATAAATATCATATAATTTTTATATATTTACATATATAATACTTAAAATTAGATAATTATTTATCTAATATTTTCTATATTTAAAAAAGTGTATTTTATTTTTAAAAATGAATGATAATGATATTTTGATATAATATTGAAGGTTGCAGTGTTATATATATAAAAATTAAAATTTAAATACTAGATATATAAATATATAAAAATATATAGTATTTATATAAATTCTTCTATATAAAATTTTTTTTAAAAAAATGTCCAAAAATATTAGCAAAGATTATTTAAATCGGCCTGCAGCATAAATAAAGAAGTGGTCAGTACTTAGTCCAGGCTTTACTATTTAATAATTTGCACGCCTTCGAAAGCGATGGTCACCACACAACTAAAATAAAATAATTTGCTAAGCACGTGAACGTAAAATGCCGTGGCACGATTGCCTGAGCAATATTAGACTATTTAATCTTAAAAGTAATTTATTAATTTCCTAAATATTTTTAAAGGAATTGAGTTTGGGTATAACTAATCATTGAGTAATTTTTTGCTTAAAATAAATGTAACAATATGATATAATAAATATTATTTTAATATTATTAAAATGTTGTAATAATAATATTTTTATTAATTTAAAATAGAATATTCTAATTTAAGATTTTACATTTTACATATTTTGAATATAATTTTAAAATAAAATGTAAGTACATATTTTTTAATTACTTCATTTATTTTAATTTAAAATTTTTATTTATTTTTAACCATCTAATTGAAAATATAAATCTTGAATTTGAATAATTTTAAAAGTGAACATTTCTTTGAAAACCAATTCAACTCACCGATTTTCGTAGGTTGTGTAAAGACAATTTTGAATTTCAACCGAACTAGTCAACAGAATCGGTTCATGATCAAATCAGTTGGTCCGATTTGATGTTTAAAATCATGAGTTTATCTAATAAAATTTATATTTAGAATAAAATGTAAACATAATTGTGGAATAAAATAATTTACTTAAAGCTTATCTGTATCAAATTACCAATAAATATATATATATATATATATATATATATATATATATATATATATACATATTTTAAATTGTAAACTAATAAACCCTTAGTAGAAGGTAAAATCTATTCAACCTATATCAATAAATAAGTAAAAGGCCAAAAGTTGACTTATGATTGAGCAACTTTGAGTTGCCACATTGGTAACTCAATTTTTAATAAAATTTATTATTTATTTTTTTAATAATATCATATTTTAGTCTCGCATGCTAAACTGAAGTAAGTAGTAGTGATTTAGAATGGTTAAATATTATCTCACTTGAATATATGGCTTCAAGGCTTCCAATTATATGAAATTCGAGCAATTTGAGCTAAATAAACTTATTACAAACTATATGAGCCAAACACCTACCATAGATTTACGAACAATTTTGAACACGAGTCAAATTCAAACAAATAAATTTTTAAACAAGTCAAATACGAATAAGCAGCAAACTCTCTTAAACTCGACTCGTTTACACCCCCACCTCACACTATAAATCATTTGAGTTACATCATAAGATAATACTTCTTACTCTTTAAATTAATGATAATAATTATTATGGATATTTATTTTATAACATAATCTATTATCTTATAAAATTACACATATAATTATTATAACTTATGTTTTTTAAAAAAAAATTAACATCATTCATACCTCATCTATATTTCTAAAACTATAATAATTACATGTCATTTTTAAACCTCTTAGTTAATAAATATTGATTAATATATAATGCAATATATAATATTATGAGAGAAAAACTCGGCACATAATAAAAAAAATACTTTTGTAATTAAGGGGTCATTTGGGATCACTTTTATTTTTTATTTTTTATTTTATATATTTCACCAAAATTTTAAAATATTAAATTAACACAATTAAATATGCATCTAGTTTTTATTTATTGAATGCTGATAGAAAGCTAATTAGAGTTTAACAATAATAACACCACCAGCAAAGAGATGAAATCAAATGGTATGAGAGTTAAGTATACTTTTAAAAAATGTTTAAGATATTAATATATTATTAGTTGCTCATATATGTGAGATGAATATAATTAATCCTAAAAATAAAAATATGTGTAGTTCATAACTAAATATCTTTTATCTTATAATATATTTATTTTATTAATTATTACTACACAACTCAGTCATGGTCATTAAAAATTTGCTGATTATTAAATTCACGTAAAATTGTTATGGAAATATAGTTTTAAAATTTTCTCTATCTTATTTTTTTATCAATTTTTAATGTCAATACATTAAGATTTTTTTTTTCGGAATTATTGATGGGACAATATAATATTTTTCGATTTATTTGTTTTTTATATTCCATCTCCATGGTGTGTAATTTTTCAAAAATAAAAATAATAAATAAAATTAAAGGCCCACCGAACAGCTTTTTGGCGTATTAGGAGGGCATCTTTTCTATGAACAACTAGCTGGCTATCACATGACTCTCTGACCACGTCAGCTTCTTCGAATTCGAACTGGTCAAAATGACTCAAATATATATTTTGATAATTTATAAATTAATATAAAAAAAAATCATTATATTAAATTCAGTTAAAATAATATTTACGTACATAACTCCTACTTGTATATTTACAAATCAATCAATTTTTAGACCTCAATTTTTTAGATTATTACCCAATTATTAATATTTAAAATAAAATTTCAACTCATTTTTTTAAAATTTTCTTAAAGATTTAATCTAATATATATATATTTCAAAAATAGAGAGAAAAGGAAGTATTAGAGAGAAGATAATTAGGTTATCGAACCATTTATAAATTATTTTTAAAATTGTAAAATAATTTGTGTACATTTTTATTTTTTTTCTATATTTCTGACAATATTTATTTTTAAAATTGTAAAATAATTTGTGTGTAAATTTTTGTTTTTTTATATTTCTGACAATATAAATTTAATGATTTATATATATATATGATATATAAAAATTAATATTTTTTAATTATTTAGTATTTAATCAATGCTAAGACCGCTTTGAGTAAGGAGTGAGCCGCTCTAAAAGAGGCATAATAAATGACACTTTAGTTTATTGTTTGAAAAGTATGTAAATGAGTGTAAAAGAAAGAACTCTTGTGTGCTCAATTCAAAATTTATTTTGTTTCAGATTCTACCATTTATATATGCGTCGAAATGGACGCTTTAACTAAATGAGCTAACTTTAACACTCAGTCGTCAACAAAGCTTTTGATGGAGGATTCAACCTACCTTTTCAGATAATAAAAGTTTTAATCACTGCCATTCTTGTGATTTGTGATAAGTAAATGTATGTATATATAATAATAATAATAATAATAATAATAGTAATAAATAATAATAATAAATTAAAATAATTGTAATAAAATAATAATAATAATAATAATAATAAATAAAAATAATAGTAATATAATAATAATAATAATATAATATAATATAATTTAATTTAATTTTTTTTCGAAAAGTTGAATACGATCGAACAATGATTGTAATGCAGTTATATATCGGTTTAAATGTCTGTTAGATTCTAGTTTAGTTAACGAAATAACACAGCCTACATAACATTAAACACGAGCTGTTCTTGAACAAAGAGCTTTTTTGATAGTCCTACACACACCTGAGGGCTTGAAACAGATTCCAATTTGTCATTATTTTTTTATATTTAAAATTTTCAAATTTACTATTAACTAATCATGTACTCAAATCTCAAATAATAAATGATGGCATATTTATTCATGAATATTCTGGTCCTAATAAGACTAGCTAGATGACAAAAATTATAGAGATAGAGGAGAGAGAGAGGGAGAGTGAGAGAGAGAAAGAGGGGGGGGGAGGAAGAGAGAGAAAAAGAGTGAAAGAGAATCGTGAAAATCCACTATAATTTTATAAATATTATAAAATGATATAATTTTATAAATACCTTTCTACCCCTTTTTTAAAGGTGAAGAAGAGACATCATAAAAAACGGTAAAATAATAATTGATAATTACATATATGGACTATCAATAGTGGAAAGCACACCCACCACCGTTCTCTTTCGGTTGGGCGGCGCATGAACCTCCTGACCACGCTCGATTCTCTCCGCGAGGAGTCCTTCGAATATCGGACCGTTATGTGTGATGATGAATGTATTAGTGACAATTAATCCACATCCCCACCAACAAGATGAGTGGGTGTTGGGTGGATCCCCTTCAAAAAATAGTACAAACACATATATGTGCCTCCTATCATGAGTGTTGTGAGCCCTTATATGAGTCGAGTGCTAAGAGCAATATCTAAGGCAAGTTCGTGAGATGAGTGTCAAGCGCCAGAACCAAATAATAAGGCTAAGTGTCTCTACTAAAAATATTGGGTGAGTCTCTATAACAAATATTCTTCAGCCAGTCCATAACATGCTCCTTTTCTGGATTGACGAGTCATCTAAGAGGTATTTTATTCCCTATAAGACAAGAATGTGTGCCTCATAAGCTCTTTATTACTATCATCTACTATATATATTATGCTGAATTATAGAGGATTTAAATTGAGGTTAATGAAGGATTTAATAGTAGATTAATAAACTAAATTTTTTTATGTCATAATTAAAGATGAAGACTTCTTTAAGATAAAATCACAAGGAATTGTTTAACAATAATATAGATTTAAGTTACACCAAATTCAAATTTAACTCAAATCCTCTTTGAGCATAAAATTTATGACCTCATATTTGAGAGAAATTATTACGGAGTCCGGATGTAGTGTTATATTCAAACTCCAAATAAAATAGCATCATGTGACACTCATTAGCATATAGCTATTGTGTATTACAATAAATTGTTATGTATTATTGTATTATATATAACATCATCACATGTAATATAGTAGTAATAAATAATAATTTACTTTATAAGATTTATTTGGTTCCGCATTTAAAATGCAAAGATAAAATGAATTCGATAAAAAAGAATTACTTTACTTTAATTAAGTTTTATAAATTCACTTTATTTTTTTCGTTTGGTTAAGAAAATGTAATGTAAAGTCGAAGGTTTTGACGACTAATTTACCAAAACTAAAAGTTTAAATGGGTACATTTGAAGACATCAAATGCACACAACTAATGTAAAATAATAAACAATTATATTGATTGATTGGGCCACATAACGCCTATTAATGTCTAGATATAAAATTATATTTAGACTCACACCTTTTTCATAGAGATGATAAACTTATTAGCATTAACCATTAAGTTTTCATAATTTAAAATTATATTTGGTCGATATCTCGAAAAGTTCCCCTTGAGTTATTATTTGGCCCATTAATTTTAATCAAATTAAAAAAATTAATATAATTTTAAAATAATCCTTGATATGACCCTAAAAGTCCTCAATGACGCATTAATCTTGATGCCAAAGCAGTCGATCAAATTGAAACTAGAGATCAAGTAATTTAAAATATCATCAAACTTTGAGACATCGCTAAATTCCTAAAGCTCTCAAATATGGAGTGTTTATAGTCAAATCGAAGGCCCTCGACGGTTCCAATAAGCCAAAGATCTTACGACTTTATTTGAGCATTCAAACATACAAAATACATCATATGATCAAGGGAATCATCAGTCATGGAGAGGAGTGGTTTGATTTTGCATATATTTATAGATCACTTCAATCTATAAATAGCTCATTCCTCATATGAGGGAGCCCAAGAGAGAGAGAGCTCTAAAGATCCTCCAAGCACAATCCACTGACGGCCGCCAACCATCGCCGCCGCCATCCCGCCACCACGATTCTCGCAATTGTCACATCGCTGTTTGCCATCACCGACTACTATTGTCGGCCATCACCGCTAACATCATCGCCAACATCGCCAACATCGCCATCAACATTATCGCCAATATCGCTGCCAACATCGCCATCAACATCGCCGCAACATCGCCTATTACTAAGAATCCCCTTTCATATACAAGTCTATAATCCCGTGATCGGGAAGATCTTGTACTCAAATGCATACATAAGCTTTTTACCGGCTAGCCCGTGATTTTTCCCTCTTTTTGAGATTTTTCACGTAAAAATTCTGGAGTTTTATTTTCCACACTTTTTATACATGTGTTTGTGCTGGATTTCACAACGAAGCTAAGGCAAAAACTTTTACTCTACCGGAACTAGTTTTCTAGCACGCAATAGTTTGGCACCGTCTATGGGATACAACCCTTCAATCACAATTCCTGTGAACACCCTCGTTATACGCAATACTGTAATAACCAGCCTCCCTCCAACTCCCATCACTCAAACTAATCCTTGAACCAAGGATGCCAACTTTCCTCACTTCTCGATAGCGGACCACTGGTGAAGACGCCGGAAATCTCTTTAGAAGATGTGGTGAATGGAAGAGTCTCAAAATGAGATGATCCGACTTTAGGAACACAATACAACCAAAAAACACATCTCCCCAAGATCGATCGTTAGCTGGGGGAGGTCAAAATGCTAATTTCCTTGACGCTGAAGTTCCTCAGCGTAGAGACTATGATGCTGATCTCGTTGACACCGCTAATTCTACTCATCCATCACGTGCAGCTTAACCGACTACTAATCCACCAATTATTGCTGATAGCTTGACACATTCTCGTCCTGTTGACCTCACTCATCATGTTATAATGCGTGTAATTATGAGCTTAATGCAAGACAATTTTACCTCCAAGATAGAAATCATCTTCCCTCACCGGCTATGAGGAATCTCACCTTTAGTTGAAGCTATTCTTCAACATCCTATTCCCGTGGTTTCAAGCTTCCGAACATTGATTCCTATGATGGGGCGACTCACCCACATGAACACATCGACCATGTGACTATCATGCATATCCAACGAGCTTTGACACACCGCTTTGTCGTCTTTCCGCTACTCCCAAGGGGACAAGCTCGCACTTGGTTCTACTCCCTTCCAAGGGAATCCATCCATACCTTTGGCAAACTCGCCAAGATTTTTGTAGAATAGTTCATTACAAACCGGAGGATCATTAAAGATTCCTCCCATCTCTCCAGCATTCATCAAAACGAGGACGAATCACTTAAGGAATACTTCCAAAGGTTCTCCTTAGAAGCTCGCCAAATACCCGAGTGACTCAACTATTAAGAAGAGTTTTCCGAGGACTCCGCCCGTGGCCTTTTACTCATCACTAATAGACACGGTCCGCTTCATATTCGACTTGGTTCATCGTGTGGAAGCACAAATCTCTGCTGATGAGGCTATTACTGCCCATCGCAAATAATTTGAGCAATCTACAGGAAAACGTAAAAGCACCCCAGGGAATGCGGACCGACAGTCTTATCAAAAGAAGCAACAAGACAGTCGTGATCTCCCTCCACGACCCCCATATCAACGACGTGAACCATGGCCCGAAAAGGAATACACGCCGCTGAACACATCTCGTGTTAACCTCCTAATGGCTATTCGAGATGAAGAAAATATCAAGTGGTCGCATCCACTGAAACCAAATTCGAAAATCGAGCATATTGTCACTTCCATCAAGTCGGGACATACTACTGAGGCATGCAAACAACTCAAAGAAGAAATTGAGAGGCTCATTCAACAAAGATATCTACGTCGATTTGTGAAGAATCAATCGACTCAAATAAACATACCTCCAATTGGGGGGCAACCAGGACAATCATCACAGAAATAATAAAATAATCATCAAACAGTTGGAGAAATCAAAACAATCGTAGGAGGACCAATACTATCTAATCAAGTTCTCATTACCATCTCTCAAGAGCGGAAAGAAAGAACTCTGCATCGATCATTCCATCACTTTTAATAACTCGATTTAGAAGGAGTACATGTTCCTCATCAAGATCCACTTGTCATCAGGATCGGATGACCCATGCTATAATGTTAAGAGAATTTTGATTGACAATGAGAGTTCTATTGATGTCTTATTTTACTCCACATTTTTAAACATGTTGGAGAAAGCTCCAACCCGCAGACCATTGTACGATTTGATAATCCTGCGGCAGTAAAGACAATCACCCTTCCTATTATCCTTGGTGAATTTCCTCGACAAGTGGCTCATTTAATCCAATTCATGGTGGTCATGTCAGATTCAGCATATAACGCTATCTTTGGAACCCCTCAATTAATTTCTGCATACTTCAAGATCTCATCTTAAGATGAAATCTCCAACCCCGTTGGAGTTGGAGTGTGAAAATCAACGATACACAATCATGTTATCTCAAACAAGCTCAACCATGCCCTTCTGTGACCTTCAGCATCGAAGATTTAAATTTTTGAGATGAAGAAGTACCCCAAAAAGCTTTGTCTGTAGAAGATTTGCTCTTTGTTGCATTATCAGATGACCAACCATTACTCAAAGGTAAGTTGGATCTCGCTTCACGAACAAAGGGAAAATACATAGACTTCGCGAAATCAAGACATCTTCGCTTGGAGTCCGAAACCGGAGTGACCCCAATGTGATCATGCACTCTCAAGATCGATCCGATATTCAAACCGATCATCCGAAGAAGTTTAAGTTTTGCCCTCGATTCCAAGCTATATTGAGCAAGAAGTTAACAAGCTTCAGAAGCGGATTCATACGAGAGGTACATTACCCTACATGGCTAGGAATGTTGTCATAGTTAAGAAACAAACGGAACATGGAAAAATGTGTATTGATTACACCGACCTTAACAAGGCTTGAAAGATAGTTTTCCTCTTCCTCGAATTGATCGGTTGATGCTACATCCGGACATCAAATGCTCGCCTTTTTTGATGCTTACTCGTTACAACCAAATAAAATGAACCCAACGGATGAAGAAGCTACAGCATTTCAAACATATAAAGCTTTATATTATCACCAAGTTATGCCGTTTGGATTAAAAAATGCTAGTGCTACCTATCAAAGCCTTACGAATAAGGTCTTTAAAGACCTACTAGGTCGCACAATGAAGGTATATGTGGATGACATATCAGTGAAAAGCTTGGAAGAATCACAACATATTTCTGACCTAGAAATATACTTTAACCTTCTTCGACGTTATAACATGCGACTCAACCCGACCAAATGTGCTTTTGGGGTTACGTCAAAAAAATTTCTTGGATTTATGGTAACCCACCGTGGGATAGAGGCCAACCCCGAGAAAATCAAAGCTCTCAAAAATATGATTCCTCCAAAGTATATTAAGGAAGTTCAACGTTTGAATGGATGAATTGCTGCGTTATCCTGTTTCCTAGCTCATTCTGGGGATAGATACTTGTCATTCTTTAGAATATTAAAAGGAGCTAAAAATAATAATTTTCAATGGACTGATGAATAATAATTTTCAATGGACTGATGAATGTCAGTATGCTTTTGAGCAGCTAAGGGAGTATTTAGCATCTCCACCCCTACTATCCAAGCCTATTCAAGGAGAGATGTTATACTTATATCTCAGCCTCTTCCACGCGATAAGCTCGCTTTAGTGAAGAAAGTGGGATACAACGCCAATTTATTATGTCAAAATTCTCTCGATATAGAAAGTTGTTATCCACTTGTCGATAAGGTGGCTCGGCTTTAATTTTCTCTCAAAAATTGCATCCATACTTCCAAGCTCACACCATCGGTTTACACTCATTTACATTATACATCAAAAGAAACCGTAAGTATCCGGGAGGTTAATCAAGTGGTGTAGAATTGGAGAGTTTGATATAAATTTTCTACCTCGCCCTGCTATAAAGTCTCAAGTACTCGCAGACTTTATAGTGGAATGCACTGCCCCAACTCCAGAGGAGCTATCTGCTATGTGCCTTTCGTCCCCTCAATGGACCCTCTATGTTGATGGAGCTTTAGGAAGTACTGGTGCTGGTGCGGGAATCTTACTTATTTCCCCCCAGCAGAATACCTTAGAGTATGGACTTCGCTTAAAATTTTCTGCAACTAATAATATGGCTGAATATGAGGCTCTTATAGTAGGGTTGAGACTCTCCATTGACTGTGAAGCTCAATAATTAGTGATACACACTGACTCTCAACTTGTTGCCTCCCAAGTTGAGGGAAACTTTAATGCTCATAATCCACAGCTAGCACAATACCTCCACTTGGTGAAGTCTCTTCTTGCCCATTTCAAGACACATCAAATCATTCACATACTGCGAGAGAAGAATACTCGAGCTGACGCTCTTGCTAAGCTTGCTTCATCTACTACTGGGGATATATTTAAGAGAAGACATGCTGAAGAAATACATTTCCCGAGTATCCAAGGGTCATGGGTAATTCAAGCAATTGATGAGATAAAGGAACATTCGTGGATGGACCCCATCCTGTCTTTTCTACAAGAAGAAACTCTTCCTGAAGACCCAACTTCTGCAATTCATCTCCGAAGACAAGCTTCAAACTTTACTATTATCGGAGGTGAACTATACAAACGAGCTTTCCCTTGACCGTACCTCAAATGTCTCTCACCTTGAGGTCGACACATTAAGAGAGGTCCATTCGGGGATATGTGGAGAACACTAGGAGGAAGGGCTAGCCCTTAAAATTATAAGGCAAGGGTTCTATTGGCCTACAATGAAACAAGACCTTGAGTTCATGAAAAATGTGCAAGTTGTCAGTTGCACTCTAACATCTCTCACATGCCGCATACAGAGCTCTCATCCATTCAAAGCCCGTGGCCTTTTGCTCAATGGGGGATAGATATCATGGGACCTTTTCCGATAGCATCAGGGCAACGAAAGTTCATCATTTTAGTCGTCGACTACTTCACTAAATGGTTGGAAGCCGAACCACTTGCTAAAATTACGGAGGCAAATGCTAAATAATTTGTTTGGAAAAATATAGTATGTCGATTCAGTCTTCCTGCAAAGATCATCACTGACAACGGAACACAATTTACTGGAAAAGTCTTTACGTCCTTTTGCAAAGATCTTCACATTCAGCTGCTGCATACGGCTATAGCACATCCTCAAACTAACGGATAGACTGAAGCTACCAATAGGACTATACTCAAAGGACTCAAAACACGTCTCAAGAAGGCCGGGGGGCAATGGGTTGATGAGCTTTCTAATATTCTTTGGGCTTACCGCACTACATCGGGCACCTCGACTGGTGAGACACCGTATAACTTGTGTTTCGGCATAAAAGCCATTATACCAGTAGATATCGGGGTTCCAAGTCCAAGAGTTCAATTATTCGATCATGACGGTAATGAAGAAAACTCAAGACTGGACCTACTCAAAACTCGTGACATGGCCCCTACTTCGTGCTTCCTATCACCAAAGGGTAGCTCCACTTCAACTGTAAGAGTAAAACCTCATTCCATATCTGTCGGTGACTTGGTCCTACGAAGTCTCGAAGTTGCAGGCAAAGGCCCTCAACGCAATAAACTCTCACCTCTTTGGGATGGCCCATATGTGATTATAGCTATGGTGAAGCCAGGAACTTTCAAGCTCAAGGATTCAGAGGGAAAAATTTTACCTCGAACTTGAAATATTGAGAATCTCCGAAAATATTATCAGTAATTCCTACTGCATAATTATCGCAGCTTTTATTTTGTCTCATTTATCATTTCCTCTTCGTGTAGCCAACCCCACTTAGTGGGATAAAGACTTGTTATTGTTGTTGTTGTTGTTGTTGTTGTTGTTGTTGTTGTTGTTGTTGTTGTTGTTGTCATTTTCTCTTAAAACTCATATCCGTGTTAAAATCGTCTTATGATTATATCACTGAACTTATCAGAGTAATGAATTTATAGCTTTCTTCTTACAAACTTATTTTTTCTTCATTTAATTCTCACACTTGAGAAATATACAACTCACGTTATATCTCAATTGGAGCATGATCAATCCCAATGGGAATTTTCACGACCTCTTCCACACAGGTTAATGTCATCGAGTGAAGACTCTGACAAACAACCTAGGATAGGTCAAAAGGTCCTTGGTGGACTTCTCACGGCCTCTTCCACACAGGTTAACGTCATCGAGCGAAGACTCTGACAAACAACCTCGGATAGGTCAAAAGGTCCTTGGTGGACTTCTCACGGCCTCTTCCACACAGGTTAACATCATCGAAGACTCGACAAACAACCTCGATAGGTCAAAATCGGATTCAATTCAACCTCATCCGTGCAGAGTCCGAATAATATTCCAACCAATTACCTCGGATAGGTAAAAACAAAATAAGAGCGCATCATCTAAAAAAAATAATAGCATTAACATGATGATATAAGAAATAATCAAGATTCTGATACACACTAATAATAATACATAAAAAATAAAAAAATAAAATGCATCCTCAAGTGATGCTACATCATATCAGTTGGTGATATCAACATCCTCCTCACCACTAAGAGATACTTCCTTGGACTCACTCTCAGCTCCTTCATCTCTTGAATCGGACGAAGAGTCTTTGGATACTTGGCTAGGAGACAGATCCTCAATACTAGCTCCAGTCTTGCGATGTACTAAACGGATTCCCTTTAGGAACCCTCGGATGAAGCCCTCCTCTAAACATTGGTGCTCCAAGTCCTTCACTTCAACATCAAGTATATGATTACGAGCTTCTCGAATATGGTGTAGTGTACCAAGATAGCAGAGTTCTTAAAGTCTTCCACCGCCTTCAAGGAGATTTTATTTGCTTCCGACATTATATGCTCCTTCTCAGAGCGATCATGTAATGCTTTCTTCTCAGGTTCGAGCTCTCTTCTCAAGTGCCTTAAGTCTTTTCTCTTTTGTGAGTCTCTGTCTTCACCTCAATCAGCTCATCGAGTGCTCCACCTCTTGGCAGAGAGAAAGAGAAGTCAACATGTTTGCTAGCTCGATTCACCGGTCGGTGATCCTCCAAAGTCGCTTCTTTACTTTAATACTCATCTTTCGCTCATACTCGCCTTGCAGATATTTTATCTTCACAAATTCAGTATTCCACTCATCTAAAGTGACACCCAAATGAGCCATCTTCTAATGTTTGAGTTACCTGTATAAAAAAAAATTGTCACAAATATTACACAAAAGAAAAGAAGAAGAAAAGAAGAAAAAAGGGAAGATAACGTACCAATTCATCTGCTCGTTGACGTCCAGTATATATGTGATTTAACACCTCTTCAGGAATGTACGGCTTCGAGAAATGAACTCCCCCATTATGAGTTGAAGCAATAAACTCTCGAGGCCAAGCGGGGTGAACATCTTCTTGAGATATCGGCGTAGTCACTTGATGCATGTCTTCTTTTTCTTTAGGGAAGAAACATTGCCACCACCCTGATTTCGTGGCGGGCTTCGAGCTTCTTGAAAGAACCTTATGAATATGAGGAGACCTTTCATCACCTTTACTTGACCTCTTTAGTGGAAAAGAATGAGATCTCCTCGGATAGAAAGGCCAACCTTGAACATTCTATCTTCTTATATATTTGTCAATGGCGTAACTCATCTTTGCAAGCTTACATCGAGAGATATCAAGAGTTGTCGATCTCATTCTCGACATCGGAATGGATCGGAAGGTCATTCAATCTTCCCATCTCGGGAAGGCCCACTCATTTTTCACAAAGAAGAATCCATTAGACCAATTTTTAGGCGGATCCGCTAAAAATTCTATCCAATTCTTTATAGCAGATAAGAAAACGTCCTTGAGCATCACATGTGAATCTACACATTGGCACAAGTATGTGATATTCAAAGTAACACCGCTCTCGAAGAGACCAACCAACGATGACCACTAAAGCCGAAATGAAAATTGTGACAAAGCTACACCACATGTTTTGAAGATCTCAATCAACTTCGGGAGCTAAAGGGAATCGATCCAACGAAGAATCATCTCGAAGCAGTGAAGTATCCGGAGGTGAAGCGAGCTCGATCGGACCTCTTGGCAACAATAGCCACCAACTCATTAGAAATGAAATTTCTTACGGAACACCATTAAACTCGATGTGATAAGGGATGGTATAGATATATGCCTTATGGGTTATCCTCCTCATTATGAAAATACATGATGAATAAGTAAAGAGGGAGAGAAATGACAAAATCTGAATTATCTGAAAATTTTGTGATGCTACTCACTCACCCCAATACTTGGGCATACCCTTTTCTGACTCTGCCGCTCATGGATAGCTTAGGCAAGGATATTTCACCTCGATCGACGAAAGGACATGCATACATATGAGATCAAAAGAAAAGGGGAAACAGAGAGAAACTATTCCTCCCGATGATGCTACGCCAATTACACGAGTCATTCAAATGACTCTTCGCTTCCCCATCTTGGCAATTATCATCCATTGAACCATCCATCGAAGTTTGAAGAAATCCAATTTCTCACTACGGGTCTTGATCGCCTCCAAACCCGGTCGGTCCGAGGTTAGTTGACACCTCTTTCGAGGGAAAACTAGAGCCTTGCCGTATGAACTGCGGGTCTTGATCGCCTCCAAACCCGGTCGGTCCGATGAGATCAGTTGACACCTCTTTCGAGAAAAAGCGGAGCCTGTGAACTCGGGCCATCCTCAGAACAACCCTCACTCAAGAAGAAGAGAAACACAAGTGTTGAAGAAGTGTGCCTTCTCCCGCCCTGGGGTTTTATAGACCTAGGAAAAAGGGTAAAATCATCAAAAACCCAAAAGCGCCAAACGCTCAAATCAAACGTCGTTTGGGCGGCATGCCAGCGACCACAATATTAGCGTGGTCAGGCAGCCCATGCTCGCCGGTCATGGCCCACTTCATGGCAAACGCCAGCAGCCGTTACCGCGCGTTGCAGCTCCGCCAGCGGTAGCGCCCGCTGTGACCCTGCGGCAGCCATGGTTCCGCGACCGCCCAGGCCGCCTGCTGACGCTTCCGGCCGACCCCGCCGCCCATCTGACCGCGCTTTAAACCGCGCTACCGGCCTGCGCGGCCTCCATGCATGCGCAGCGTGCATGACGCCGCGAGTTCAAACCGGATGGGTCATAACCTCGAAATTTTATGCTCGCACATACATATTTGTGCGTGCATTCCGTAGTCGTAATCTTGTACATGAAGATATGTTCTCTCGTGGTTAATGGACTGCAGATTTCATTGAAGAATTTGCTATTTTGAAGTACTTGGCACATATATTTTTTGATGATTGAGATAATATCATCCAAACATATTGACCGACCAAATTCCTCTGGTCACGAATCTTGATCTTGATGAAAGCAATCAAAAAAAAGCGGTGAGATCAAGCACTTAAAATATTATCGAAACTTTGAGACATCGGTTAAATTCTAAAAGCTCTCAAATAGTGTTTATCAAATCGGCGTCTACGAGCGGTTCAAAAGCCAAAGATCTTACAATTCCGACTTCATTTGAGCATTCAATTATAGAAAATACATCATATGATCAAGGGAATCATCATGAGCCGTCTGATGGAGAGGAGTGGTTGGGATTTTGCATGTATTCTGAGACACCACTCCCGATCTATAAATAGCCTCATTTCATATGAGGGGAGCCGCAAGAGAGATGAAGAGCTCTAAAGATCCTCCAACCGATCGTGAACTCGACGGTCGTCAACCGTCGCCGTACGCCGCCGGCGATTGTTTCTTGTCGTTTTGTCATCATCATACTATCGTCGGTCAATCGTCGATCGTCGTCCATCAATTCTATGTCCCTATCTCATATACAAATCCCGGTCGGGAAGATCTTCAAACATACATAGTGAAAGTTTTCTTATCGGATTTTTTCTTTCCCCTTTTGAGGTTTTTAAAATTCAGGTTTTATTATCCACACTTTTTATATATGTGTGTGTACTAGATTTCACAACGAAGCTAAGGTGAAAATTTTTACTCTATCGAAATTAATTTTCTAGCACACAACAATCCTTAATCTTCAAACCAAATTATCTACCCAAAGGATATGCTTTATCATTTTCCCAGCATTGAATTCCCCCGCGAGTCACCAGAAACGACACATGTCATTGATTCCTGCCTATAAATAGACTGCGAGCCTCCCTGTTCTCGTTGCAGCTTGCAGAATCTCATAGCAGAGAAATTAAACAATTCTTCTCTCTTTCCTCTCTTCTCAACCTTATGGCCATGTCAGCATCACATGACGCTTCAAAAAGCTGCCGCCTGCCATCTCCTCCACGTCAGCAGGCTTCTCTCCAACATTTGCCACCTCAGCGAGCTTCGGCGGGGGTGAAATGGCGGCGGCGAAGGAGGACGACGGTGAGATTGGGCGGTCGCCGCCGAGGTTGGGTGTGGCGGACTGGGAAGGCTTTCGTGAACACGCTGCGGCGCATAAAGCTGCGGTGGATGGCGGCGCAGTACGCTGGTGCTGTGAAGAAGCTGAAAATTTATTACTCGGGGCTTTTATGGGATTTAGTGGAAGGCACCGCCGCCATGGAGGCGGCTCAGGTGAGAAATTTATCAGAGACTTACTTCACCGTTCCGATCTAGCCGGCGACCACCTATTACAGTGGCTTTGAGCGTTTCCGTAAGGTGAAATGAAAATAAAAAGAAAACAAGTTTATCTTCTGCGTTTGTATTATATACACTTTTTTAATGAAAAAAAGATTGTGCTAAGGGAAATCATGGCAAAGAGGATAACTATTTTTATAAGCTTTATTAATTAAAAAAATTAAATATCAACAAATTTCATTTAAAATTCTAGATTTGTATTTTATTACTTTGCTATTACAAGTTTTGCAGGTCTGTTTATAAAACTTATGTGGTATAAAAAGAATTGATGCTTATAAATTTTTATAAATATTATTTAAAAAATTTTCTGACAAAAGATTATTTTTCTATGTTTTTTCGTTAATCTTTAATTTTTTTAATTTGTTTTATGATACTTATAATACGTAAAGAATCAATTTATTCTTATATTTTACTGATCTAAAAAAAATAAGAAAATTGTGTAAAATTTAATTTTCAAGAACTTATGGAAAAATTTCATTTTATGCTTTTATTTAATTAATAAGAATTTCAATTTAGAAAATAAATGAAAATAAAAATTATAAAAATTAAGTAAAAAAATTTTCTCAATCTTTAAATAAGATTCGATAAAAAAAATAATTATTATTAAAAAAAAGACGAAAATTGACTTTGTATTCCTCATAAAATGCTTACTTGAATAGATATCTCCCTTATATTTTAATTTAGGCAAATATCATTCAAAATAATTTTTGAATCAAAATATCCCTACTTGAGTGATGAGGGATAACCTTCTGTATTTAAGGATTATGAGTTATAACTAATGGTATTGTTTCTTATAAATGATAAATATATATATATATATTAGAGATATATATGTTCTTTGTCTTAGGGATTGATATGACTCTCAAAATACCACTAGTCAAAACACAAATCTTGATGTCGAAAGCGATATGATTTTGAGTCAGATCAACTTAAAATATCATGGAATCTTTGAGACATCCATTAAATCCCAAAAGCTCTCAAATGTGGAGTGTTTATAATCAAATCGGCGTCTCGACGAGCGGATCTAAGATCTCATAATTCGACTTCATTTGGGCATCCAAATGCTCAAAATACATCAAATGATCAAAGAAAATCATCCGTCCGTCGAGGGTGTGCGGGCTTTACATGAATTCTAAGAATTCCCTCCTCCCATCTATAAATAGGCTCATTCCTATGAGGGAATGAGTAATAAAGTGAAGTAAGAAGAAGAGGAGGTGAAAAGTAAAGAAAGCTGAAAGAAGAAGGAAGAGCAAGGAAGAAGAGGAAGAGCAGAAAGGAGAAGAGGATGAGTCCAAAGCAGGAAGAAGAGGAAGAGTCCAAGGAAGAAAAAAAGGAAAGAAGAAACAAGGAAGAAGAGTCCGAACAAGGAAGAAGAGGAAAAGTCCAAAAGGAAGAAGAGGAAGAGTCAGAAAGGAAAGTCAAGCGGGGAAGAAGAGGAAAAGCAGTGAGGAGGAAGAGAGGTCAATCAGATGAATCAAGATCGCACTCCGCCACGGCATCAACCACCCCGTCGTCAGTAATTAGTCTGTATTCCAAAGTTCTCCTCAAATGATGCTAATTCATGATCGTTATTCCTCTCTGTATCATAATTACGTAATCTCGTTATCGGAGACTTTGTACAAAACGATATATAGTGGAAACTTTCTTGCTAGCCCTGGTTTTTCTTTTCGAGGTTTTCACGTTAAAAAATTCTGAGTGTCTCTTGTTTTCTTTAATTACCGTATGTGTCTGGAATTAATCGACAAGGCTAAGGCGTAAACTTTCACTCTACCGCGACTAATTTTCTAGCACGCAACAGGGATAAACAATGCTCTTATTATTAAAAGGATAATATTATAATATAGAATTATTGTAAAGTTGATATTTTATTAGATGCTATAGATACATAATTTAAAGAGATAAATAACCACCATAATGAATGGTATAAGAATATGGGAGCTTATAGAATATTTTGATTAAAAAAAGTATTTTGGAGGACATTTACCCACACTAAATATTTAAAGACAATATTTGTTCAATGAGTTGAATTACAGGGAATGAAAAGTTAAATTTTTCTTTAAAATATATTTATTCATTTTTTTAAAAAAACTAATTAGTCACAAGCTATATGTTCAAATCAAATATTTAGTAAAAAAAAAAAATTAAACAAAATTTAAAAAAAAAACAAATATTTAGTATAAAAATATAAAATAAAATATGTTTATATATTATTTTCCGAATTCCTTCTGGCCAGTCATATTTTATGAATTAAAAGCATCTAAAATAAGAAGTTAATTCAGTATTTTATAAATTTATAATGATATATTTAACATTTTATTCTGTCATGATATTCTGTAAGGATAAATCTCGAAATCATTGAGTCTATTTTAAGATGAATATGAAATATTGAAAATTTATTAAATTTATATAATATTAATAAAAGTGCTTTGAGATTAACTTCTTGGTAAGGATATCATAATTTAATATTAATAATCTCACGATTTTATTTATTTGCATTGATCACTGAAATTTTAACTTTAAGCAAATTTAATAATAAATTAACGTACACCTCCAAATATATAAAACTTATAATTCCTAAATTTATACCATGACCCAAAACTTGTAACCAGCTAAGATGAGCTCTATAACAAAATCTAATTAATTGTCATAAGTGATAAAATTCATCCCTCATGATTAAGGATGTAAGTAAGTCAAGCTGGCTCGTGAGCCAAGTTTATCAAGCCACGAGCTCAAGCTCAAGCTCATAAACCAGCTCAAAAAATTTTCGAGCCTAGTTTGACTCGGCTCAATAGCTTATCGAGCCGGCTCGTTTATATAATAGTGAAATGTAATTATCGTATATCACATTATCGATTCAATAATGAAAAAAGCTCGAGCATTCGAGTTGAACTAGAGTTTGACTTTCTTTAAATTGAGTCGAGCCCGAGCATAACAGGATCTAAACAAACTTAGCTCGATTAAGTCAAAACTCAACTCGTTTACACCCCTACTCGGAACTACTGATAAGAAATTTTTTCTCACGGAATTTATGTGAATTTCTCTGAGAATATATGGTTTAATAATTAGAGGAAAAAATTAATTCTCTGAATTCATAGCAGGGCTGCAAAGAACTGAGCTGAGCTAAGGAAGTGGTTGATTGAGTTCAAACTTGTTTATGATTATCGAACTCGAGATCGATTGAAGCTTCTTGGGATGGTGTTCAAGCTTGAGCTTGTTTATCATTATCGAGCTCGAGCTCGATTCGAGTTTATTCACGAGCTCGATTCAATTTCTACAATCGAGCCTATTAATAAGTAGTTCAATTAAAAAATAAATGAGTTATAATTAAGCCTTAGTTGAGCTTGTTCATGAGCAACTTATTGAGAAATATATATGAGTTGTACCAATTAATAATTAATAAGCCAGAAAAAAAATAAAAAATTTAAATAAGATTGTTCACAAATAAACCTTACTGGAGTCATAATCTATCTCTTGAATAACTTATTCATGAACATATATGAGCTAAATGAGTTATTCAAGTTTATTCATTTAAAAATTAAATATTTTAAAAATATTTAAATATATTTGATTACTTAATCAAATGATCATAAAAGAGGTCTAATTGGGCTGATTTGCAGCCTAATATAGTGTTAAGATATATATTTTAAAATATATCACTATAAATAAAAAATAAATAAATCCCCTCCTAAAACTTATCTCAATAAATGCCCCCAAGAAGGTCAACTAGCCAATCACATCAAGATGAAGGACTGTTGTATTATTAAAGAGCGCAAGTTCCTCAAAGGGAGGACGCTCTGGTATGTCGTTTAGGGTTTCTCCTTCTCTGACGGCGTAAGTGGTTTCTTCTCTCTCCTCTCTTGTTGTTCTTCTTTGTTTTGCGAGGCTATTTTTTCCCTTTCGTCGGCGGTTGGCCTCCACCTAGGCAGTTTTTTTCTTCCTCGATTATGGATCTTACTGACCTCTTCCTTTCCGATCTCGCCTCCCTGTGGAGTTTGGCCTCTAACCAACAACCCTCGTCCCAAATGTCATCTCTTGCTTGGAATGGGAAGGCCTTGTTGAACTCCCAAAAGGAAAATAAAAACTCTCTGTCACTCACATTCAAGCCCTCGCACGAGGCGGAGGTTTCTTTCTCGGAAGATGAATTAATTGCGGGTCAGAAGGATTGGGAGCTCTCCTTGGTCGGTCATGCTATAGGGAAGCAACCTTTCTATGGCTCTCTTCTCGCTGCTATCAAACGGAAATGGGTGTTTAAAGGCCAATTGGATCTGTTAACATTAGAGGGAGATTTTTTACTGTTTCGATTTACTTGCAAAGAAGACTACGATTGTGGAACGACGGCCCTTGCTTTCTAAACGGGAGACCCTTTATCTTTCTGGAGTGGACTTGGAACTTCCGACCGATCAAAGAGAACTTTTTGGACATCCCTCTGTGGGTCAAATTTCCAAACCTCCCCCTTTGCTGTTGGAATGAAGAGGGACTATCAAAAGTGGCAAGCAGAATCAACATCCCTATAACTGTAGATAACCTCACCGCTTCCAAGGCTCGTCTCACGTTCACCCGTGTGTGTGTTCAGGTATCCCCCTCATCCCAGCCCCTAGATTCCATCCCCTTAAACCTAAACGGGTTAAGGATTGATCAAGCTGTTCAATATGACTGGAAACCCATAGCGTGCCCAAATTGTGTTACCTTCTCTCATGATGAGAAGACTTGTCCTTTGAATCCACCTATTCGGCCATCTGTCAGAGGTAGAAGCCAGAGTCATCGACCTCCTCTAAAACCAAACAGTCCCCCCTCGGGTAACCCTCAATAGATCACTAAAGAGCTTAATTCCACCAATTCCCTACATCTCACCCCCTCTTCATCTACCTTTGTTCCACCCAATCCACAAATCCCCTCTTCAACTCCCCTTCTGTCTACCACACCCGATGCTTCTGGGGGACAAACTCCCAACATCTCGACATCCCTAAACGACTTAAATCAACTCCCAACCCAATCCCTATAACTCAAATGAACCTGATGAGCATGTTATTGGAGAGGAAACCCAATCCACCCTCCACTCCATATCACTATAGATCCTTGCTCCCTTCAAAACTCCTCAACTCGACCTCAAGGTTCTATTCCCAAAACTCTTGGGAAATTGAATCATGACACTGAGACCTCCAAATCCTCGTACTCTTTTGCCCTCTTAGGCCAAAAGCCTAAGAAGAAAGGCAAGAATCATTAATTCCTCTATTATGTCTTTCCCTAAGTTTGGATGCTGGAATATGAGAGGCCTTCTAGTGGAAGGTCGGATCCGTGACTGTGCCTTAACTATTAAGGAAAATCATCTCGACATGTTATGTCTTCTGGTATAAATAACCCTCTTCTCTTTAAGAAGATGACCTTATTTCCAAATGAAGTTTGTTGTCACAATTTTGAGGTGTGCTCGGGTGGCAGGATTTGGCTTAAATGGAACCCCCATTATCTCTCCTTTTTCCCTATCTATACAAATGCCCAATTTATCCATGGGATGGTATCTTCCCCTGCTTGTCTGAGGTACTTTATTACCTGGGTTTATGCTCATAATGAGGCTAGGGATAGAAGGGAGCTCTTGTCATTCCTAAGTCAACTTTCCTCATATATGAACAACCCTTGGCTGGTGATTGGGGACTTCAACTGTGTCCTATACTCAAATGAAAAGGCTGGTGGCAACCCTATTCCCCCTTATCAGCTAACTGATTTTAAAGGATGTGTAAATGACTCGGGATTTCTAGATCTTCCTAGCACTGGACTTTTTTTCACATGGTATATTCTTAGAACAGATAACCATATTAAAACCAGAATCGATCGGGCAATGTGCAATACCCAGTGGCTAGATGTCTTCCCTACCTCCTCTTAAAAAGTCCTTCCCCCTCTAACCTCAGACAACTCCCCTCTGATTGTCTCTTCTTATAACCATCTTCTTAGAAATCATAGATTCATTTTCAGAAACCATTGGGTACTTAATTCAAAGTTTCAAGATACAGTTTCTAAAGCTTGGCAGGGTTATGTTTATGGAGACCCCATCAGGGTGCTCTTTAAGAAGCTCAAACAGGTCAAAGAATCTCTTAAAAATAACAAGCTAGAACCCATCTCTCTGGAACATCAACTCAAAACCCTACAAGGAGAACAGGAACACCACTTAAATCTTCTTGAGAGTGATCCGTCCAACTAGACTTACCTCCAAAATTTAGAAGAAATTAATGCTCGATATGGGGATATTGCTAAGAAAGAGAGCTAATGGGCTAAGCAAAGAGCCAAAATCTCTTAGCTTACTCAAGTAGACGATGACCTAAAATTCCTCTACTGTTCTATTAAGGAACGACGCAATGCTAATCTCATTAAGGAAATTCAGGTGGATGGAAGAACTATTACAAACATCTCTGAAATCGCCATGGAAATCTGCAAGTACTACTCTTTCCTCTTGAACAAAACTCCTGAGGAGGGGCTGTCTTTATCTGATATCCCTACGGGTGCTCTTGTCTCTACTATTCAAGCTGAAGAGTTAAGCTCTCCTATCACTGATTTAGAAATCATGGCTGCCTTAAGAAGCATAAATGAGGACAAAACTCCTGGACCCGATGGTTTTACATCCAAATTCTTCATCTCCGCATGGGATATCATAGAGGACCAATTCATGCTTGCTGCCCACCATTTCTTTAAAACCAAACAACACCCTAAGGCCTTCAAGCACACAATCATTATCTTAATTCCCAAAATCAAGCATGCTACTAGTTTGAATGACTACCAACCTATATCTCTATGTAACACCTTCTGTAAAGTGATCGCAAAGGTCTTGGCAAATAGACTAAAACTGGTTCTCCCTACTATAATTCATTCAGCTCAATCTGCCTTCATTAAAAATAGAGATATAGCAGACAACATTTCAGTTGCTCAAGAACTCTGTTTGGAATTCAATAAAAGAAGCTCTCCCAAGCTCTTTTGTGCCAAGCTTGATCTGTATAAAGCATTTGATAGTGTAAACAGATCCATGGTTATGCACAGACTTATTCAAAAAGGTTTCCCGAAAATATTTGTGGATTGGATTAGTGCCTGCATATCGGATATTCCCTTCTCTATAGTTCTAAATAGACAAATTGAAGGATACTTTAAATCATCAAACGGATTGAGACAAGGTTGTTCCTTGTCACCCTTCCTTTTTATCATTATTATGGATGTATTCTCTTGCTTACTTGAGGAAAAGGGGAATACAAACCAATTCAAACTGATTACCACAAGTAACTATTCTATTTCTCATCTCTTATTTGCTGATGATATTTTAGTGGTAGGGGCTGCGGATCACCAATCTATTTCTACTCTTAATGGGGTGCTGGTAGCATTTTCCTCCCTAATTGGCTTAGATGTGAATCGGCATAAATCACTTCTCTACTTCTTGAAGAATTCAGGAAACTCTGTTCTTCTAAGCACTTTGCTAAACATTGAACCGGGAGATTTTCCTCTAAAATACCTGGGTATTCCTCTTGTGGCTGGACAAATTAAGTCTTCCCATTGTACTTCTCTGCTAGATAAACTCAATAGATGGCTCGCAGGATGGAAATCTAAATGACTTTCTTATGGGGGAAGATTTCAGCTTATCCGATCATCCATAAATAGCTACTTAACCTATTGGTTAAGAGCTATGACTATTCTCAAATGTATTATCAAAAAGATTAAGGCCTTAACTGCAAATTTCTTCTACCATGATGAGGTGTCAGGCAAAATGCACCCTATATCATAGAATAAAATGACCTTACCTAGGGAGAAAGGGGGCACTGGACTATGTTCTATCAATATTCTAAATTCTATATGCAAGACTAAAATCCTATGGAAAGTGCTTAATCACACCTCCACATTCTTGAATTGGTGCAAGGAGAAATATGGCTCTATTTGGCAAAAACCAACATCATCCTCTCCTTTATGGAGAGACTTACAAAATTGTGCCTCCAGAATCAAAGAGAATCTGAAATATTCTGTAGGTGATGGATCTCTCTTCTCCTTATACCATGATCCGTGGTGTAATGGTAAGTCTCTCATGGATATATGTGGTCCTGAATGCATCTCCCTAATTAACTTGCCCATATATTCTACTATAAATGCCATTATTAGACTAGGCTGCTGGGAGCTCCCTTCTGCTTTCACAAACCGATTCCCCTCTTGTTCCCTCTCCATTTTAAAAATGGAGCTACATTCTGGAATAGACACTATTCACTAGAATGGACAAAATTTGATCAATAGAAAATGCATCCTAAACTCCCTTTTTGGCCAGTTTTCCTCCTCAGAAAACTTCAAGGAAATATGGTTTAAAGGATTAGCAATAAACTATGCGATATTCTGTTGGATGGAAAATCTGGGAGGGCTCAAAACATCGGATATGCTTTGCAGGAGGGGCCTTGGTTCACACCTTGACTGCCCGCTCTGCCTCTTTGAAAAAGAATCCCATAACCATCTCTTTTTTGGTTGTCCCTTCTCCCATAATATCATAAGAGACCTGCTACCTAATGGTAGCTTCTTCCTCGCAACCCACCCTTCGAGCCCCTTCCTCCTCCTTGATCACTCGCATTGAAGAGACTATATCTCCTTATTATGCGGGTCGCCTACACTATCCGGGGTGAATGGAACAAAAGAATATTTACAAACAAATCATGCTCTGCTGAATCTATTTCTATTAATATTAAGTTTAGAGTTGCTGCTAAACTTAGCAGATGGCATCTCAAAGACAAATGGCTGCTACCGGTGATTAATACTATAAGGAAATGGCTTGATTGTGGGAAAAAATATCCTGCAGGACAGACCCCCCTAGGGGTCCTTTACTGCTAGTTATTTTGGCTCTTTGATGATTCTGTTTAAATTACTATCATTTTTTAAGTTAGTTTGGCTCCTGTTTTTTGTTTGGAGCTTTGCTCCCCTTTTTGAGATGGTTGGCTGCAAGGTTACCCTGGAGTTTTATACCTATCTTCTCTGTGGCCTGGATGGACTTGCCTCTGTTTGGTCGATGGTATTGCACAAAGTTTTATTCTTCTAATGGGCTATGGCTGGACAATGATGAGTCTCTGCTACTCCAAAATAAATCAATTCGAGTACTGGCATGTGTTTGAGCTTATCCATGGTTGACAATGGCTGAAACCTGGAATTGTGTTCTCCTTTTGGCTCCGGTGGGGTGAATGGGGACTTGTTGTCGCTATTGGTGCTCGCATGTGTTTGCAGTGAGGACTCTTTGAACTCTTCCTGGGAGTTTGTCGCTAGTGTTTATGTGCTATTGGTTGGAATTCTCAACTTTGCCTGCTTCGACTCAATCCCTTTCTACTAGATGGCAGCTGTTGTCAACGGTGGAGTGCTCTGTCTGGTGACTGTGTGTGAATATGTCTTCGTTAGCACTGTCTCTGAGTCCAGGACCTCTCTTACTTTAGCAATTATTGATTGTTTTATTTGGACCTTGAGTTTTACTGTGTTGTCGGATGGAACACTCAATTCAGTTTTGCTTCAGCTCAATTCTTTCATGCTGGATGGATGCGATTGCCAATGAAGGCGTGCTTTGCCTGGTAACTGTGTGTGAATCTATCTTTGTCAACATTGTCTGAGTCCAAGACCTCTCTTATTATAACACTAGTTCTATTTTTTTTTTTTTTTAAATTTTGGACCTTGTATTTTTCTTTCTATAGATCCTTTTGTAATATTTTTTGGAATGAAATTGAGCTTTTGTCCTCATTTTTCCCAAAAAAAAAAAAAAAAAAAAGGAGCGCAAGTTTTCCAATTTTTATTTTTTAATTATTTATTCAATTAGTGATTAATTTTCTACTTGTAATTATAACTTTGTTATTGTTTCATAATTAGGCCGTCCGAAATATATATATAAAAAAAATAAAGAAATGGTAGAATGCCCACTGTCAGTCTGTCACAGAAGTCCCTGCAACTTAATTTAAATAAAGAAAATAATTACTGGCCGAAATTAGACCAACACTCACAGGTTGGGTCCACTCATTACTAATGCTGATCTAATTTTATTTTAATAATATTTTCTTAAAAAAATAAAAATTTCGATCGCTTAAATAATTAAATCAATTATATTACCGAGGTTGAATTCATATATTATTTTTCATAAATTTGATCTTATATTAAATTGGGAAAAAAAATAATTGAATGACTTGAAATGAAATTTATTATAATTAAGAATCTATTTGAAATAATTATATAAAAAAAATAATAGTGAACTTTTATAATAGTCAAAATTTTTAAAATAAGTATATTTAAAAATATAATTAGCGAATTAGGTATTAAAAAAAAATTAAAAGTAGATATAATCGCTCATTAAATGGTGACTGGCGCTAACTGTGTATGCTCAGTCAGCACTAATCCTGTTGAACGGGCGACTGGCCTAAAATATTTATAAAAAAAAAACCTATTACGCTGCGTGCTATAAGAGCGGTTAGAGATTAATTTTATTATTTTTTTTAGATTTTTATTTTATTTTGTTTTGTTTTACTTAAAAATAAAATTATTTTTTATTATACTTATTATTTTTAAAAATATTCAAAATATCTTTCAGATATTTTTGAATGTTTTTAAAAATAATATTATTTATTTTTAAAATTAAAAAATAAAAGTATATAAAAAAATTCTAAACAAATATATTTTTTTAAAAAATAACATAAAATTAAAAACAAAAAATAAAAAATAAAATTGATCCCAAACAGCTCCTAATAATATTATTATTATTATTTTTCCTTTTCTCATTCTTACGTTAAAATTTTTAGTAGGCTCTGCTTGGGATCAATTTTATTTTTTGTTTTTTGTTTTTATTTTTATGTTATTTTTTAAAAAAATATATTTGTTTAGAATATTTTTTATATAATTTTATTTTTTATTTTTAAAAATAAATAACATTATTTTTAAAAACATTCTTTTTATTTTTATATTTTTATTTTATTTTGTTTTGTTTTACTTAAAAATAAAATTTATTTTTATTGTACTTATTATTTTTAAAAATAAAAAATAAAATTACATAAAAAATATTCTAAACAAATATATTTTTTTTTAAAAAATAACATAAAATTAAAAACAAAAAATAAAAATATATGAATTTGTATGATTTAAAATGTAAAGCAAATTCAAAATAAAAAGGCAAATTTTTTAAAATAAGTATGCTTTAAAATGTAATTAGTAATTTAAGTATCTTTAAAAAATTAGATATAGATATATTCGCCCATTTAACGAACGACTTTAACTGCGTCGAATCTAATAATGGCTAATTACTAGCGCTTCTACGATTTCGTTTGACGAAACTTATAATGTTATATGGAAGTCGCCCGTTTAATAGGCGACTTACAACTTGATTGGATTTAGGTTCCATTATTATCTGTCATTGGAGCTACTCCAATCTTCTGATAGTTATATAAAACCTCTTATTCCTCCGATCAATATATTATCAAATTCTTAATGTTTTATCACAAATTGCATAAATATATGAATTTGTTAATTTATTTTATTTTGATGAATTATTTTTAAATAGACATATTTTTAATAATTTTTTTTAAATAGACATATTTTTAATGATCTGTGTATATTTTTATGTTATATTTTACAAATATTTGATTAATTAGTAGATAAATATAGTTTAATTATTTTTTATTTAATTCTAAATTTGTTTAAGATGAAGATTTTTTTTATTCAAAAATAATAACATTGTGAAAAGTGTAAAACTACACCAACTATTCTCAAGAATTTCTTTAACATATATATATATATATATATATATATATATATATATATATATATATATATATATATATATATATATTTACTTGATAATAACTAACTATAAGAGTCACTTATATAATTTCACCTTCTACTCTCTCAAGCTTCAGAGATGATTATCCATGCAATTTGAAGTAAATTTTCTCTTGATTTATAAATATTTATGTATGTATGTAGATCACTTTATACACTAATGATCAAGATATTATATCCATCATTTAAGATATTGGACTAAATATTAATATTTATCCTTATTCATGTGGACAAACTTTTAATCTTATGTACAAATCATTAAAAACATACCTATCTATAACTGACTCTAGTTTATATATAAATAAATTTGAAATTAAATAAAAAGTCATTTAAATTATATTTTTCTACTAATTAATCAAATACTTGTAAAATATAGCATAAAAATATGTGCAAATCATTAAAAATATACCTATTTTAAAAAATTTCATCAAAATAAATTAAATTAACAAATTCATATATTTATAAATTTTGAGATAAAACATTAAGAATTTAATAAAATATTGATCGGGGGAATGAGAGGCTTTATATAAATATCGGAAGGATGGAGAAGCTCCAATGACAAATAGTGGAACTTAAATCTAACCAAGTTGGCAAAATATTTTTAATAAAATAGTTACATGTAAGTCACGTTTACAGGCGACTTTTAATACTATAAGTCATCAAACAAGCGGGTGACTAGATTTAACTTAAGCGGGCGACGTGCATCAAATTCGACGTGGCAAGTCGCTGTTAAATGGCTATCTCTATATATCTAATTTTTTTTAAGATACTTAAAATACTAATTACGTTTTAAATCATACTTATTTTAAAAATCTGCCCAAATAAAAATCACATTAAACAAACTTTGATTCATTTTGAACTTTCTTATTTCATATGATTGTCTTTAAGAATTAATTAGAGTGAATGAATTTACATTGCTTTCATCACTTTGTTTCTTTTCTAACATGCTAAATGTGTATGTCATATGAAATTCATGCATTCATACTTTTTTAAATCAAATTAAAAATGAAATATTTTCTTTGTCAAATTGTATTTTTTGACTAAAGTAAAAAATATGAATGGCTATTATCACTACTAAATCCAAAATTATTTTTAAAATCTATAAATCAAACACCTCCCACTGAATGTGTGCTACTTATAATTATTTATAAGCTTGCATGTGAATATAAATATGAAGATGTGCATAGTGTGGCTTTTCTTTTATTTTTTTTAGCATAGTTTCGAATAGGATTTGGCAAAGTGTATAGTTCATTTGAAAAGAACACAACACTTGCCTAACCCCATTCATATATATTTATATGCTATTACCTAAGAAGGACATCCACACTTGTACATATAAATTGCATAAACAAAACAAACAAACAAATACAAACTTTTTGCATCTTTCTTTTTTCCATTCATTTCTTTTATACATGTGTTTGTATTTAAAGAAAGTGATATATTGTTCTGGACAACCCAGGGTTACGTGGCTTTAAGTAGCCCTAAGTAGGTCTTGTACCTTATACCCCTGGTGCTAATAATGGCGTCATACTCACTTATGTCTTTCATACATACATATGTGCATGTGAATAATGGATAAAAGAAACCCCTCTTTTCTACTTAATAAAAATCATGCATCATAAAACATTCCAATTTTCTTAAGTAATATTCTTAACATTCATCATAAAATATGCTCAAAATTTCCATTTGTATGTATAGATATGCTTAGGATTCATTCATATGCATGTTATACATGCTCGGAAAGAAATGAAGTGATGTGTGTTTTATGATATTAATTCACTTTGCTTAATCTTAAAATATCTTTCTTTTTGAATAGGATTGTTTAAGAAAAATATAAACTTAGGATTAATTAAAACACATAATAAAACATTCACTAAACAAAATCAAACATGAATATGCTTTAGAAATTCCTTAAGGTAGGGAAGAAAAAAAAAAGTTCTCTTCTCTTTTCCCTCTCTTTACAAACTTTGTAATTAAGCAGGTTCATTTAAACCAAACAAAAATCATCAAATAAAATTAACCCAAATCAACTAAACAACTTAAATGAAACTACCCTCTAAATTGAACATTTTCATACTTAGGAAATCTAACCCTGAAAGCCTAGCTAAGCATATCACACAAAACTTAAATAGCACACACATTAGACTAAGTCACCACTTCTAGTTTTAGGTTAGGGCGGTGTATGGTTTGATGTTTGCTTTTATTTTGTAATGTATTATTTATAGTCTGAATGTTAGGGTGTATGTGCATATAATGAATGGTATGACGATTTAGTCTAATCATTGTCTTATGTAAAAGATTGTTCTTAAGGGGCGCTATAATAAATAAAAAATATATCTATTTTTGCTATGCAGGTTCTTATACTTCTAAGCATAATCCAATAAGCTTGGTGGACATGGTTATCCATGTATGGGGTGCTAAGTCCAATATACATGCTTGAAATTTGTATGGTTTGTTTAGCTTATCTTTATTTTATAGGTGTTAGTTAAATTTACTTTTCCTCTTCATGTAATTTTTGCAATTAGGATTTTGGAATGAATGTTATGGGAGATTAGGATAAACATTGGTCATAAAATCACATATTATGTATCATGTGAAGCTTTTGGAGCAACCACTTTCCAACCATCCAAAAGAAGGAACTAAAAGAAGAAAGAAGAAAGAAGAAAGCAGAAAGAAGAAAAGAAGAAATGAAGACCCCCATAACATGAATTTCCTTACTTGATTGTAAAATTAATTCATTTGTAATCTAGGTTGTATAAGGGTAGAGCTCAGCTACTCAATTTATTTTCAGGTTTTTGCGGTGGTGCCCGACCACAAATGGCATTTTATTCTTTTGTGTTAGCTTTATAAAATGTTTGATGTTTCGTTTAGCTTGTGCATTAAGATGGCATATTTTTCTAGTTTCTTTCTTGCTTGATGTATGGCCTGGATGACGATTAGGCTCTTAGAGAAAAATAAATCTTCTACCAAATTAAATAACTCATAACCTCACCTAAATCTTAGGCTAAAAATCAAGATAAAAGAATTAGTAACCCCTTAGTTGGATGAGTGTTTCTTTTCTGATATTATGCACAAAAGCATATTGTTTCACTCTTGGTTGGAGGGCTTCCACCATTGCTAAAGAACTTGGCTTGACCTTTGAGAGTCATGGTGGAAACACACCTCATGCATTGGGCATACGAATCCTATAAGCCTGAGTCAAATGATTGTCCAAAAATAAAAGTAAAAAATGTAATATGTTTTGCATTAGATCTAGGTCATTTTTTATGCCCTTACATGATCTAGTCTCTTAGGGAGTGAGTTTAAGGACTTAGTCTCTTTCTAAAATAAATAACAGCCTAGCTATCTTGTATAAAATATATGACTTGCCTCTATTAATTTAAAATCATAGGAGGAGTTAGTTGGCAGCCACCCCCAGGCGGTTGTAAGTCCAACAGTCGGATGGTTTATCCTCTCTTATGGAGGTAAACCAAATACCCATTTTTTGTCTTAGATTTAGGTCATGCTTTTGGCATTCACCAAAGCTCTCTAGATTTAGGTTCTGAGGTTGCTTCTCCCCTTTGCGGGCTATAAGTATAAATCCTCACCTCTTAGGTATTTCCATGATTTTGTATCATGGAATTGTAAGCCCTACATTTCTAATAAAAATTCAACTCAAACAAATTAATTCAATTTCAAAAATATAAAACCCAATCATAGGGTAGTTTGGGATGCTTACTAGGCTTCCTAGTATATTAAGTATCATCTACTTGTTTCCATTTGGCTTCGATAAGAACTCCCTCCTCTTGATCGATCTCACTTGACTTTCTAAAAATAAACTAATCGATTGATAGCCTACCTATTAAAATCTTTAGAGACAACAATCATTTATCTTAATCTAGAGTATTCTTAAAGAATCTCATTCATTAAGATGTAAATAACTATGGGGGCTTGCCTCCATAGGGAACTTAACAAACTCGGTTTAAAATAAACTCTGCTTTACTTTTTTATGTAAAGTAGGGGAAAAATCTCTAGTATATATGTAGGCCCATTGTCCTTAGGAGTCCTTATTAAGGTGATTAGGTCCATTGTAGGGTGTTGACTTCTATCTTTCGAGATAGTACACATCTCCTCAATGTCATACTTGATTACCCTAATAAGAACATTTATAGATCTACGTGATGTCCAAATACAAAAGAGTATATTTACATCTTCATTTTATTCCGCATAGATTGAAGATGGAAGTATACATCTTATAAGAAAAGAAATTTAAATATGTCATGAGCACTAGATAAGTCGGTATGGACAAATCAATCAATCCTCCAAGTCAGGCAAACTAAAGCTAGGGTAAGAAATTTTAAATTTCAAAGAAAACAAACTAATTCCTCCATCAAACCCAATCAAGCGTGAATTTAGGATCAGGAGAAATTCAAATCTTCAATAACACATAAGAAAGAGATCTTCAACAAACCCATTGAAGCAGAGAGTAGATGGTAGAAGAAGCACTTATCCATTTGACAAGTCAATCAGGACAAATTGGTCAGTCATGTCATTTGGCTCATCCAGACACAAGGCAGTATACTAATGATAGATTATGTCAAAGCTCCATAAGTTATTGAGATTGAAGCTAAAGTGATTCAAGATCCATGGCCAGTCCAAAGGGTCAATCAGTTTTCAACAAATGCAACTCGCTCTATACGCAAATCACATTTATTGGGTGGCATTTATCGACCTACATGCATGCATCATAAGTCAAGTCGAGCTCACAAGATGAATTCGACGAGCTTTGAATCGCACATCGAAGCTAAAATACACTAGACATCACCAAAATTTGTCGGAATGATCTCCAATTTACGGACAAATTTTATCATCACATTCAGAATATCAAAATTGATCAGAATATACATATCACACAATTCGACGGTCGACCGATCAAGAAGAAGATCTATCGACGTGCCTATGTGCATATCGAAATTAGGAAGCCACGATGATGCCTTAATGACCAACGTTCATGAAATTGATTGCACTGTTAGCATCAAAATATTAAAACCTTTAAAATGAGATTATTCGCGCTCAATTCGGATGAGTCTACACAAATATCAAGCCTTTAGAAGCAATAATGCATATTTTTGAACTGAAATTGATCCGATTTGGTGCCAACTTAAATCAAATGACCTTCGATTGTGAAATGAACTACGCCGTTGCGTCCGAAATATTGGAATAATCTATTATTGATATCTGATTTATCTAGGTGGTGATACAATCATGAAAAGTCAAAATTAGAGTTTATTTCATGTTAAGTAAGAAATGAAAACCTACCTATATAAACCCCTCTTAATACCCAAACCTAATTCAGATGACACTCTCCAACAACCTCCACTCTTACCCCACACACCACACAAGAGGAGCTTTCATCCAAATAGGTAGAGCTCGGCTTAATTTTTAAAATAGGCCATTTTATAAATTTAATTAGGTGATTAGCCATTTAAAAAAATTTAAATAGGCCTAGTTGCCCATCGGAACGGCATCCCGGTTAGCCGAGTCACCCCTGGCCAGGCCCATTAATTTTTTTTTTTTAAAAAAAAATGGGTAATCCACATTTAATATACTGTATCTTACTCATCATGTGTCAGATTTTGGCATGCTTGATATCTTTGAAAGATAATAAAAAATTCTACAACTTTTATGTTAACAACTTTTGACGAATCTTGTCCGGTGAGCCGCAGTGTTTGCAAATGTGCGACTTACAAAAATTGAAGATATTGATGCAATCCTCATTTTTTGGTCATATCAGGCTAATTAGATGTTGGGTTTTGGCGTGGTTAGTATCGTTGGAAAGATAATAAAAAATTCTACGACTTTCATGTTGATACCTTTTGATGAATCTCGTCCGGTGAGCCACAGTTTTTATAAATATGTGACTTTTGAAGTTGCAAAAATTAAATATATTGTGGCAGCACTTATTTTTTGTAACTTCAAAAGTCACACATTTGTAAAAACTGCGGCTCACCAGGAGAGATTTATCGAAAGATGTCAACATAGAAGTTGTATAATTTTTCATTATCTTTCCAACGATACCAATCACGCCAAAACCCGACACCTAATTAGCATGATATGGCCAAAAAATGAGGCTTGCATCAATATATTCAATTTTTGCAACTTCAGAAGTCGCACATTTGCAAATACTGCGGCTCACCAGAAGAGATTCGTCAAAAGTTGTTAGCATAAAAATTATAGAACTTTTCATTATCTTTCCAATGATATCAAGCAAGCCAAAATCCAATACTTGATGAGTCAGATACAGTATATTAAATGTGTACTATCCATTTTATTTTTTTTAAAAAAAAATTAAAGTCGTCATAATCACGGGCCCGGCATCATAGGTCTATTTTTAATTTTTTTTAAAAAAATGACTAATCAACTAATTAAATTTATAAAATGACATATTTTAAAAATTAAGCCGGTAGAGATCTCGGTTTGAACTCCTAGCCGAAGCCTTCCCACTGTTAAATGCGTTTGTCGCTACAAGCGAATCAAAAAGCATCCCGACACGCCTCTCCTCGCAATTTTTTTAAATTGAATGCGGTTAAAATGGGAATTAGCTAATTGAGTATCAATAAAAAAAAATTTAAGAATAGGTATAGTATTATGGTACGGCGCTACGCGTCGTTAAGCGTGCGTGGCGTCTCATGAAAGAGTGACCAATCGCCCACTAATTGGGCGGACTCGGTCGAAGTCGATTGCCCAAGTGTGGCCCAATTCGAGGGATTATATTGGGCGGCACATTTCTTTAGGGCGATCGGGATCATTTGCTCGGTTTGCTCGATTCCTTCCCCCGAAACTCCGCTCTCCGCTCGTAGGAATGCCGACCGAAGTCCGACCGCCCATCGAACACCGTCCTCCACCCTTTGGGAACTTCTCGGCCGCCGCCGGCGTAGGTCTCACCGCCTGCATTGCGCTTTTTTTGTCCCGTTGCACACGACTTCTTCTAGGTATTTTTTTACGGCTATATGGTTGAACTGGAAACCGTCAGTACTATATGATTGGAAAACTATAGCTTGGCTTGAAAACTTCATTCTCCGGTAAACGGTGTTGTTTTCTTTTTTGGTTATTTTCTTATAGTTTTAAAAAAGTTGGTTGGAATTAATGTAACAATTTTAGTAGTAATAAATATAAATTCTTGTAAAATCTACATATAACTTCCATATGTTTCTTGTGTTCGGTTGAACATAATACATCTGTTACTTTTAGGTGCTCAATCCTTCGTTCATTAGAATGAAGTTTGCTATGCTATGTTTGGTTAACAAGGAAAAATAGAGGTGTTGGTTAGTTGCAGAATTATTGTTTTGTAAGGAATGTACATTGTGTTGTAGAAATTGAAGCTCAAGAGGAACTTGCAATCACCCTATAATTAAATGAGGAATGTTAAGAAATAATTTAACAAATATGCTCTATGTAAAAAGGATTTAACATAACGGAGCTTGTAGAAAGTTCTATGTTCTTTTTTTTATTATTGAAATATGGATTTATTAGTTAAAAATATTTCTTATATGCTCATAAAGATTTGTGTTGATACATTAGTTGGTCATATAGTAGTTGGCATGGGTTGAAAATAAGAATGATGGCTTCATTCGCAATTTTGGAAGGCGCCTTTTGCTTGTGTGAGGGCATGAAAGTTATCCGTTGCACTTATTTTATATTGGCATTTTGGAGAGCCTTTCATCTTCGATTTAACTAAACTTCTATGTATGCATTCAGTTGTCACGGAGTTGTTTTCTTTCTCCAATTCGCAATTCATCATGAATGACAATTTTGTTGTGAATCTTGATATTTGAGTGAATTTAGAAAATAATTATTGTAGGATAAAATTGTAAATATAGCCAAGCTTAGCTTAATTATATGTGATAAGAATGTAAGGTTTGTCTTAAGATTTATTTCCCACTTTTAGTTTTAGGGGCTGATCCGTTATTTCTCATAATTTGCAGTATGTAGCGTTGATTGTAAACCATAATCTTCTACTTTTCTGATAGGTACGATGGCAGAGGAGCACCACCCGACTAGATGTGACGTGGGCGGTTAGGAGGCCGACCCACCATTGCGGGCACCCGAGGTTCATCCTAGTATTGCCTCCCCGTGACATCACGCCGCTACGATCGTAAGTGAATTTGTTTTTTCAGAATGTGTTACCGCTTACCTTTTATTTTGGAGTAGATTATTTTTTTTTGAGCACCGTGAGGCCGCATCACACTTACTTATCTTTGAAGGTGGCCCATTACATGCACGAGATTCATCGGCTAGACCAGTGGGCACCAGTGTGAGTCACGCTTCATCCTGGATCATCGATTACGCTTTGGTTGAGAGATGGTCGCCGAGACCAATACCTTCCACCACCTCGTAGGTGAGATGGCGTGGCAGCTCCGTGCGTGGCGATGATTTTGGGACTACTTGATGAGCCACCTATCAGGTCCGATTGTGATTGGCGAGGAAAGAGATGGGTGATTGACCGATTCTGCGATGATTTGTTAGGGCGACACCATTACCGCATGATGTACCATGATCCGATCACTCCGCATATCAGTCGGCGTTGGGATGGGCGCATGTCGACATGGCGGAAGCGCCATCCATCGCCGATCGGTCCTTCTACGTATGCAATCCAGTTCCCTACGTTGATCCGGGTCCTTCTACGTGCGATCCAGACCTTCTACATATGACCGTCGCCTGGCCACCTATATTCCCATCAGGATGATATGTCGCGCGAGGATGTTGCACTAGAGGGCCGACATCACTGCGTGATCGTCCATCTCGCGCGACCGACACACACAGAGTGGTGCTATTCCACGCGGAGGCGGTTGTCTCACGGGGTAGGGCTTGGGACAGTGTATGTACTACATTTTCCTTTCTGTTTCATTACAAACTATAGAGTCATGTACATGTTAACCTTGATTATGACATAATGAATTTTTATTAGTTGTTTTTCTAATTTTTTTTTTATGTACATAGCAGTTAATGTATTTAAGGTTTCTTGGCATGTTTTTGTACAAGTTTTATGCTGGATGTCCACTATCTAAAGAAACTTGAAATATGGAGTACACTCTTTTAGAGTGTAAAGGTTTTCATTTGTGTAGACTTAATAAGGTGGATTAGCTTGTGTTAAACAACTATTTCTATGGAAGGGTGTAATTACTTTCGTTGATGCAATGCTTCTTTGCTATTCTCTTGCATTGGTATGGTGCATCATTCTTTGCTGCATCATGCGCCAATTGAAGTCAGCGATCCTTGATCTAGGCCTTTGAATCTTGAAGCAGTCCTTGACCGGGGCATTTGAACTTTATCGAAAATTTGTCCGCCAAGTAGTATTTACAATGTATAAAAGATGCAAATCAAATGATATGTATAGCTAAATCTTCATAACGGTATCCATTGCCCGCTACAAACTTGATGAACAGCATAGCAGTGGATCTCTATCTATTAAATACCTAAAACCAATGAACAGAGGTGCATTTGTGCTTAAGAGTTAGACCATTTGGATAATGATTTAAGTATTCATCAAACATCATCTCTTTTGAGTTCCTTCAAATAATTTATCTATAAGAATAAAAATAGTTAGTATTTTGTATGATATCAAATTCTTTTCATACGACATTTTAGAAGCCTTGCAAGCATATTCCATCCTACCGGAGTTGGCACATTTACTTCCCAATTTGAGCACATAAACATACACTAATCAACAAATTCATTTCACAAATGGACAAGAAACAAAAGTTCATTATGCCTTAATCAAAGTTAGCTTGTACATGACTCTGAAGTTGGTAATCAAAAGCAAAAATAAAATGTAATTAAGACCGTCCTAAACCCTACACCGTGTGACATTCCTCTGGTCATCTTGCTTTCGGCTATGTAGGCTCAGCATCGACGGTGGCCTCTACCATCGTGCACAAGAAAGAATCTCAAATATATTAGTATCAATATTGTAAAATCTTAGTAGATCAGTGCAACCTCGAAGAGAAAAATAAGCATTATCCTATTGAAAATGTAAATTTGTCAATGTTATGGCACGATGACACAGTGACGGATGTTTTGCATATGCTACAAGTTCCTACTTGAACCTACGTTTTCATCCATTGTGTTTACGAATCTATTGAGCGTGGCGACCTTCGAAAGTTAGGTAAGCGTGGTAATCCATGCTCTTCACTGATAGATGGCCAATCAGAGCGATCTGGTAGAGTATGAAATTCATTTATGTATGTTAGCTTATACAGCTGCAAAGTGTAGTACTGTGACACGCACGTGAGATGGTTTAACTTAATCCCAATGCGACAATGACATGTGGGCATGGACAATGATATATGATTGTTCTGCCACAATTACAAACACATAGGCCATTATCTAGTAAATCAACTCTGAATGATCGGCTGGACCTGTCAAAAACCTACATCTCATGTGGGTTTATATTCACAGGTTCAGAGAAATGCCTAGCCTCCCTTTCAGTACGCTGTATTAGTGTGGAGAACCTCTGGATATAAATAGACAAGTTGACTTCCTCTGAGTAGCGGTGGATAATCGTTTCATGAACAAAGCTACTAAGTTGTAATAGATAGCGTTGATTAAACCACGATCGGTAAAACGTGCGTTTGATTACACGTTAAAGCACTCGGATGCATTCTTTGTCATTGTCCCATAACGCACCACCATCATGCACAAGGGACCGTTTACGTCACTCTACAATAATTACTTCTTCTTTCACATTTTAATGTCTAGCATTAAACGGTTGAATTGATGAATATCATCAGTGTTACCTGCCATGTACATCTTTTGGCATAGAAACTCAACATCAGCAATTCCCAGTCTGCGTACGACTTTTTTAAAATTCTCACGCAAATGGCGCAAACAATGGCTATGCGCTGCCCAAGAAAAAATCTCTTTGCATCCACGCAAGAGACCAGCATGTTTATCATATATTATGCATAAATCACGTCTACTTGACACTACGGGTAACATATCATGCAAGCACAACAAAAACCACAACCACGAATCAACATTTTCTGATTCCACAACAGCAAAAGCTAAAGGAAACAACCCATTATTGCCGTCGATTCCTATGACAGTTAATAATGTGCCACGATACTTGCCCAACAGAAATGTACCGTCTAAGCTTAAAAGCAGTCTGCGGAACTCCATCCCAATATTGAAGGTCCAGCCCAAAAAGTCTCGAAAATGTTGCGTCTTGGTAGATTGAATTACGTAGGCTGCGGATAAAGTAGTAAAGCGATTGCATATAAAGGCGAGAGTCTGTAGGACTCTTCCCAGCTACTGAATATTGCTTTTATTGCCTTACGCCCATGCTTTCATATATGAAACCTTAACATTAAATTTTGACTCCATCCTACCTATAATCTCCCTAGGTTTCAAATCAATCTGGTGCCTGATCACAGGTTTGATGTAGTACGCTATGAAATCAGAACTACACTGTCGATGACCGGATGAACTTACTGCATTGACACATCTATGATTTTCACCAACTTTTGATATTCTCCAAGCACCCCCTAATCGTCTGCTGATGCTACAATGTACACGCCAATTCAGGCCTTGTAGGACTATCGTCGCGCGCATACAACCGTGTAGTTCTTACGGTTAGAATAGCTCGAATTGTACATTATTTACTATGGACCACTCGACAATAGCAAATTGCAAACTCCGTTTACTTGCAAAACACATACCTTCGGCAATGTCATTTGGAATTTCAATTTCATCATTTAGGGCAGTTTCGTCAGATGGGCCGTCAAAGTAAACATCGTTGTCCCACTGCCTCGTAGTTTTACACATCCGGACATACTCGTTTGTGGACAACATTTGACTCTCACTGTCAACATTGCGAAATGAGTGATTTCTCAGCAGAGTATGACTGTCTATATTCTCAAGTACAGTGGCTTCTAACCCAACTGAACAGTCATCATCACTAATACCCTGCTCAGACTCACTACTTGAGCCACCTTCTCGATATCTCCAACTGCAGCACTCTCAGGCACATACGGTTCATCCGAACGGTAGACAGCATCATCACTGCCACATAACTTATAAGTTCAACATCTAATTATCATATTAATTGTTACAAGTATAATCAGATAAATTATGACGATAAACTACCTGGGAATAAACTCATCAGAGCTGCGTTGTATCCCCGGATGTTCTTGTGCGATGAAATCCTGTGTATGTGTTAGCGGTATATCTATTGACCTTACTACCGGATCAGCTGATGTGGATGCAATATTAACATCTTCCACTTCGACACCAACCATCGGCGGAAGCTTCGTCCGGTGTAACCCATACGTCATCGTCGAGATATATGACGCTATAAATCGCTACCCACTGGATAACGACTTAGAGTGACAATGTGGCTCGGATCGATGCAAGCTCTCTAATTGTTGCTTCAATGTCGGTAGGTCTTATGGACCTTAACGATTTCGACCTCCCACATAACTTGGGCGAATTGCTCATCTCGGTTCCTCCATAGAAATATATCAACGAAACAAATTCTCTATTCATCTTGCAGTAAAAAAATATAGAATCCGCCAAAGGGAATTTTCCTCAACTGAAATGGAGCTGCAAGAATCGTCGCCGAAAGCTAAAGTTGACTTCCAACGGTAAATGAGAGCGGAAGTAGTTAAGCGTCGTCAAAGCGAATCGGAAAACTACAAGTTTCTATCGAATACAAGACGGCAGCGCGACGGTCGAGATCTCTAGCCGTGGCCGAAGTTCAAGAGGGGGGGAGGACCGTGGTCGGAGTTCGGTCGGCGTTCTACGGCGAGAGCCTTGTTTGGGGAGGAATCGCAAAACCGGCGAATGGGGCGATCGGGGCCGATCGCCTAAAGATATGTTGAAGCCGTCGCCTAATTGGGCGGCATATCGAGAAGCGTCGCTAGTGGTGCGTGACCACTCTTTCGCGTGTACATGCGCCGTCGACGAAGGCGTGGTGTCGCCCACTAATTGGGCGACTATACCTATTCTTAAATATTTTTTTTATTGATACTCAATTAGCTAATTCACATTTTAACCGTACTCAATTTAAAAAAATTGCCCCTCTCCTCTCAGTTGAACAAACTCCAGCCGACCTCCTCTCTGTTCAGCCGATCCCGATTCCCTTCTCGTCCATCCGAACAGTAGTCGAAGCCGAATCCAGTCGAGCCGAGTAGCCACCGATCCCTCCCTTCCGCGCATCTCATTCCCGCAGGCGACCCGAGCTTTCCTCTTGCGCCATTCCTGAATCCGAGCTCTGCATTCCTCATCTAATCTGAGCCACACGAACTGCGAGCGCTGCAGCCCTCGTCCGACCCGAGGTGCGCAAACCGCAAGCCTCACCCGCCTCCTCCCAGCCGCATGAACTGGTCACCCTCCTGGCCATCTGTCCTTCCTTCAATGAGCCGAACCGAGCCATTCCCCCTCTTGGTCGAACTCTCCTCTCCATTGGAATTCTCCTTCGTTCCGTCGATGCAAGCCGAGCAGCCAAAAGCAATTTTTCTTCTTCCATTTGGTTGTTCGTCCCTCTCCGGCGAATAGAACCGTCTGTCCCTCTCTGCCGACGAGCTCCCATAGCAAAAATCTCTGCATCGCTCGCAAATGTATAAAAATGTGTGTGGATATGCGAAATGTACTATGCTTAATTTTTATGCATGTACTGGAAGAGCCTATGCGCTCCTTTTATATGAGTAAGTTAGAAAATTTATGATCACGATGTTGCAAAATATCATCAATACGCATCTTTTTAGATGGATAGGTTGGAGCTCGTGATATTTAAACATCACTCATATCATCTTTTAGGCGGTGCAGCTTTTGGATTCTGGAGCTACTGTAGAAATTTCGTCAAAGTCTGGACCAACAATGGACAAAAAAAAGACATTTAAAATCTAAATTGAAGATGAAATTAATATTAAATCAAATGTGAAATATAAGGATTTAATGACGCATCATAAACTTGAAAATGATTTATTCAATAGATATTAGATCGCTACACTCTATGTAAGAGAAATATAAAGTGATTTTAATTAAGCAGAATTGAGTTTAAAGAGCTTACATAGAGCTTGATAGCTCACTTAAGAGCAAAAACATAATTGAATTGATAATTTGCCAATAAACACAAGATAGACTTCATAATGGGTAATTAATGATGTCACCGTTCACATTGAGCAATCAAACAAGATCAAATTGATTGCTTGAGATTCGTGATAAACTTGAAAATTCCTCGATAAATGTGTCTAATCCAAAATACATGTGCATGTGTGCATCTTAAGCCAAATCTGTGCTCAAAATAATTACACTAGAAGTCTGCAAATGATCTAAAACGAAATGTTTTTTGCGTATGTCATTAGCTGTATTTACATCTAAAATCCTCATATTGACGAGTTCTGAGTTGAGGGCAGGTGCCCTTGGCTAGTTCTCTTGTCGAGATGTGACTCAAGCATTTCGAAGCATTGGCGACTTGAGTTTGGCAAGTCTGAGTTGATTCATAGTGATTTGTTGAACCGGGTTCAAGCTTACATGATGATTTGATCAATCTTACCCGAGGTACATTAGTTCCCGATTCGTGTCTCTTAGAAGCCGAGAAGAATAGGAGAATGAATTCTAGAACCCAGCTGGGTAATCTGGAACGTTGAATCTGTAAATATGTTCAAATGATACAAAATTTCAAATGATTAAGTTGCACATACATTTTGAGTTAGTTTAATACTCAAATTATTGCATCAATAGGCATGCAAATAATCTGGAGCTACAAGTCAATTGAATACATATTTTGAAGCAGTTATAGGCTCCTAACTGCAACATCGAGTTTTGTGTAAATAATAAGATGACTATTATATATGCATATTTTAAGAGAAATTAATTCAAATATAATACTTGAAAAAGTGTCCAATTGTCTATTGATTAACTTACATGCTTTACAAGAAGTCTCTAAAACTAAGCTTCAGATGCCTCTATAAGCATGTACATCTTCTAAATTACACAATTTAATGAAATTGAAAATAAATTTGCTTGGGCTGCTTTAACTATATGGTGAAGTCGTAAGTCTCACTTAATCAATATAATCCTCCTTGTAAAATAAGAGTTGACAGGATTGATTCTAAATCAAATGCTCAGTCACCAAGAAGAGAACTTGATTTATACATTTACATACGAGCATCAAAGGTCTAAACAAAGAAATTTTATGATCAAACTCTCTTCAGTGATAGTTGTGTTGATTATAGAATCTAATTGGAGGGGGCTATTATTATCTAAGTTTTCAAAGTATTTATGTTAAATTACCTTAAATCCAAATTCATGAATACAAGTCATAGACCCGATCCTTTGTTAGCAAATGAGCAGAGTCGGCAGGGTTTATCCTAATGATGATTGCGTTGATTGTAGATTTCAATTGGAGAGGTCAATCTCAAAATAAAATTATCAAATTATAGTATGAATGCTCAAATCATTCATACCCCAATGATGGTTGAGTTTATTGAAGATATCAACCAGAGGGGTCATTATAATCAAAAATATCTAACATATTTATATTCAATATTCTTAAATTCAAAATTCTCAAAGAATAAATCAAGATCCGATCCTCTATCATTAAATTAATTGAGTTGGCAGGATCTGGAAAAATAAACTAAGTGATTAAGTAGGCTTATATACCTAGATGATGGTTATGTTGAATAGAGATTTTAACCGGAGGGGATACTGCCATCAACATATGTTTAAAATTTTAAATTAAGTTAATATAAATTAAATACCAAAGTAAATGAAAAATTTGATAAATTATTAAGTTCAAAATGACTAAATGATAATCATCAATCTTTAAAGACTTAAAGCAAAACTCAATCTATTCATCTTTCGTAACTATTTGTCGGAGGTGAAAAATTAAGAAAGCTCTAACTCACAAAGAAGTCAATGTTAAATCAAGTGTTCTACTATGTTCACTCTCAATCAATCTCATGCTAGAAGATGTGGCCCGTATCCTCTGTTCGCGCGGCTTGGCCAGTAGGCTCGACATATTATCGATTCTACTAGAGTCCTCGATTGGGTGGTTCTTGAAATGACACCATTATATTATAGTCATGACTGTAACTCGTATGCTCCGCATGTGGACTTAAGCTTGTCTCCTTAGACAAACACCACCCCCCATGTCTACATGGTTCTCTTGTATGACGCAACCCATGGCTGACAATAAGGATCCTTCGATCAGGTTGGGCCGACTACCTTCTCTAACTAAGTATACTAGGGACCACGACAGCCTGAGATGACGGAACCATGAGATCTTTATCGAGCGCATCATCATTCCCCCAACCATCCATTTTAAGTTAAAAGATGATAAACTTCATAAATCTAAATTTCAAAACTCTAAATATTGCTAATATACGCTACGCATTTATCGATCTAACAGGCCTTAAGTTCTCTCTCACACCATTGGGAGGGGTAATTAACTATATGTGCTTATGCTTATAGGAAACCTAGAACCAGATCTAAAGTCCTCACAAAAAGAGAGTGAAATCTTTGAGTAGTGTCTTTTCTACTATTTCATCTGTCTTCTGAAAGTTTGACCGACATTTAAATCAAATCTCTTCATCGAGAGGTCGGTGGAAAATTTTTGGAGCCCACACTAATAACATCCCCATATACTTCACCATTATTTTGAACCATATACCCGAAATATCTAAAATGTTCACTCTTTTTAATGACTTGATCACATATTATCACAACCCCGACATTAGATCTACAACTACTAAAATTACATGCTATGTATTTGATTTTAGATTTATTCAAATGAAAGCCTTTGAACTCTAAGGTTGACCTCCATAATACAAGTTTTTTTTAAGCTCCCTCTCTAGTCTTATGAACAAAAAAGAAAATCATCATCAAAAAGCATACGCTAAGGTACACATTTTAGCAAGAACATCCATAACTAAACAAAAAAGATAAGAGTTTCAAGCAAATCCTTGATGTAATCCAACTAATATAGAAAAATATTTGATCAATCGTCCATATATTTGAACATATGTAAATATCCATAATGGCATAAACATATGCAATGTTAACTCCTTTTTCCAAAACCTCCAAAGAACTTCCTTGAAACTTCATCATATGCTTTCCCTAAATCAACAAACATCATATGTAAATCCTTCTTACTTTCTCTATACTTCTCTAACAAATCTCTTGGAAAATGTATGACATCCATAGTAAACCTTCTATAAATGTCTAGTAAGAACATCCATTACTTCATATGCTTTCTCTAAATCAACAAACATCATATGTATATCCTTCTTACTTTCTCTATACTTCTCTAACAAATATTTTAGCAAATGTCTATACTTTCTCTATACTTTTCTATTATACAATTGGCCCAATGCATTCCATCACTTCAACAATACAACTTGAATTCTACTAATAGCATCACCATCTATTTCACCATTACTTTGAACAATAGACCCAAAAATTCTAAAATGTTCACTCTTTTTAATGACTTTATCTCATATTTACTTTGATCTAACGACTGGTCTTAATCGAAAGTTCTCTCTCACCATCTACTACTACTAAAATTACACACCATGTATTTGACTTTAGATCTACGCAAATGAAAACCTTTGGACTCTAAGGTTGACTTTCATAATACAAGTTTTTTATTTTATTGAAAGAAATAATAGCCATTTTTATAGTAGTTGTAATAGTAGTGTGTGTATATATATATAAATATATAACTAAGTAAAAAACTATTATTTTTAGTTCTTCTATATAGTATACGATATTTTTCACGTCATATTAAAATATATTTTGTGCCATATATCTTACTCCAATTAAATTAGGCCAGTGTATCAATATTTAATTGTTTTTTTTTCTTTTAAAGGATGCTAAAATTTATTGGACTCATGATGTCCCGAAGCAAATGCAAAACCAGGCGGATGGGGCTGAGGATGCGATGAATGCAGAGAATGTTGAGCTGAAGAAGGAGATTCCGGTGGAAGAATAAATATATTTTCACTGTATCCATCTAGAATAAATTAGAGTGCATAATTAGTTGCTTGATTTTACCTTCTTTGTACGGTAATCGTTGGATGCCATAATGAATCAAAGATTCATGGAATATTACTATTGGAGCCATGATCCTCATCCTAAACACAGTTAAAGGACTTTAACCTTATCTTGAATTGGATACAAGAACCATTTGACAACATACAAGAATTTATGTGTATTCAAATTAAAATCGGCCTAAGGAATGCTCCAATTTGAAAATGGCACTTACTACATACAATAATGAAAATCGATTTAAGCTTAAAATTGAAGCCAAGTGCCATTTACAATGAGTCTAAAATTTGGCTTCAATTTGAAGAATACCTTGGCTTGACAAGCCAAATTTTAGACTCATTGTCTTTCTACTTTTCATTTAAGTGACACAAGGGATATAAGTTAGTCAAGTTCGCTCGCGACCTGACTTAAGCTCAACTCAATTACAAGCTCGTGAGTCAATTTTATCGAGCCACGAGCTCGAGCTCGAGTTTGAGCTTGATTTGACTCGATTTAGTAGCTTATCGAGTTGACTTGTTTAATTCAATTTTACATTTTTTTAATTTTTTAGCATTATTTTTAAAAATGTGTTTGTTTAATATATTTTTAAGTGTTTTTTTTAAAAAATAAATCATATTATTTTTAAAATCGCTCAAAACATCTTGCAAATATTTTAAATATTTTTTAAAATAATTATTATCATCAAAATATTTTATTTCAAATCAAAATATAAATAAAATAAAATAAAACTAAAACTAAAACTAAAAAATAAAAGTTTTCCCTAATAACTTCTAAACTTTTAAAAATTGTTTTGAGTATTTTTAAAAATAATATTATTTATTTTTTAAAATAAAAAATTAAAACACTTAAAAAATATCACTAACATATTTTTTTTAAATAATATGAAAATGAACATAAAAATAATAAAGTAAAAATGATCTCAAAAATTGCACAAACTCCATTAGCACATAATATGACACAATGAAGATGATATAGCCGACCCTACTTAGTAGGATAAAGGTTTGTTGTTGTTGTTATTGGTAGGTTTGAAAATAAATTAACTAATGAAATATTTTAATCCTTTTGTTACTTACTATTGGTTATGCTTTCTACTCTATTTAAAGTTTTAAATTTAAATCGATACATGAATAACTTGTTAAAAAGTTAATTAACTTCTAATAAAAAATACATTTGAACGTACAAATTAAAAGAATTCTAAATTCAAAGTATAATTTATTTATAATATATTTTAACTTTGCCTTATTTTTTGATTGAGTTTTAAATAAATCAAAGTCACAATCATTATAGCGACAATCATTAGGCCCGACCACAATTGTCAATTACCACCCACTGTAGCTGCCCATTATGACTAGCCGATGGCAAACCACTAATTATCTAATTTGCTTGTTTTCTACAATCGTCATATATTTCTAATCATCATCATCAATCATCCCAATTTTACATTCTCTTTAATTATCTCAAATCAAACAATAAATAATAATTTATTATATTCATTTTACATCTATCAAATAATTATAAAATATTCAAATACATTTTATTTCAATTATAATAAATTCTTTTTACATTATATTTATTTTTTCACCAAACAAAATAACCATTCAATAAAAGCTCCATAATTCAATTTAAAATAATAACTTAATTGATTTATTTTTTTATGATCAAAATCAACTAATTTAATGAAAACATAAATCAAATCAACCTAATCCAACAAATGCACCTCTATTACTTCTAAAAATAGAATATACAATGTCAAGACACATGTCGATCAAAGACCGAGTCCGACATATGATGAATATACAAAAAAATATTCGATTAAAAAATATTAAAAAATAAAAAAAACACATATCTTAAATAATTAAATTAAAATGATATTTATTATACTTTAAATTATCATAAAAAGTTATGTGAATATAAAAAAAAAAGAGAATTGAATTAAAACGAGAAAATAATAATATATATTTATCATAAATAATAAGAATTTATAGTTAAATTTATAAATTTAAAATTAATAATAAATTTTATTTATTAAAATTATTAAAATATTATAAAATAAATTATACATATATATTACAATTTGCAAGGTATTTTATGTTCGAAATGATGTCTCGAGGTAATAATAATGATGACTTAGGCTACGCTTGAAAACTATGTTTGGGTGTTCTGCTTTTAGAAAATCAAATTTTGATATTTAAAGCTATCTGAATTAGATAATGAAGTTTGTGAACATAATTGAACTTAGGGATTGGTATAATGCTTTTCTAGTTCTTGAACTTGATTTTATAAGGACACTTTAGACATATTTTTTATTTACCAGCACATACAAAACGTTACATCCAAAGAAATAAAATCAGCTAATGAGTTACAAACAATAGCTCAACCGCAGATCATTCAAACAAAAGCTCAACGTTTCAACTCGCTTTTGAAACAGCAGTTGTCAAACTAAACAAAGCCTTTAGTCTGCTTGTATATGGCAGACTAAGCTACTATGAACCCAGAACTTTACAATTGGATATATGAATAAAACGAAGGGCAGAAATACCATATGTTGTTCTCACAGGAAATTTACAAGCAGAATAACACGAAATATGAAGCATAGGATTCTAACTTTTCATAATAATTCCATGGCATTTGAAAAGAAAAAAACAAACAGATCTGCATTCGAGTGATCCCAGAATGTGAAGTACAGATGAAAAAATAATGCTCCAAAGGACTGAAACATAAAGCAATATAGAGTTGCGTCTAGTGGCAGGCACTTTGCCCAGTGCCAACATGAGGAAAGCTTCATAAAATTATGAATTAGCCTTACATGTTGATGAGTAGGTCCTGTTCAAGTGAAAGACCAACCCCAATGGCCAAGATAAAAGAATCCTGTTAACTTGCACTCTTTCATCATCATCAACACCTATAATCCACTAGATGGAATCAACTACATGAATCCTTTTTCTCCATGGTATCCTATTAAATGTCAAATTCTCATTTTAATTTTAATAAAATAAGGTCATTTTTTTTACTTTCTAACCAAGTCTTTTTAGATCTACTTCTGCCTTCCTTAACATAGGAATTTAATAAATCTATTGTCCTTAAAGGGTGATTGGACAGCCGATATTTTATGTGATGAAACCATCTTAGATGGCTCTCTCTAATCTTATCTGTCATTGGAGCTCCTCCAATCTTTTCACGTATATATTTGTTTTACATTTTATCTCTTAAGTGTAAAGCCACTCATCCACTTGATCATCCTCATCTCTACAACATTTAACTTAATTTTATGCTTTCTCATTAACTGGCCAACATTGTGCACCAATCATAAAGCATTGCAAGTCTCACCACCATCTTATAAAATTTTCCCTCAAGTTTAAGCCATATTTTTCTATCACACAATAGGCACAATACATTCCTCTACTTCAACCATCGAACTTGAATTCTACTAATAGCATCCCAATCTATTTCACCATTACTTAGAATAATAGACCCAAGATATCTATATCATTCACTATTTTTAGTGACTTTATCAACCATCCTCACAACCCTGCCATTAGAATTACTAATACTAAAATTATCATCGATGTATTTGATTTTGGATCTACTCAAACAAAAACCTTTAGACTCTAACATTGACGTCCATAATTCTAGTTTTTTTTAACTCCCTCTTGAGTCTTATCAACAAAGAAAAAATCATAAGCAAAAAGCATATGCCAAGGTACATAACTAAAGCAAAAGGATAAGAGCTTAAAGCAGATCATTGATGCAATCCAATTGATATAGAAAAACACTTGAGCAATCCTCCTTGTGTTTGAACATAACAGCACCAATATATATACCCTTAATGATTTGAAAGTACTTCTCTTGAAACTTGATCATATGCTTTCTCTAAATCAACAAACATTATATGTAAATACTCCTTAATCTCTCTCTCATCAAATATTTGGCATCCATAGTAAACCTACCTGGTATGAATCTAAACTAATTTTATAAAACTTTTGTGTCACATTATAACATATGCTCAATTTCTCTCACATAATTTTAATGTATCGCATATTAACTAAATTTATCAATAATTTAGACATTTCAGTGCATCACTTTATAAACCCTTTCTCTCAAGTCATCTAACATCTTTATAGCCTTTAATGTGATATTAAAAGTTTAATAAACTAAGAAATTTTTGAATCAAGTATTTTCAAACATCTATCAAAATATCATTAGGTCATACTATTTTATCACACTTTATTTCTTTAAAACTTCTCCAACTTTATTTTACTAATCATAGAACATATCGTTGATCTATCAGTCGATAATACAATAGTTATCTAATGGTGGTCATTTCGGTATACATTTATTAATAAACTTAAAGTCAATAATTAATACTACCGGTCAGAAAATTTTTTCTTGATATTCTCATTTATATTTGTTACAAAATTTGACCTTTATTTAAACTTTGAGATATCTTGGAAAAATCTTCACAAACTGCGGTTCGATCATCGCGATCTGTCGCGATCTTACGGATGACATAATCATGTCAGCGCTCTCGAAGCTGTTACAGCTCACTCTCATCAATCGGGCCCCTGGTTGGTTCACGGCGTCGTCAACTTACATTTCGTCTTACGGCGCCCTCAAGAGATCATGGACGATTCTCGCCTCGCTTGGAACGTAGCCATCTCCAACTCACGATAGTCAATGAGGTTGGCGGATGTCCATCGTTCCAAAGAAGTGAAGCCTGCGAACTCGCGCCTGCATCCCTCGATGACGCTGATCAACTCAGTGCATCCTCGGCGCATTGAGCAACGCAGATTCGCCGGTGGGAATCCGCAATGGCGCCTGATTGTCTCGCTTGACATCTATGGTCCAAGCAAAGAATAAAGCCAGCGATGGCTTGCGTAACATCGATCTTTTCGTGGTCTACAACCTTGTCCCGGAACGCCAATCGGCTTGAACTCGCGGCAAGTAGGCTCAAGTTCGGATAATTCCAACATCGCATCTACCGGATCTTGACATGGTGTTTGGCGTAAGGTCCCTATTTATAGCCCCTCCCCTATCCTACATCTAAAAGAATGTTCTAGAATACAATAATATATACATGGTTCTGATCATTCTGTAAAAAAAGCTCGTTGTTCACGAACAACTGCGTTCGGCCATTACGTAGAATTTCGTTCGCCGTTAACTAAACGAGTTAACAAACAAATATTTCAAGACGATATAAACGAGTCAACATTAACAATCATTTTGGACGCGTCGTTCGACAGAAATAAAATAAAAAATTACATTATATTATATTATATTATTATTATTATTATTATTATTATTTTATTACTATTATTTTTATTTATTACTATTATTATTATTATTATTATTTTATTTTTTATTATTTGTATTTATTACTATTATTTATTATTATTATTATTATTATTATTATATATACATACGAACAAATTTACATATCACAAACAAGATAAATACTTGGTTAAAACTTTTTATGAAAAGACGTGCTCAATCCTCCCTTATATAGGTCAAAAAAACTCAACAACTAGGTTCGCTCGTTTCGTTAACTAAACAAGCCAAACACGAAACATTTCAAATATATATACGAAATGAACACTAACAAACAAATTTCAAACGAGCCAAACACGAACAAGAGTTATGTTCGCTCTTTCGCTTACACCCCTAATCATTCCACACCTACCATATACAAGGGTTCAGAGTATTCCACACTATTCTAGAGTTCTCTTCCTTCCTCCTCCAAACACTTCGGAATATGGTGGAACCTTCGAGTTCTCAAGATTTTTCCTAATCTTTCTATAATTCTCTGAAGCTTCCCTCCTTGTGTATGGCTAAGAGAGGTGATCTCCCTTTATTTAGCCCGCAACGCCGGAATTAGAATATCCGCACCTGCAAACGAATAATCAATTAATTAAATGACATCTCTTTATTAATATTGCCTAAGTTAATAAAATGCACGATCCCGTGAGTATCAATTTAGATTTATTTCTTGTATAATGATAAAAATAAAATCTCTATTTTTATTTAAGATAATGAAATCATTAAAGTTAATCTTATTCACACAACATTTATTGAAATTTTATTAATATATTTTAATCATTTATATTGAATATTCTCTTATAAAAAAATATTTTTTTATTTCCATCCCTAATGCACTTCACTTAAACTAAACACTTACTTCTCATATCTCCTTGTTAGTTAACTTATCATCTGTCACACTCTTTAGTATCCAATTTATTATATAAATCACCGAATGTTGAACATCACATATTGCTTTCTTAAAATCTCCATGGGTCACACTATACCTTCCCTAATGCTCCAAACTTTTACATTTAAACCAACTTTTATAACAAAACCTCCAACCATTTTTACTAATAGGTATTTTTCCTCTTGATTTTTCAAACTCACTTTTTCAAATTGCTTAAAATCCACTTGCTACTTCTTCTCATATAATATTAATTTCCTTATGAACATCTTATATCCTAAAATATTATAACTTACTCTAAAAAATATTTTTGTTATCCTTCTTTAAATACTCTCATAATGTTACATTTATTTTTCATCTTTCAACTCATCATCTTAAAATCCAAAACAAATAGTCAATATCACCCAAAATGACATTATAATCTTTACAATCTAAGTGATCCATTTTCCTTATAAAAAAAAATCAATATGAGTTTTACTAAATTTATTCTTATTATTTCTTAAATAATGCATTAACAATTACAAAATCATAGCCTAAAGCAAAATTCAATATGGTCCTTTTCATTAATCGCTTCAAACTCATAAGCTCCAGTGAATGCTTTTAAAATTTTCTACCACTCTACTAATATATTCATTTAAAATCCTACAATAAATACTCTTTCTTCAAGAGATATACTTCGTATTAGTTCTTCTAAATCATCCCAAAACTTTTCTTTTAAACATATATCCAAACCTAATTGAGTAGCATAATCTCTTATATTATTAATAATCTCACCATCAATTAAAGCTAAAATTCTATCTCTAATTCTATTAATTTTAAAAACATTATTTTTCAAATTTCTATTTATAATCACACCTACATAATTTCTAATACCTACAAGAATACTAAAGTTTAAAACCAAACTATCAATCTTTTTCCCCAACCCATTTAACTTCTTGAAAACAAAAGATTCAGTAATGTAAATGAGCCAAGCTTGAGCAAACTAAGCTTTTGTTTGTGTTTAATTCCTTTTGTAATGAGATAGTTTAACTCGTTAGCTCATATTCATAAAATTTCTACAAACAAACAAGCAAAATTCAAACTTGCAAAAGCATGTCATGCCTGAGATCACTCTGCCACATCCATGTTAGTATAATAACTTCATATATAAATAATAATAATATATATAATATACATAGATTATATATATATAATCTTTTAGTTCAAGATAAAATGAACCAAACATAATCGAATGAAAGATTGTACGTTTTCAACTCGTTTATAAATCGAGCTTAAAATATTTGTTTCGACTCGCTTACTTAATGAATAAATCAACAAATACTTAATGAGCAAAACACGAGCTTTTTTGACAACCTTACCTATATTCCTAGTTCTTATTCTAATTCTAATTTCTTGAACTAGCTTTGTGTCTACATTCGTCCATAATATGGGAACCCTTATTTATTTAATGCATGCACTCTTTCATCCAAAAAGAAAAATTTATATTGAAGTAGTTCACTTGAATATGAAGAAAAACCAATTCCTAAGTTGGCATGCTAATCTCTTGATTCTCTTGTGTTAACTATTTGCAAGCCAATGTATCAGTTCAAGAAAACTTGTCTATTGAAATCCTAACAACATTAGAAATTATTTTTAATACACAACGCAAATCACCATTGTCATCATCATCAACAACATTATCCATAATCATCAAATGTATAAATCCCACTTCTAAAATCAACCCTAAGTAGAGAATCATATCTTGAAAATGTCTTTTGACAAATCTTTTGTGCTTCTAATGATGTCAACTTCGGTCCATTCTCACTTACTAATTCCTCATTATTAATTTTCTTCTTATTTTTGAAGTATTTTTTATCTTCCATGTACATGTCAAAACAATCCAAAATCTAATTTTCATAATTTTCAAGAGCAGCTCATTTCACTAATATAATCAATTTCTCAAAATATCATTACTTGTCATAAACTCATCTTAATATTCTCAATTATGTTACTACCACTAGTTTCTTTATTGCGAAATACTCAGCCACGTACAAGATATAATATGATAATCCCCATTGTGACTTAATGAAATTTCATTCATGTCATCAAAAGTGATTTAACTAAACCCTAAAAGAGAAAAATGAGCAATTGAGTTGCGTGGTGTCAGATTATCAAAAATATAAATGAAGAATTCATAATGAAATTGATTTATATGAAGAAAGCACCTGATTAAGGACAACGGACACTCCATCAATAAAAATTCATTTTGGTATTATAAACTCTAATACCATCAATAATTTCTTTAGTGTCCAATATTTTGCAAAATATGGGATACAACATTATTATCCTAAATATCATTTTAAGAAACTTACATTCATACCATTATAACACTTTAAAATAAACTTTGCATAGGAAAAACGAACAACCCAGTGGGATAGTTTAAAATTGTCAGGGAATATCAATTAATATCTTCATAAAGAAAGCAGTTAATATGTAGAACTAGATTATTAAGGAAACTCACCTAGGAGTATTTTAAAAGGATTGTGGATAAGGTCAAGATGAAAAAAGAGAAGTGAATAAAATGCGTGCATTACATTCACTAGATAAACGATAAAAATACACAACTCATGCAAATGTAAAATAGCAAATGTCAATTCTTATTGAATATAAAACCAATTAGGTTAACCTGTTAAACTTCTAATAATATTCAACATTAGTAACAATGTAGATTTTATAAACAAGAAAATATTGCAGCATATGAGAACTTGAGCTCAAACCAACACAGACAATAATAAATACCAGATGATGTATGCATAATTAACAATGGTTTGAAACATACAAATTCTCTTTCAAGAAGAAAACCGCATTCATAATTCTGATTTTAAGTAGAAACTAGTAAAACTGAGAATAGAAGATAATTGGAAAATAAATAACAATGCCCAGTACATTCAATAAATCCAAATTAGGAATAGCCAGACTACTAAACTGCCGGAATTAAAAACCTCCAGCTCTACAGAATTGCAAATGAAATTAGACAAATAGAACAATTTCATGCTATCAAAATGCTCCTAAACCAAGATTCCGACAAAACATAAAAACATAACACAAAATTTACAAATATCTCAGCTAGCAAACAAAAAAACAGTATCAGCGTCCATATAAATAGCATTCCTGCTGTAAACTTGAAAATTGCATCATCATTAAGTTTGCTTTAACTAATCATATATGTTCAATGATAATTTTCGCACAAAGATCTAACAAACTGTTTAAAATAACAACGACTGATCTCAATATTAAAAGACAAACCAGAATAAAACCTTAGGAACACTCGACGGACAAGCAAATGTATCCAATACAATCAGGCAGTAAGGACTACAGCTCCCCCATTCTCTTTGATCTTCTTCTCGGCACTCTTTGACACAAGCTTAGCCTTGACGACAAGGGGCTGTGATGGCGGCAGCATGCCCTTGCCAAGAACCTTAAAGTAACCAAACTGGGTGACGTCGATCATTGGAGCGTTGCCACCAGGAGCCTTCGCGGCGGCAGCCTTGACGTCCTCCGGTACGAGAGACCAGAGGCGGTCGATGTTGACGATGGGGCAGTAAAACTTATTACGAAGGCGGTGGAAGTAACGCATGCCAACTTTGCCAAAGTACCCGGGATGGTACTTGTCGAAGAGGATCCTGTGATGGTGCATACCACCCGCGTTACCACGTCCGCCGGGATGCTTCCGGTGCTTTCCAATGCGTCCATGGCCGGCGCTCACGTGCCCTCGCTTCTTCCTGTTCTTCTTAAAGCGGGTTGTCATTGGTCTACCTCTGCGCTGTGTGTCTCAGCCCTAGGGTTTCGAGCTTCAGCAGCCGCAAGTTGAAATTCAGGAACAAGAAATGAATCTCCTACTGCGAAGATATTTATATATGATTTCAAAGGAGAGAGTAAATCTAGACCGTTGGATGAAGAAAGGATCGACTATCGAGTGCTTCTAGTTCTTATGTCTACAAGTTGGATTGAAATTTAAATGGCCTTTCATGAATAGGTTGATGATAAATATATTTTAGAAAATAACCATTATATTTTATTTATTTTGAATGTGATGCTAATATTATTATTTCTTAAATAATATTTTTATACAATTTAAAATTAATATTGATATTTAACTACACTCAATTAAACAATAATTTTTATTTTGAGCATTATAGATAAATTTCTCAAAAAATATTACTTCAAAATTTTGACATATAATATTATTATAAATTAAAATTTATCATTGATATGACATTGAAAATTCTACTAGTCGAAGCACGAAAATTGGTGTTGAAAGTAAACTAATTGTCAAATGATCAAGACTTAAAATGTCATTGGAAACTTTTGGATATCAGTTAAATCCCTAAATAGCCCTCAAACATAGAGTGTTTATAGTCAAATTGAGCGTCTCGACGAGCTAGATCTAACAAGTCCAAGATCTCACAATTTTGACTTCATTTGAGCATTCAAATACTTAAAATACTTCAAATAATCAAAGGAATCATTTTGAGCCGTCTGATGAAGTGGAGTGGTTCGGATTTTGCATGTATTTACAGAGACGTCACTTCTTCAATCTATAAATAGCCTCTCATTCCTCATATGAGGGACCTCCAAGTAAGAGAGAGGAGAGAGCTCTAAAGCTTGAAGATCCTCCAAGCAATCGCTACCACTGGCTTATCAACCACCGTCCGGCCGCCACCGATCCTCGCCGCCATTCGTTTGCCTCCATCATGACCCTTCATCGTCCGATGTCCTCGCCGTTTCACCATCATCCGCTACCACTAGATTGTTATTATCCAACGCGACTACATATGTTGTTCTTCATATACAATCATGTAATCCCGTTATCAGGAAGATTTTGTACTCTGAAACAGATATATAGTGGAAGATTTTTACTAGGCTAGGCCCCATGATTTTTTCCCTCTTTTCGAGGTTTTTCACGTAAAAATTCTGGAGTTTTCTTGTTCACTCTTTAAATACTTGTATGTGTGCTGGATTTCACAACAAAGCTAAGGCATAAACTTTCACTTCACCACAACTGGTTTTCTAGCACGCAACAACCATATTTTAAAATTTTGATATTTTAGATTGTTAATGTTCAATTAAATACTAATTAACCAGGAATAAAATGTTAAGATTTATAAATATAATATGATAATTGATATGACCCTGAAAATTCCTCTAGTCGAAGCACGAATCTTGATGTCGAAAGCAAGCTGATTAGAAATTAAAACTAGTCGAGATCAAGCACTTAAAATATCATTAAAAACTTTGGGACATCAGTTAAATTCTTAAAAAGCTCATAAATATGGAGTGTTTATAGTCAAATCGAGCGTCTCGACGAGCCGGTTCCAACAAGCCAAAGATTTTACAATTACGACTTTGTTTGAGCATACAAATACACAAAATACATCATATGATCAAGGGAATCATCATGAGCCGTCCGATAAAGAGAAGTGGTTCGGATTTTGCATGTATTTATAGAGACGCTACTCCTCCAATCTATAAATAGCCCCTCATTCCTCATATGAGAGAGGTTAAGAGAGAGAGAGAGCTCTAAAGATCCTCCAAGCACAATCGCCACCACTGACGGTCGCCAACCACCGGGCTCTACCGCGCCCGTTGATCCTGCCGTCAATCTCTATCTCCATCATGATAACTTCTACCGGTGATTATTCCGTGTTTAAGTGATTGTTTCTACATTTAAGTAATTATTCCTCGCATTTCTACGGGTGATTGCGCATACCACCATCATCTGCTACTACTAGCAACTGTTACAACTGATCGCACACATAGTTGTTCCTTCTCATATACCTGTAATCCCTGTCGGAAGATCTCTCTAAAAGAGATACATAGTGGAAGCATTTTATTGGCTAGGCCCTGGTTTTCCCTCTTTCGAGGTTTTCCACGTAAAATTCTAGAGTTTTATTGTTCACTCTTTAAACACTGTGTGTGTCTTTGGATTTCACAAAAGGCTAAGTAACTTTCACTCTACATGGTTTTCTAGCGCAGGTTTGGCATCGTCTGTGGGAATGTTGATTCCCATTATTTCATCTTGTATGACGACCAAGTTTTCCAACAATATCAAAACCACCATCGAGGTGGAACATTTCAAGCTTTTAAGAAGCGCAAGCGAAGAATAAAGATTCATCAAACTTAGTTCATTTAGATTCTGTCGGAAATTGGGGGGCAACTCTTAATCTCAGAAGATCACCCATGTTAAGCATCTAATCGATTACCATCCCAAGAAACAAATCAAAGTTGGAGGATATTTCAATATTGAGAAGAGATATAGCTTTGCAAATTATGTTTTTCCACTCATACTCATGGAAAAACGAGACCAGGGTTAAGGAGCAACTTTGGCTACAATCACAAATGTATGTTTTAATTCGACCTCTTCCATGCAGGTTAACGTCATCGAGCAAAGACTCTGCCAAACAACCTAGGATAAGTCAAAAGGTCCTTGGTGGACTTCCCACGACCTCTTCCATACAGGTTAACGTCATCGAGCAAAGACTCTGACAAACAACCTAGGATAGGTCAAAAGGTCCTTGGTGGACTTCCTACGACCTCTTCCACACAGGTTAACGTCATCGGGTAACACTCTAATAAACAACCTCGGATGGGTCAAAATCCTCAGCGGATTCAATTCAACCTCTTCCATACAGGTTAACGTCATCGGGTAACACTCTAACAAACAACCTCGGATGGGTCAAAGATCCTCGATTCAATTGACCTCTTCCTTATAGTTAGCCATCGGGTAACACTCGACAAACAACCTCGGATGGGTCAAAATCCGGCCGGATTCAATTCAACCTCTTCCGCGAGTTAACGCCGCAACACTCGACAAACAACTTAGGATGGGTCAAAAGATCTTTGGTGGACTTCTCACGGCCTCTTCCACACAGGCTCTTCCACACAGGTTAACGTCATCGAGCAAAGACTCTGACAGACAACCTCGAATAGGTCAAAATCTCGATATTCAATAACCTCTTCCATAGTTGCCGCCATCGTAACACTCGACAAACAACCTCGGATGGGTCAAAGATCCTCAGACCTCTTCAATTCTTTTCATAGCACCATCGGGTAACACTCGACAAATAACCTCGGATCAAAATCAAGGATTCAATTCAACCTCTTCCAGTTAGCGTGCAACACTCGACAAACAACTTAGTCAAAGGTCGCGGTGAACTTCTCCGACCTCTTCCACATGCACGCATCGGGTAACACGAACAAACCGGATAGTCAAAATCATCGATTAGATTCAATTCAACCTCTTCCACTTGCGCCATCGAGTCACACAAAACAACCTCATAGGTTAAAAATCCAGGGATTCAATTCAACCTCTTCCACGCTTAACGCCATCGAGCAAAGACTCGACAAACAACCTCGAATAGGTCAAAATTCGGATTTAATTCGACCTCTTCCATACAGTTAAGCCATCGAGCAAGACTCGACAAACAACCTAGATAGGTCAAAGGTCCTTGGTGGACCTACGACCACTTCCACACGTTAACGCCATTGGTAACACTCGATAAACAACCTGATGGGTCAAAATCTCGGATTCAATTCAACCTCTTCCATAAGCATCATCGCAACACTCGACAAACAACCTGGATGGGTCAAAGATCCTCGTGATTCAATGATCTCTTCCAGTTAGCGTCATCGGGTAACACTCTGACAAACAACCTCGGATGGGTCAAAATCCTCAGTGGATTCAATTCAACATCTTCCGCACAGGTTAACGTCATCGGGTAACACTCTGACAAACAACCTAGGATGGGTCAAAAGGTCTTTGGTGGACTTCTCATGGCCTCTTCCACACAGGTTAACGTCATCGGGTAACACTCTGACAAACAACTTCGGATAGGTCAAAAATTCTTAGTCGATTCAATTCAACCTCTTCCACACAGGTTAACGCCATCGAGTCACACTCTGATAAATAACCTCGGATAGGTTAAAAATCCTTAGCGGATTCAATTCAACCTCTTTCACACAGGTTAACATCATCGAGCAAAGACTCTAACAAACAAACTCGAATAGTCAAAATCCTCATCTGATTCAATTCAACCTCTTCCATGCGTTAACGCCATCGGGTAACACTCTGACAAACAACCTCGGATGGGTCAAAGATCCTCAGCGGATTCAATTCGACCTCTTCCTTACAGGTTAACGTCATCGGGTAACACTCTGACAAATAACCTCGGATGGGTCAAAATCCTTAGCGGATTCAATTCAACCTCTTCCGCGGGTTAACGCGTCGTAACACTCGACAAACAACCTAGGATGGGTCAAAGGTCTTTGGTGGACTTTCGCCTCTTCCACGCGTTAACGCTATCGGGTAACACTCGACAAACAACTCGGATAGGTCAAAATCCTAGCGGATTCAAATTCAACCTCTTCCACGCAGTTATCGAGTCACACTCGACAAACAACCCGGATAGGTCAAAATCTCATCATCGTGACACCGGCGCCATTATCACACCGGTCGCTGACTACTGCCGCCGGCCATCGTCGACCACCCGGTTGCCAACCACCGTCGCGGTCTGGCCGAATCGCTGGCAATCGGTATTCATCACCATCGCGCTATCCCGCATTACCGATGCTCGCATTGCTGTCGGCCGCTCACCACTCGCCAATAATCGTGCGGTCCGCAATTGATCTGCTGTTGATTACCACTGCTGACCATGCCGCCACCATCACATTATCACTAATATCCGTTTATTATCACATCGTTGCCATTATCTCCGATACTACCGCTCGATTACATTGCGCTATTGTTGCGACCACTTCGGCCGACCACGGTTGGGTTACTAGCCACTATCGCCGGTCACCACCATCATCGCTGGTCATCTCGCTGATCTGACATAATTAGCTGCTATTATCGACGCCGGTTGCCATTGCCGCTAACACCCGCCGGGCCAACCAGCGTTGGTACTGCTGATTACTGACGCTATTCACCATGTCGCGTAGACCATTGCTACCATTCCGGCTGCTAATACCATCGTATTACTACTGGCTGACATCGCTGGTCCACCATGCCGTGGCTATCTCCACTCTGCACGCAATCGCATGTTAACTGGATTGCGACCACCGCTGACCGCAGAAACCACTTTAGGCACCGCTGCGGCTACTACCACCATCGTTGCTGGATTCCTGGTCACTTGTAGGTCACGTACCACCATCACGAGAATCTTCATCAACCCCGCCTCCGGTGATCTCAAACCCGGTTCTTCGACAGTCGATAACGCTTTCGGGAAAACTGAGCTCGGCCAGTATGAACTACGGTCTTGATCCTCCAAACTCCCGGTCCGGGGGCGCCAATGCCTCTTTCGAGGCGGGTCTTGATCGCCTCCAAACTCCTATTCCGACAAATGGCCAATGCCTCTTTCGAGGAAAAAACCGGAGCTCCTCAGATGAATCCACGGGTCTTGATCCTCCAAACCCGGCCGATCCGACAAGTACCAACTCCTCTTTCGAGGGAAAACCGAGCCTCCATGAACCACGGTCTTGATCGCTTCCAAACGGCCGGTCCGGACACAGGCCAACGCTTCTTCGAGGGAAAATTGAACCTCACAGATGAACTATGGGTCTGATCGCCTCTAAACCCGATCGGTCCGAGACCAACGCTTCTTTTCGAGGGAAAATCTGAGTCTCGTATGAACTACGGGTTCGATTACCTCCAAACCCGGCTTCGACAAGGATAGTCAACGCCTCTTCAAGGGAAAACCGAGCTCACAGATGAACTGCCTTGACTCCAAACGACCTTCTCTCAAGAAGAAGAGAATGTGTCTTCCTTCCTGGGGTTTTATAGACCCCTTTAGGGGCAAAGGGTAAAATCATCAAACCACAAAATTGTCAAACCGTCAAAACCGGGTTATTTGGGCTCACGATACCCGCGACACGCTAACCGCTGCACATAGCTGGTCAAGGCTCAACCTGCCAAGGCCGACCCATCTACCATGATGCTCCATGATCTGCCGAGGTTCATTGCCACTGCCACCATGCCCCGCCCATACTGCTAATTCGCCACCAACTGAGACTCGCAGACAGCTACAAGCCATGGCACGCCGGACTTCGTCGCTATACAGATAAGCGCGCTGCCATGGCCAAGGTGCCTCAAAGCGCTGACTTCTGATGAGTAATCTCAAAATTTCGCACTCGCACATACCTATACATATTTGTGGCTTTGCATCTGCTTCCGTAGTCGTAATCTTGTGCTTACATGAAGATCTATTCTTTCAAAATTTATGGTTAACGGACCCACAAATTATATTGAAAAATTTGTTATTTTCAAGTATTCAGCATATATATTTTTGAATGATTGAGATAATATCATCCAAAAATAAAACCGATATGACCAAAATTCCTCTAATAAGCACGAATCTTGATGCCGAAAGCAAACTGATCGAAATTAAAACTGATCGAGATCAAGCACTTAAAATATCATTGAAAACTTTGAGACATCAGTTAAATTCTTAAAAAGCTTTCAAATATGGAGTGTTTATAGTCAAATCGAGCGTCTCAACGAGCCGGTTCCAACAAGCCAAAAATCTTACAATTCTGATTTCCTTTGAGCATTCAAATACACAAAATACATCATATGATCAAGGGAATCATCATAAGCCGTCAGATGGAGAGGAGTGGTTCGGATTTTGCATGTATTTACAGAGACGCCACTCCTCCAATCTATAAATAGCCTCTCATTCCTCATATGAGGGAAGCTAAGCAAGAGAGATGAGAGAGATCTAAAGATCCTCCAAGCACAATCGTGTCGCCACTCGACGCCAATTATCGCCGGCGGCCGCCGCCATTGATCCTGCCATCAATCTCGCTCCATCATGATGACTCATCATGATTGCTCTCGCATTTCGCTTGATTCTCTCATATTTCGCAAGTAATTGTTTCCTCTGATTTCTACCTGATTCTACGCTTCACCATCATCTGCTACTAGCAAGTAACTGATCGTTGTCACATAGTTGTTCCTTCATATACACTGTAATCCCAGATCGGGAAGATCTTGTACTCAAAGATACATAGTGGAAGCTTTTATTGGGCCAGCGATTTTTCCTCTTTTGAGGTTTTCCAAAAATTCAGTTTTATTGTTCACTCTACACTGTGTGTCACAAACAAGACTAAGGCGTAAACTTTCACTCTACCGCAGCTGGTTTTCTAGCCCGCAACAATAATTACTTTTTAAAAGGATATATCCATAATGTATAGCTCTAAAAGCATTGACATAATGCTATAAAAATAATAATTATATTTAATATTTAATATATTAAGTGTAGATTTATAATCAGTCAACTGACCATCAACCAAAAAATTTGAATGTCACTTGCCATCTTTTAAAGGCTCGTCATTATTAATATCAAAACATAAAATTTATTAACATGTACATTTAGTATTTATTACTTTTGATTTGATAATTTATTATTTAGATTTGATAATTTATTACTTTTTAAAGATCACTTCATTCTATTGAGCTAAAAGTTATTTGCAAATAGTGATGATTAGGTCATAAATAATTATGAAAATGAAAAAGTAATAAATGTTCTATTTGGTTTGATTTTAATAGGCTTCATTATAAAATTATAACCTTTTATTAGTTTTGAAAATTTCAAGCTCAATTCATAAAACTTTAAAACTACTTCTACTAATAAAGAATACAATTCCTCCCCATGGCATTGTAATAGCTTTCCTCTTTGTTTGTTGGCAAGAATATTCATCTATCTAGAATCTCTTTTGCCCTTGACCTTGAGAAAGATGAGGAGAATCTATTTCTAATTAAAAAGTTTATAATTGTTGTGTGCTACCAATTGCAGTAGAATAAAAATTTACGCCTTAGTCTTATTGTGAAATCCAACACACACACGGATGTTTGAAGAATGAACAAGAAAATTTTAGAATTTTTATGAGAAAAACTCCTGAAGAGGGGGAAAAAATCAATAATACTAATATATGTAAATCTAGATCATATCACACTTATTAACCTAGATTAAAATTTAGTATTTAAATAGTGCTATGATATCAAATTATATTTCTATTACCATTTTCATTCACAAGTCAATAATATATAAATCTTGAATTTGAATAATTTGAGGGCTATTTAGGGATTTAACTGATATCAATATTTATAAAATAATCATCTAATTAAATATATATATAACCATCTATTAGTATAACCATCTAATTAAAAATATAAATAGGGTTGATTAGTTCAAATTAGATGGTTATATATATATATAACCAAGTCAATATATATATATATATACATATAACCATCTAATTAAAAATATAAATCTTGAATTTGAATAATTTTAAAAGTCAACATTTCTTTGAAAACCAATTCAACTCACCGGTTCAACCCTGATTTTTGTAGGTTCTGTGTAAAGACAATTTTGAACTTCAACTGAACTAGTCAAGAGAACCGGTTCATGACCAATCAGTTGGTCCGATTTGATTTTTAAAATCATGAGCTTATCTAACAAAATTTATATTTAGAATAGAATGTAAACAGAATTGTGGAATAAAATAATTTACTTAGAGCTTATCTGTATCAAATTACAAAAAAAAAATAAATATATATATATATACATATTTTAAATTGTAAACTAATAAACCCTTAGTAGAAGGTAAAATCTATTCAACCTATATCAATAAATAAGTAAAAGGCCAAAAGTTGACTTATGATTGAGCAACTTTGAGTTGCCACATTGGTAACTCAACTTTTAATAAAATTTATTATTTATTTATTTAATAATATCATATTTTAGTCTCACATGCTAAACTGAAGTAAGTAATAGTGATTTAGGATGGTTAAATATTATCTCACCTGAATATATGGCTTCAAGGCTTCCAATTATATGAAATTATTTGAGCTAAATGAACTCATTACAAACTATATGAGCCAAACAAACCATAGATTTTAAACAATTTTGAACGGAGAATTAGAGATAAATTTTCAAACATGTCAAACACGAACAAGCAGCAAGCTCCATCAAGCTCGACTCGTTTACACCCCCACCTCACATTATAAATCATTCGAGTTACATCATAAGATAATACTTCTTACTCTTTAAATTAATGATAATAATTATTATGGATATTTATTTTATAACATAATCTATTATCTTATAAAATTACACATATAATTATTATAACTTATATTTTTTAAAAATAATCAACATCATACATACCTCATCTATATTTCTAAAACTATAATAATTACATGTCATTTTTAAACCTCTTAGTTAATAAACATTAATTAATATATAATGCAATATATAATATTATGAGAGAAAAACTCAGCACATAATAAAAAATTACTTTTGTAATTAAGGGGTCATTTGGGATCACTTTTATTTATTATTTTTTATTTTATATATTTCACCAAAATTTTAAAATATTAAATTAACACAATTAAATATGCATCTAGTTTTTATTTATTGAATGCTTATAGAAAGCTAATTATAGTTTAACAATAATAACACCACCAGCAAAGAGATGAAATCAAATGGTATGAGAGTTAAGTATACTTTTAAAAAATATTTAAGATATAATTATATTATTAGTTGCTCATATATGAGAGATGAATATAATTAATCCTAAAAATAAAAATATGTGTGGTTCATAAATAAATATCTTTTATCTTATAATATATTTATTTTATTAATTATTACTACACAACTCATTAAAAATTTGCTGATTATTAAATTCACGTAAAATTGTTATGGAAATATAGTTTTAAAATTTTCTCTCTCTTATTTTTTATCAATTTTTAATGTCAATACATTAAGATTTTTTTTCGGAATTATTGATGGGTCAATATAATATTTTTCGATTTATTTGTTTTTATATTCCATCTCCATGGTGTGTAATTTTTCAAAAAATAAAAATAATTAATAAAATTAAGGGCCCACCGAACAGCTTTTTGGCGTATAAGGAGGGCCTCTTTTGATTCTTTTCTATGAACAACTAGCTGGCTATCACATGACTCTCTGACCACGTCAGCTTCTTCGAATCGAACGGATCAAAATGACTCAAATGGATATTTTGATAATTTATAAATTAATATAAAAAGAAATCATTATATTAAATTCAGTTAAAATAATATTTACGTACATAACTCCTACTTGTATATTTGCAAATCAATCAATTTTTTTACCTCAATTTTTTAGATTATTACCCAATTATTAATATTTAAAATAAATTTTCAACTCATATTTTTAAAATTTTCTTAAAGATTTAATCTAATATATATATATATATATATATATATATATATATATATATATATATATATATATATATATTTCAAAAGTAGAGAGAAAAGGGAGTATTAGAGAGAAGATAATTAGGTTATCGAATCATTTTTAAATTGTAAAATAATTTGTGTACATTTTTGTTTTTTTTCTATATTTCTGACAATATTTATTTTTAAAATTGTAAAATAATTTGTGTGTAAATTTTTTTTTTTTTACATTTCTGATAATATAAATTTAATGATTTATATATATGATATGTAAAAATTAATATTTTTTTAATTATTTAGTATTTAATCAATGCTAAGCTCGCTTTGAGTAAAGGAGTGGGCCGCTCTAAACGAGGCATAATAAATGACACTTTAGTTTATTGTTTGAAAAAGCCATCACACAGCTAAGGGCTTAAAACAGATTCCAATTTAAGTCATTATTTTTTTATATTTAAAATTTTCAAATTTACTATTAACTAATCATGTACTCAGTAACTCAAATAATAAATGATGGCAGATTTATTCATGAATATTCTGGTCCTAATAAGACTAGCTAGATGACAAAAACTATAGAGATAAGAGAGAGAGAGAGAGAGAGAGAGAGAGAGAGAGAGAGAGAGAGAGAGAGAAAGAGAGTGAAAGAGAATCGTGAAAATCCACTATAATTTTATAAATATTATAAAATGATATAATTTTATAAATACCTTTCTACCCCTTTTTTAAAGGTGAAGAAGAGACATCATAAAAACGGTAAAATAATAATAATAATTGATAATTACATATATGGACTATCAATAGTACAAGCACACTCATCGTCTCTTAAATTTCTGGTGAGCGGAACCCCTGACGCTCGATTCGCGGGGCTAGGATATCACTACGATTTAATGTATCAGGTAGGATTAATATAACGACATCCCCACCCATAAATGTGGGTGAGTGATACCCTTCAAAAAATAGTACAAGCACATATATGTGCCTCCTATCATGAGTGTGCTAAGAGCAATATCTAAGGGAAGTTCGTGAGATGAGTGTCGAGCGCCGGAACCAAATAATAAGGCTAAGTGTCTCTACTAAAAATATTGGGTGAGTCTCTATAACAAATATTCTTCTGCGAGTTCATAACATGCTCCTTTTGTGGATTGACGAGTCATCTAAGAGGTATTTTATCCCCTATAAGACATGAATGTGTGCCTCATAAGCTCTTTATTACTATCATCTACTATATATATATTATGCTGAATTATAGAGGATTTAAATTGAGGTTAATGAAGGATTTAATAGTAGACTAATAAACTAAAATTTTTGTTATGTCATAATTAAAGATGAAGGCTTCTTTGAGATAAAATCACAAGAAATTGTTTAACAATAATATAGATTTAAGTTACACCAAATTCAAATTTAACTCAAATCCTCTTTGAGCATAAAATTTATGACCTATTTGAGAGAAATTATTACGTGCGGAGTTCGGATGTAGTGTTATATTCAAACTCCAAATAAAATAGCATCATGTGACACTCATTAGTATATAGCTATTGTGTATTGCAATAAATTGTTATGTATTGTTGTGTATTGATATGTATATAGCTGTATCATACAGGTAATATATAGTAGTAATAAATAATAATTTACTTTAAGTTTGGTTGCCTGCATTTGAAATGCAGTGTAAAATGAATTCAGTATAAAAGGATTACTTTATAATTGTTTGGTTGAGAGTTTTACAAATTCATGACTTTACTTTTTTTCGTTTGGAAATAATGAAAATGTAATGTAAAATATCAAATTTTTGGCGTATGGCATGGGCGACGGCACGATCATTTTACATTGTCCCTTTTTAATGTATTTGAATCATTACATTACATTGAAATTTTACTTTACTTACAAACGAAAAGTTTAAATGTAAAACCCAAATGCAACAAAACCAAAACCTAATAAATAACAATTATACATTGATAACGTCACATAATATATTATTAGTCAGATATAAAATTATATTTAGACTCCGCACCTTTTTCATAGAGATGGAAAACTTATTTGCATTAACTATTAAGTTTTCATAATTTAAAATTATATTTGCTCGATATCTCGAAAAGATCCCCCTTGAGTTATTATTTGGCCCATTCATTTTAATCAAATTAAAAAAATTAATATAATTTTAAAACAATCCTTAATCTTCAAACCAAATGATCTACCCAAAGGACATGCTTTATCATTTTCCCAGCATTAAATTCCCCCGCGAGTCACCAGAAACGACACATGTCATTGATTCATTCATGCCTATAAATAAACTGCGAGCCTCCCTGTTCTCGTTGCAGCTTGCAGAATCTCATAGCAGAGAAATTAAACAATTCTTCTCTCTTTCCTCTCTTCTCAACCTTATGGCCATGTCAGCATCACCGGACGCTTCAAAAAGCTACCGCCTGCCATCTCCTCCACGTCAGCAGGCTTCTCTCCAATATTTGCCACCTCAGCGAGCATCGGCGGGGGTGAAATGGCGGCGGCGAAGGAGGACGACGGTGAGATTGGGCGGTCGCCGCCGAGGTTGGGTGTGGCGGACTGGGAAGGCTTTCGTGAACACGCTGCGGCGCATAAAGCTGCGGTGGATGGCGGCGCAGTACGCCCGTGCTGTGAAGAAGCTGAAAATTTATTGCTCGGGGCTTTTAAGGGATTTAGTGGAAGGCAGCGCCGCCATGGAGGCGGCTCAGGTGAGAGTTTTATCAGAGGCTTACTTCACCGTTCCGATCTTGCCGGCCTATTACAGTGGCTTTGAGCGTTTCCGTAAGGTGAAATGAAAATAAGAGAAAACAAGTTTATATTCTGCGTTTGTATTATATACACTTTTTAATGAAAAAAGGTTGTGCTAAGAGAAATCATGGCAAAGAGGATAACTATTTTTATAAGCTTTATTAATTAAAAAATTAAATATCAACAAATTTCATTTAAAATTTAGATTTGTATTTTATTACTTTGATATTACAAGTTTTGCAGGTCTGTTTATAAAACTTATGTGGTATAAAAAGGATTGATGCTTATGAATTTTTATAAATATTATTTAAAAAATTTTCTGACAAAAGATTATTTTCTATGTTTTTTCGTTAATCTTTAATTTTTTTAATTTGTTTTATGATACTTATAATACGTAAAGAATCAATTTATTCTTATATTTTACTGATCTAAAAAAAAAAGAAAATTGAGTAAAATTTAATTTTCAAGAACTTAAGGAAAAATTTCATTTTATGCTTTTATTTAATTAATAAGAATTTCAATTTAGAAAATAAATTAAAATAAAAATTATAAAAATTAAGTAAAATTTTTTTCTCAATCTTTAAATAAGATTCAAAAAAAATTAATTATTATTTAAAAAAAGAAGAAAATTGACTTTGTATTCCTCATAAAATGCTTACTTGAATAGATATCTCCCTTATATTTTAATTTAGGCAAATATCATTCAAAATAATTTTTGAATCAAAATATCCCTACTTGAGTGATGAGGGATAACCTTCTGTATTTAAGGATTATGAGTTATAACTAATGGTATTGTTTCTTATAAATGATAAAATTATTTTATTATATATATATTAGAGATATATATGTTCTTTGCCTTAGGGATAAACAATGCTCTTATTATAAAAAGAATAATATTATAATATAGAATTATTGTAAAGTAGATATTTTATTAGACGCTATAGATACATAATTTAAAGAGATAAATAACCACCATAATGAATGGTATAAGAATATGGGAGCTTATAGAATATTTTGATTAAAAAAAGTATTTTGGAGGACATTTACCCACACTAAATATTTAAAGACTATTGCCTGCTAGAAAACACATGGGTAGATAAAAGTTTACGTCTTATAAAATTCAGACACACAAGGTGTTTAAAGAAAGAAGAAGACTAAAAAAATTTTAACGTAAAACCCTCGAAAAGAGGAAAATCAATCTACCCCAATAAAAGCTTCCACTATGTATCGTTTTGAGTACAAGATCTTCCATAACGGATTATGAGTATATGAGAAGGAGCAACAACTGTGAATACGCTCGTAGAATAATCATGCGAGAGTAATGCAATGATCGGAAACATCGACCGACGATGGTCGGCCACAAGATTGGACCGACAGATCGACAACCCTGGCGATCGCCGGCCATGAAGATGAGACATTGCTTTGAGATCTCTTTACAGGATGAGATGATCTCAGAATATACGCAAAATACTAACCACCTCTCCATGGACCATGATGATTCCCTTGAGCATATGATGCATTTTGTGTATTTGAATGCTCAAAAGTCTGAAAGATCTTTATTTTTGGCCATCGAGACGCGATTTGAGTATAAACACATATTGAAACTTTTAGGAATTTAACTGATTTCTCAAATATTTCAATGATATTTTAAGTCTTGATCTCGACCGGTTCATGACAATTGCTTTCACATCAAGATTCGCTTTAATTGGGAATTTTGGATCATATCAAAGACAATATTTATTCAATGAGTTGAATTACAAGGAATGAAAAGTTAAATTTTTCTTTAAAATATATTTATTCATTTTTTTTAAAAAACTAATTAGTCACAAGCTATATGTTCAAATCAAATATTTAGTAAAAAAAATTAAACAAAAATTAAAAAAAAAAACAAATATTTAGTATAAAAATATAGAATAAAATATGTTTATATATTATTTTCCGAATTCCTTCTGGCCAGTCATATTTTATGACTTAAAAGCATCTAAAATAATAAGTTAATTCAGTATTTTATAAATTTATAATGATATATTTAACATTTTATTCTGTCATGATATTCTGTAAGGATAAATCTCGAAATCATTGAGTCTATTTTAAGAAGATGAATATGAAATATTGAAAATTTATTAAATTTATATAATATTAATAAAAGTGCTTTGAGATTAACTTCTTGGTAAGGATATCATAATTTGATATTAATAATCTCACGATTTTATTTATTTGCATTGCTCACTGAAATTTTAACTTTAAGCAAATTTAATAATAAATTAACGTACACCTCAAATATATAAAACTTATAATTCCTAAATTTATACCATGAGCCAAAACTTGTAACCAGCTAAGATGAGCTCTATAACAAAATCTAATTAATTGTCATAAGTGATAAAATTCATCCCTCATAATTAAGTGTGTAAGTAAGTCAAGCTGGCTCGTGAGCCAAGTTTATCAAGCCACGAGCTCAAGCTCGAGCTCATAAACCACTCAAAAAATTTTCGGCCTAGTTTGACTCTCTAAATTTATGTTTAATATAATTATGTAATTATCGATATCACATTATCGATTCAATAATTTATTGAACTTTTTAAACGAACTCGAGCTTTTGAAAAAAGCTCGAGCATTCGGGTTGAACTAGAGTTTGACTTTCTTTAAATTGAGTCGAGCCCGAGCTTAACAGGGTTTAAATAAGCTTAGCTCGATTAAGTCAAAACTAAACTCATTTACACCTCTACTCGTAACTACTGATAAGAAATTTTTTCTCACGGAATTTCTATGAATTTCTCTGAGAATATATGGTTTAATAATTAGAGGAAAAAAATTAATTCTCTGAATTCATAGCTGGGCTGCAAAGAACCGAGCTGAGCTAAGCAAGTGGTTGATTGAGTTCAAACTTATTTATGGTTATCGAACTCGAGATCGATTGAAGCTTCTTGGGATGGTGTTAAAGCTTGAGCGTGTTTATCATTATCGAGCTCGACCTCGATTCGAGTTTGTTCACGAGCTCGATTCAATTTCGACAATCGAGCCTATTAATAAGTAACTCAATTAATAAAATAAATGAGTTTTAATTAAGCCTTAGTCGAGCTTGTTCATGAGCAACTTGTTGAGAAATATATATGAGTTGTACCAATTAATACTTAATAAGCCCGAAAAAAATAAAAAATTTAAATAAGATTGTTCACAAATAATCCTTACTGAGTCATAATTTATCTCTTTAATAACTTATTCATGAAAATAAATGAACTAAAAGAATTGTTCAAATCTATTCATTTAAAAATCAAATATTTAAAAAATGTTTAAATATATTTGATTACTTAATCAAACGATCATAAAAGAGGTCTATTGGGCTGATTTTTAAAATATATCACTATAAATTAAAAATAAATAAATCCCCACTTAAAACTTATCTCAATAAATGCCCCCGAGAAGGTCAACTAGCCAATCACATCAAGATGAAGGACAGTTGTATTATTAAAGAGCGCAAGTTTTTCCAATTTTTATTTTTTAATTATTTATTTATTTTTTTTTTTTTTTGGAATGATCCACCAGCACCACCCATCTTGTGGATGAGGATCTCAATAATCCCACTAACGAGCCACATTCATCACCACACGCGACGGCCCCACTTAATTTCGATTTTGATTAGGCCTGGAGGATTGAGGACCGGGCACGCCCACCAACTGAGCTAAGAGACGGTGGGTTTTAATTATTTATTCAATTAGTGAATAATTTTCTACTTGTAATTATAACTTTGTTATTGTTTCATAATTAGGCCGTCCGAAATATATATATAAAAAAACAAAGAAATGGTAGAATGCCCACTGTCACTGAAGTCCCGGCAACTTAATTTAAATAAAGAAAATAATTACTGGCCGAATCACAGGTTGGGTCCACTTATTACTAATGCTGATCTAATTTTATTTTAATAATATTTTCTTTAAAAAATAAAATTTTCGATCGCTTAAATAATTAAATCAATTATATTACCGAGGTTGAATTCATATATTATTTTTCATAAATTTGATCTTATATTAAATTGGGAAAAAAATAATTGAATGACTTGAAATGAAATTTATTATAATTAAGAATCTGTTTCACATAATTGTATAAAACAAAAAATTAATAGTGAACTTTTATAATATACTCTAACTCATATTGAAAATTAAATAGAGAGGATATAAATATCACTTTATTTCACAATTTTTTATTAAAAAAAATGGTGAATTTAACACTATATATATAAGTGTAAATTTGTACTTAACTTCAAATTATTTAATAAAATTAAGTCACAAGATCAATTTTCTCATCCACCCATCATTTTGTGAGTCACTATAGCACTCAAGAGGGGAGGTGAATTGGGGGATATTAAAAATTTTAAATGTTAAATATTAAATTTTAACTCTCAGTTGAAAAATAAATTTTGATTTTATAATGATAAGATATAATTCTCAATGCAACAAAAAAAGTATAATAAAATAAAGAGAGATAATAGGCAAATAATTTTTATGTGGTTCAGCCAAATTTTAAAACCGGTCTATGTCCACGCCTACTCACCCCTAGTTAGTAATCCACTAAATGTAAAATAGATTGCAAACCGTACTCTCCTATAATGAGACGAGTACAACCCCTACAACATGTACTCTCTTACAAAAGGGTGAGTACAACCCCAATAAAAATTTTATAACATGAAGAGAAAAATATAAAATAATAAATTTTGATAAAATATATCTCTCAGAAATATACCAAGCTATCCAATTCAAAAAGTAATCTCACAACTTATAAATGATCACTTTATAGATTATAATTTTAGCAAGATATAATGCTCACTTAATTTTGATAAGAAAAAATAAAATAAATATCTTAAAGTGATCATATTAAGATATTTATGTTATTACAATTTGTAGACTAATATAAAAATACTTTCAAAATAAATTCACATTAGTCTATTGCATAATAAAATAAATTTCAGTAAGGAATAATTTTAAGTTTAAAAGAAACTGTAACTAGTATGTTTATAATAGTGTCAGAATGATAAAGTCTTTACTAAACTTTTTTTTCTTAATTATTAAATAATAAAAATAACAAACTTTGCTAAATTTTAGCAAGATAAAAAATATTTAAACAAAGGATACTAGTTGGAATAAAATGATAAGTGATAAATAAACTATTTTAACTTTTTGTAAATTTTATTTTGATAAAAAACTTGATTTATAATAGATCTTGCATATACTCTAAAATTTTAGCAATAATTTATTTTATTTTACCCAAAATTATGCTTTCAATTAATGCAATTGATCATAAAATACTTATATAAAATTAGTATATGATAGATCTAAGCAAACTAGTAAACTTTTAATTAAAAAGAGAGATCTAGTAAATAAAAAAATTTTTTCAGCACAATAAATTAATTTAAAATGCTTAAAATATACTTCTAAAATAGATCTAAGAATAAATGATCTTTCAAATAAGACTAATAAGAAATATTTCAAGAAACCAAAAAAAGAAATTTGTAAGAAGATAAATATTTCAGCAATATAAAATAAATTCTATAAACTATCACAAAAAATTTTCACCAAAAAATAGTTAGAGAAACTTTGATGTGAAAAAACTTAACCTTTGATATCCAAAGGCTAATTCACCAAAAAGTAAAAATTTGAAAAATAAATATTTGATGAAAATAGTATGAATAAAGAAGAGATTAAGATCAAGAACAAACAAATTCATGAAGAAAGGCTAAAGATGTTGGCCTAAATCAGTATTTAATCTTGTAAATATTTGGAACACTTAAAGAAAAATTTAATAAATTTTATCTTTACTAGAGAGATTTTTAATTTGAATGAGCAACCTCTCTAGAAGAGAATAAGAGCGATTTATAAGGTCATGAATTATTTCAAATAAATATATTATTTTAACATCATTTTATCATATATAATAATTTAATATTCAATAAAAAATATGATTTATATTAAATAAATATTAAATTAAAATAGCCAAAATTAGCTAGTCAGAAAAGTAGAAAATAATCAAATATGCCTCTTAATATATTCAAAGCGTGTAATATCATTATTAAAATCAATGGTAAAAAAAATATAATAAATTCAATTTTAATCAAAGCGTGAGTCATGTAACCTATATTTCATGTATTTTTGTTAATTTTGAAATTTGACATTTAAATATTATAATATAATTTATATATAATCATACACATGTATCAATGAACTCATATAACAAGATAGTTATAAAGATATAACCCAAAAATATTATATCTTGATGTATCTATTTTGAACTATCTTCAGTCATATTTGTAATTTCATCAAACATATTGTGAGATGTATTGAATATGTAATTAATAATTAATATATCTAAAATATATATAGCATATATTAGAACATCTAAGCATATATTTGTTATCATTGAAATTAATAGAACTAAACATGAGGCTCATAAAGCCAACACATAACACTGGATCAAATACATTAGGGGAAATAGTTTTCAATAGGGTTCAATATAGAGCAAGTCTGTCTTCGCTTTAGTGAATAATATTTTAGAGTTAAGGGATGGTTATATATAACACCATCTTCATTAGCTGTGCTCCAGATCCAAGAGCTGTTGAATCATACTATATTTAGGAATAAATTAAATTAAAAAAATATTTAACTCAAAAGTAGAAGAGTTAAATTTTATATTTTTATTTTATTTTTAAAAATATATTTATTTTTAGTATCTTTCTTTAAGTGTTTTTATTTATTTATAGTTAAGAAAGCAAACCATCGTATTTTTAAAGAAATTCAAAATAATTTTTGGATTTTTTGAATATTTTTAAAAATAGTTATCACTACTTAATATATTTTTATTTCAAATTAAAATATAAATAAAATAAAATAGAAAAAATCAAAAATAAACCTCTCATGCCCAAGCAATTTTTAAGATGATAAGAGTTAAGTTTTAAGAAGAAGTAACTCTAGTTCGAGTTCTTTAGTTAGCTCTTAATATATCTTTATAGCTCCAAATCTTCTTTCTAATGTGAATTGTGCTCAACTATTTAATTGACTCAAATTCAAGTTACAAACACTTGTAGTAAAACTCATTTTTTAAATATTTGAACTCATGGATCAAATGACGGTCATAATTATCTTTGTAAGTTAACAAAAAAAATAATCAATTCATTTTATACATAAAAAAAAAATATTTTGCACTGATCTCAAGACATCCAATAATTTTTAAGCCCATCGTAATATAATTAAAAATAACTTACGAAAAGGCTGAATGAATTCATCATCAATTCAAATCGAATTATTAAAAATAAAAACAGATTGAATATCTGACGATATAAATCAATAATTTAAGCAATATCCTAAATGTTAATATCAAATTATATCATAATAAATATTACATAAAATATCAGATCTTATGAAAGAATCCATGGTCTATCGATTGGTGAAGATTATTTCTTCAAAGTTATAAATTTGAACAACATATTTTTCGCTTATCATTTAACAAAAAATAAAAAATAAAAAATTTAAATAACACTTCAAATAATTGAAGAACCCACTGGGCACTACTACTATCCCAGCACAAGCAGAAATGGCTTCAGGGCAAAAATACAAGCTCTAATTTTACTAACAGCTTCTGGATCAGCTAAGATCTTATAAAAAAAAATAATAATAAAAAACTGAGGCATTTAAATACATAGCACATAATTCTTATATATTTATACATTTAATAACTAAATTTTAATATTTATAAAAATAATACTCAAATTTTAGATGTCTAATATCAAAAAAAAATTTTAAGAAAAACAAATTTTTTACGGTGCAGCACTGCAGCTTGAGATCAAAATTTTCTAATATTTATTTATTTTAGTTGTGTTTTAATGTGAAATGAAATATGATTGATAATAATAGTTATTTTTTAAAAATATTCAAAACAATCAAAAAAATTATTTTGAGTATTTTTTTAATAATCTGATTTATTTTCAAAATATATCAGCCCACTATTCTCTGAGATTAATTTTCTACAAACCTATGTACTGGAAATCTCAAAATAAAATTTTAACCATAGCCATAAGCCAGTCCACTAATTGAGAAATAAAAGCAGGAAAGAGAACAAAATCATGCACTATAAGAGGTTGAGGGTCTTCTCTGCACATCATTTTAAATGCTATTTTAGTAAGCATCTCCAAACTTTATTTAACAGAGAGAAAGACTGATAGTACATTCAGAAAAGAAAGCCATCAAACTCTACCAAAACAATGGTGAACTATATAAAAATTTTCACAAAAGAAAAAAAACAGACTAATATTATAATATTATTTGAATTATTTGAACTAGTTCTATTAGTACACTGCCCAAGTACTAATAAAACATTTAATAATATAGCACACAATTCTTATGCATTTTCATATCTAATACCTAAAATTTCATATTTATAAATATAACATTTTTCTATACATGAGAAGGTACATTTCACTTCAAAAATTAATGATAATATTATTTTGAATTTACTATTAAATATTTATGTGTTCTTTATGTAAATATTAAAGTTTGGATGTTAGATAATGTAAGCATATAAGAATTGTGCTATGTATGTAAATGCCCCTCTTTAAAAGCCGAAAAAAAAACAGCACAAATAAAATAAAATCGTGGGTATTGCATTCTAATGCTTGCAGAGGAAACAGACAAAATATCACTGTTCTTGTGCTGTTGATGTGCCGTGCTTTATTGCATGAAGATGGATGAACTGCTTTGTAAATTCACTGCATATAATTATGAACTTGTGACCAGTTGCATGCATAAAACAGGATTTATTATTCATTTTAAAAACAAAAGTTTTATGATAAAATTATAATATACCAAAGTTATGAAAATATACATGACAATTATTATCAAATAAATCTAAATAATAGATGTTCAATAAATATTTGATGATCACAAAAAAATAAATTCAAAACTGTCCTACCTAGGACTCTGTAGACTGTGGGGCTCGTCAATGGAACAGTTCAAGTATGGTCAAGAAGCTTGATGGAAAGCAGCATTCATTTGCCGCATTGGCATCAAAAATCAATGGAAGCCAAAGCTCAAAATCAAATAAATACGAGATGCAGTAGTTGATCCTCATAGCATCATCAGTTCCTCTTTGCATCAGCACTTTTCTTTCTTTTCTTAAGGAGTTCAACCTTGTTCCTTTTCCTTTCCTTGCCAATCTGCAGAAGAAACAAAATATAAGATTAGAAACTTGCAAAATAAAAGTATAAGATAATCGTTAACGAGATAATTTAGAAAGAGAAAATGTATTTTTATCTGTAGAAACAGGTAAACGGGTGAACAGATGTCATGTGCCATTGATGTTTACGTAACTTAAGAAGGGTAAATGAAAAAAGAAATTTATCATGAGGAAAGAATCACATCGATCCATAAAGCAAACCAGATGAAAAGCACTGGCAGCACACAGAATATTATCCACATAAGCAACAAAAAAAAAATTAGAGAGAACATTTGAATCACAAGACTGATAACCTCTGGAAATCAACAACTCATAATAAATAAATAAAAATCATAAACCAAGAGTACAAATGTCATATGTCATGATAAATTAAACCTGTTGGATGCATTGAATTGTCTAAACAAGGATAAGAGAGGTTGAAAGAATTCACAAACCAAATAAAAAAAAGCAGAAAACTACTTCACCTGTATTGCTTCCATGAGCCCTCTCTGCTTGCGCGACATAGAAACTTTAGAAAGATTAAGTTCATCTTCGGCAACCTGATCCAACACATTCCTTGTACTTTCATCAATCTCTGTATCTCCAACAAAGACCTACGATTTCATGTAGATGTCGTAGCAGAGAAAGTAACCCCCTGAAGCTCCATGTTCAACCCGTCATGGTACTGCCGCTCAAGCTTTAACAACTGCACAAAGGCTTGCCAGTAACTAATATTGCGTCATCTACTTGAATAAAAGGTATAACAAATGAGTTCATTTTGTCTCTGCTCGGCAGCTTCGTTAGCTTCCGCACGATCAACAACTCCTTCAGCCAAAAGGCTTCGGGGATCAGTCAAGTCCACAGCATCCATACCTGGCAAAGGTAAAACATGTCTTCTGGCAGCAGCCTGCAGGCGTTTTATTGTCTCAGCATATTCAGGAACATAGCCTTCAGCCTCATTGTCTAAAAAGGTGACAAATGTGGTGGAGGAATCCTGTGACACCAAAGAGGGAATATTGCACAATTGCCAACTAAAACATAATAATGACAAAAAAGTGTGAGAGTTCAAACTGAAAATTTGTAAACTAAAACATAACAATCATATAGCAAGCAAATTGAATGTCAAACAAGAGGTAGTTGTTGCAAGTATTCTTAGAGTGGTGCAAATAAAATGCATGCCTTTTGAAATGTTTTATGTTTAGTTGGAAGAAAAACAAATACAGTATTAAATTTCAATGTTCTGAAATAAGCCTATTTAGAATTTTTCCATTCAGGCAAACTCTAAACACCTCTAGTGTGAAACACAGCTTTCCGTACGCCACCGTTGTTGTGGCCCTTGCCCGATCCTTAAATTAATTGCCCTAATGTAGGCATAGAGAGAATGTGGGAGAATGGCATCCATGAAAGAATTTAAGAGTAGTCATAGAGTTGCTCCTTAACAATTGTTTTTCCTCATGCAACAGTTCCTATTTAAAAGTTTAGTTTTCCACTTATAATGGTTACTTACATGTCGCAATCATTTCTTAAAGATTATCATGGGAGTTACCAATATTTAAAATTTTGAAATAAGCCTATTCAGAATTTTTCCATTCAGGCAAACTCTAAAGACCTCTAGTGTGAAACACAGCTTTCCGTATGCCACCGTTGTTGTGGCCCTTGCCCGATCCTTAAGTTAATTGCCCTGATGTAGGCATAGAGAGAATGTGGGAGAATGGCATCCATGAAAGAATTTAAGAGTAGTCATAGAGTTGCTCCTTAACAATTGTTGTTCCTCATGCATCAGTTCCTATTTAAAGTTTAGTTTTCCACTTATAATGGTTACTTACATGTCAATCATTTCTTAAAGATTATCATGGGAGTTACCAATATTTAAAATTTTGTTCGGGAGGTGTCTGATATTAGGAACAGCAGCTGACTGCAAGTATTTTTTTTTCTAGATTTCATCATTTTACCTCACTTTGTGCATGCTCCTCCCATTGTACTCACCTCAGCATTCCTTGAAGGAGCATTTATATATATAACACAATTCTTATATATCTACATATCTAACATCTAAACTATAACATTTACATACATAACATCTAAAGAATTAAAATTATATCAAAAATGTCACCATCATTAACTTTTTAAAGTAAAATGCACATTTTCAAATAAAAGAAATTTATTATATTAGTAAATACAAACTTCAGGTATTTGATATGTAAATACATTTTATGGAATTAGAAATTTAAACCGTGTAAAAAAAAAAGCTCAATTATTAGCAGTTGGGATTTGGCTCAGTTTGTCCATCTTTTTGCTTATTTTTTATTTGTGGAACATGGGATCACTCTCATCCTCAGTGAGCAATTAAGTAATAGTGGATAATTAAATAATTGAAACTAAAGTTGTGAAAATCGGACCAAATATTCAATCAAAAGAAGGATAGGTTCAAAGTTCAATAGTTTGATCAGGATTAAACTAAATGATGTAATAAATATTAAAATTATTAAATATTAATCTAATTAAATGATTAAAAATATAAATATATAGCAAAAAAATAAATAGGATAAATACATAAATAATATTTCGAATAATTATAAATTTTAAGATCGATATAAAGTTAAATAAGATATAATTAAGTGTATTATAAATCTAAATATAGGTATTATATATTTTTAAAATCTACAAATATATATATATATATATATATATATATATATATATATATATATATATAAGTATAACTTATAATAAGAATATAATTTATAAGAAATTCTAGTTTTGAAATAAAAATAATTTTAAAACCTTGTAAAATATAGTATTTGAAAACATTATTATAAATTATGTATATCTATATTAAAAATATTTAAAAAATTTAAATTTTTGATAATATTGATCTATGAATATAAATATAATTTATAATATAAAAATATATGATTACAACAACAACAACAACAGGCCTTTATCCTAGTACATGAGGTCGGCTACATGAATCCTTCTTCTCCATTGTGTACTATTAAGTATCAAATTCTCATTTAATTCAAATAAAATAAGATAATTTGTTGTACTACTTAACCAAGTCTTCTTAGATCTACCTCTGCCTTTTTTTAACATAACTCAAATCTAATACATTTAATCTCCTAACTGGGACATCAGATGGCCGACATTTTATGTGATCAATCATCTAAAACAACTCTCTCAAATCTTATCTACTATTGGAGCTTTTCCAACCTTTAAACATATATATTTGTTTTGTATTTTGTCTCTAAGTGTAAAGCCACTCATCCACCACAGCATTCCTTTAAGGAGCATTTATATATATAACACAATTCTTATATATTTACATATCTAGACATCTAAACTATAACATTTACATAAATAACACCTAAAGAATTAATATTACATCAAAAATGCCACCATCATTAATTTTTTAAAGTGAAATACACATTTTCAAATAAAAAAATTTATTATATTAGTAAATACAAACTTTAGGTATTTGATATGTATGCATTTTCTGGAATTAGAAATTTAAACCATGTAAAAAAAAGCTCAATTATCAGCAGTTGGGATTTGGCTCGGTTTGTCCATCTTTTCTCTTATTTTATTTGTGGAACATGAGATCACTCTCATCGTCAGTGAGCAATTACGTAATAGTGGATAATTAAACAATTGAAACTACAATTGTGAAAATCGGACCAAATATTCAATCAGAAGGATAGTTTCAAAGTTCAATAATTTGATCAGGATTAAACTAAATGATGTAATAAATATTAAAATTATTAAATATTAATCTAATTAAATGATAAAAAATATAAATATATAACAAAAAAATAAATAGGACAAATATATAAATAACATTTCTAATAATTATAAATTTCAAGATCGATATAAAGGTAAATAAGATATAATTATGTGTATTATAAATCTAAATATATGTATATTAAATATATTTAAAATCTACAAATTTATAATAAAAATATAAATATAAATATATATATATAAGTATAACTTATAATAAAAATATAATTTATAAGAAATTCTAGTTTTAAAATAAAAATATAAATTTTATAATATAAAAATAATTTTAAAACCTTGTAAAATATAGTATTTGAAAACATTATTATAAATTTATGTATATCTATATTAAAAATATTCAATCAGAAGAAGGATAGTTTCAAAGTTCAATAATTCGATCAAGATTAAACTAAATTATGTAATAAATATTAAAATTATTTAATATTAATCTAATTAAATGATAAAAAATAAATAGGACAAATATATAAATAACATTTCTAATAATTATAAAAATCTAGATCGATATAAAGTTAAGTAAGATATGATTATGTGTATTCTAAATCTAAATATATGTATATTAAATATATTTAAAATCTACAAATTTATAATAAATAAATATATATATAAGTATAACTTATAATAAACATATAATTTATAAGAAATTCTAGTTTCAAAATAAAAATATAAATTTTATAATATAAAAATAATTTTAAAACCTTGTAAAATATAGTATTTGAAAACATTATTATAAATTTATGTATATCTATATCAAAAATATTTAAAAATTTTAAATTTTTGATAATATAGATCTATGAATATAAATATAATTTATAATATAAAAATATATGATTACAACAACATAACAAGCCTTTATCCCACGTAAATTCATGAATCTTTCTTTCATGATATTAAGTATCAAATTCTCATTTAATTCACAAATAAAATAAGATAATTTGTTGTCTTACTTAACCAATTCTTTCTCTATCTTTTTTTAACATAATAATACATTTAATCTTCTTGGGTCATGGGATAATGGCATTTTATGTGACCAAATCATCAAAGGCAACTCTCTCAAATCTTATTATTGGAGCTTCTACAACCTTTCAACATATATATTTGTTTTGTATGTTGTCTCTAAGTGTAAAACCACTCATCCACTTGAGCATCGAACTTAGTTTTATGCATCTTTTATTTGGCAACATTGTGCTCCATATAAATTGCAGTCTTACCACCATCTTATAAAAGTTTTCCCAAGTCTAAGTGGTAGTTTTCTATCACACACAGCCGATGCATTCACATTTCAACCATCCAACTTGAATTCTACTAATAACATCCCATCTATTTCACCGTCTCTTTGAACAATTGACCCAGATATCTAAAATATTCACTCTTTTTAATCACTTAATCAATATCACAACTCCACCACTAGATCTTTTACAACTAATATTACACTACATATATTTGATTTTAGATCTGCTTAAACGAAAGCCTTTAGATTCTAAAGTTGACTTCTATAACTCAAGTTTCTCTTGCACTCCCTTTCTAGTCTTATTAACAAAAATAATATCATCGCAAAAGCATACATCAAGGTAGATCCTGTAAATGTCTAGTAAGAAGATCCATATCTAAAGCAAAAGATATGGGCTTAAAATCAATCCTTGATGTAATCCAATAGGAAAACATTTGGTCAATCCTCATTGTCTTTGAATACATGTATACTCTAATATACATATCCTTAATGACTTGAATCTATAACTTATTTCTTTTCTAGAATTCTCCAAAGCACTTCTCTTAGAATTTAACCGTCTAAATCAACAAATACCATATGTAGATCCTCCTTCCTCTATTTATATTTCTCTATCAAACCTCTTGACAAATATATAGCTTCAACGTAGACCTACCCATGGCAACATATGTTGAGAAACTTTTGTATCACATCACTATATTCAATTACTCTCATAATTTTAATATATGACACATTAACTCTATAATCTGCACAATCTTAAGCATCACCTTTATTCTTAAAAATAGGAATCAATAAACTTTCTCCACTCATCGACTCATTTTAGTGTTTAAAATATGATTAAAAGATTAGTAATCTAAGAAATTCTTAAAGCCCAACTATCATGTAAAATATAAGAATATAATATAAAAAAGTATTTTAAAATTCTATGAAATATTTACAAAATATTATTAAAGATTTTATATTCTTAAAATACTTTTATAAATTATATAATATAATTGATAAAGAAATATAAAATTAAAGTTTAAAATATTATCCTTATATTCTTATATTTCAAAGCCCATTTTATATTTCTAAAAAACTGCATCATATAATTTAAATTTCTCAATCCTAAAGTCCAACTCAATAAGTTTCATTCTATTCAATTCTTTATTAATCCCACATCATAAAAGGAACTTACTCTTACACTATTTAAATTGACAAGTAGAGCTCCAAAACATGAGCTAGTAATATAATTTATGATTTGATGGATATATTATGATTAATTTAATTCAAACTCATTATAATAATAAAAATAATTCTAAGATTTCTAATAAAAATATTTAAATTGCATTTTTTGTTCAATTTAATATTTAAATATAATTACTTAATATATTTAAATAATTTAATTGAATCAACCGGTTTTCAAAAACTAGACCAATTTGATTCATCGGTTGAGCAGACGATTCAATCGATTTTGGCGGTTCAATGTGAAAATAAGTTTTAGACTAATCGGTCGTATGGCTATTTCACGGTTAAACTTGTTGTTGACTGATAATAGGATGTGATAGTTTTCATGGGCCCAATTATGGTTGTAAGCTTATTTCTTATTTTTACTCAAACAAAAGATAGGAAATTTGAATTGGTGGGGTGTTAGCTGTCTGGTCCTCTCTACTTATCTCCCTTGATCCGCAATAAGATTTGTTCTCTCAAAGTTTTTATCATGGCATCACAAAAACAAAAGTCAACTTGAAATCATGATGGTGAAGCACGACATGGCCTACAAGAAGAGCTCCATGCCTACACCTCCTAGTAGCATTAACAGGAGCAAAGCTCCGATCCTCCTAATCATCAGACACAATTTCATCCAATGATCGGAATCCATCATGATGTTTAACTGTGAAGAAAAATATAGTATAATCTCATCAAGGCTGCCACCTCTCCAAATGTTGATGGCACATGATCTAAATCGAGAAAAAAATATGGTGATGTCACGGCACAATAAACTCCATGACAAACAAAACAGGAGAAAACTACATGTGTTACAAAATTGCATAAGAATTCTAGATTACATTGAAAAGAGATTGAATCTAACCAAATAACAGCTCAAAAATCTTGAGAAAGGTGATACCTCTTGACCTAAATCAAGAAGAGCTTTTTGTGGCTAAATATTTCAAAATTCCAAGCAGGAACCAGCAACAACTAGATATTCTTAAAATATTAGAAATGGGAGTGAATTTACAAGCTCTTAGCTTTAATAAAAATCTTTTAAGTTCATGAAATAATCCCTGGTAACAAGCCTCTTCCTAACATCGAAGTTAAAAAGAATAAATTTAAAAAAAAAGTGATGCTAGGATCACATAATAACTCACTTAAGTATAAAAATATTATTCTTGTTGCTCATAATTCGCATTATACAATGACAATCATCAAAAGAAAAATATGTAATTTTGACCAGGCACGTAATAGAAGTTAAAAAATTCAAAGGAAATTAGTAAATCAGAATCCCACACTCCATGAAAGAATCCATCATGGCAATCTAGATGCCACTACGACGAATAAGACCTCAACTTAATTGAGTGCATTCCAGAAAGATATAAAAATAAATTCTGTAGAAATAATTTTAGTAAGTGCAACAAAGCACTACCTCTATCAATAATACATGCTCTCTAACACAAAAAAGACTGTTTCCTGGAGACCAGTGTAAGACGAAAAAAGTATAGTCCCATGGATGGTTGATTCAGGTGCATTTTTTATAACATTACTTAAGCTGCGTCCATATTTCACAAATATAACTCATGTACAAACATCACACAGTTTAGATCATAAATAGCAACTCTAAAGATGATTGGTACGATATAACAATTATAAATATTTCACAATATCTAACTCTCCAGAGATATTATAATTTGAATGATCTAAATATTTGTCTTCATAATGTAATTTATTTACATTTAAAGAAAAGATGTTGCATATAGCATAAAATTTAGAAGGTATGCATAAGTGATGAGGAATAATGTTTGCAATTGAGCAGCACCCAATTGTATAATTTTAAACCCTAATAGTGTATAAATCTTATACAAGATGCATCACTTGAGTAATATAAGATTGGTTTAAAAAATTATGGGAAAGATTGCTTCACACATTATGAGCAAGTTCTTGGCCATCAAAATGAGTTGTACCCTACAATTAATAATAGAGGGTGGACAAAATTTCTGAATTCAGTCCTTTTCTTCGCAACAGTTAAAATGGACCTAATGAATTGATTTATTACCATCCACCTCTGTGTCAATTTCGCAATGAATTACATATATCGATATTAATGCAATATTTATTTAATAAAACAAATGGTTAAGAAAAAATATACAAGCATAAATTGATGCATAATGTTTATCACTTTCAAAAATACATTTTAACAATCTATAATAATATTAAAAAGTATAATATGCAATTCTTAGAAATAAATACATCTAAACTATTAAAATAGTCTAACTCCAAATAATAATAGCTTTATGATAAATAATCATATTTTAATTATAAAAAATTCACATTTAAATATAATAATAATACATGCAAATTTACACAACCTATTTACATTGTAAAATACAAATCAATTACCTTATATATGCCACTAAACTATCAAATATATTTTTTAAATCAATTACAAAATTTATAAATAATACGAAACATTAGTCTAGAAATTTGAAAACAACTTGTTTGTAATCTATATTACAAACAACAATTAAGTTACATTAGTTTATTGACAATTATCTTTAACAAAAAAAACATACTTGCGTCATTTGTAAATGTGTTGGAATGAATTCCAACATAAGTATTCATAAATATTAGACCAAAACAAAAATAACAACAACTAGGCTTTATTTACTACATTGGGGTGACATATGAATCATTTTCCTCCAATGTTCTCTATTAAGTGTCATATTCTCATTTAATTCTAGTAAAATGAAATCATTTTTTATTCTTCCTAACCAAGTGTTTTTAGGTCTACTAATATCTTTCTTAACATATACTAAACATCTAATCTCTAATTGGGATGACTAATATTTTAAGTGGCCAAACCATCTAAGGCGACTCACCTTAATCTTATCTATCACCTGAGCTACTCCAACATTTTCACGAATATATTCATTTCTCATTTTATCTCTAAGTATAAAACCACTCATCCACCTGAGCATCCTCATCTCTGTAACGCTTAATTTTATGTTTCCATTTTATCAGCCAATATTCAACGTCATAGAGCATTGCAGGTTTCACTACTATCTTATAAAATTTTCTCATAAATCTAAGAGGTATTGTTCTATCACACAATAGGCTGCATTTCTCCACTTCAACCATCCAACTTGATAGCTACTAATAACATCCCCATCTATTTCACCATCACTTTGAAGAACATAACCGATATATCTAAAATGTTCGCTCTATTTAATGATTTGATCACCCATTATTACAAACCCACCAATAGCTCTTTTACAACTAAAATTACAACCCATGTATTCAATTTTAGATCTACTTTAGACTCAAAAGTTGACCTTCATAATTCAAATTTTTTTAACTCTCTCTCTAGTCTTATCAACAAGAAGAATATCATCAGTAAAAAGCACGCACTAAGGAACATACTCTTGCAAATGTCTAGAAAGAACATTCATAACAAAAGTAAAAAAAGTGTGTGCTTAAAGTTGATATAATCCAACTGAAATAAAAAAATACTTGGTCAATCCTCCTTGTGTTTGAACACAAGTGACAACTCATATATACATATCCTTGATGACTTGAATATTAGCAAAATTAACTCATTTCTTTTCTAGAACTCTCCAAAGCAGTTCTCTTGAAACCTTATCATATGCTTTCTCTAAACCAACAAATATCATACGTAGGTCCTCCTTACTCTATACTTCACCATTAAACCCATTCATAGTAGACATACTCAGCATATTTTGAGAAATTTTTATATCACGTCGTAACATATACTCAATTACTCTCTCCCATAATTTTAATCTATGGCACATTATTTTAATCCCTCAATAATTTGCACTCTTTTACATCACTTTTATTCTTAAAAATAGAAACTAATAATTTTTTTCTCCACACATCAGACATCTTTTGACACATAATAGGACACAATGGCGAAGGATTCATGTAGCCATAGTGGGATAAAGGCTTGTTGTTGTTGTCATTATCTTTTGTCTTTAAAATAATAAGTCAAAAAATTCCTTGATCTCCTGAGCAATTCCAAACTTCTATTGGAATATAACCAAGTCCTTGTGCTTTTTTTTACACTTCGTTTTTTTTAAAAGCCTCTTAAACTCCAATTTTACTAATATCACAATACAACAACAACAATAACAAACCTTAATCCCACTAGGTGGGGTTGGCTACATGAATCCTTCGTCTCCATTCTATCATGTGTCAAATTCTCATTTAAATCAAGTATACTAAGATCATTTTTATACATCTTAACCAAGTCTTTTAGGTCTCTACCTTTCTTAACATAAGGCAATCTAATGCATCTACTCTCTAATCAGTCATCGGACGATTATGTGGCCATCTAAGTTGACTCTCCTTCTTCTATCTACCTCTGGAACTCAACTTTTTCCCGAATATACTCATTTTGCATTCTATCTCTAAGAGTAAAGCCACTCATCCACCTAAGCATCCTCATCTATGTAACACTTAACTTAGTCTTATGCTTCTTTTATTGACCAACATTGCACCATAAGTCATTGCGGGTCTTACACCATCTTATAAAATTTTCCCTTAAGTTTAAGTGGAACTTTTCTATCACATAATAGGCTAGATGCATTCCTCCACTTCAACCATCCAACTTGAATTCTACTAATAACATCTCCATCTATTTCACCATCATTTTGAACAATGAGCCTAAATATCAAACGCCACTCTTATTAATGACTTGTTCACCTAATGTCACAACACTACCACTAGAACTTCTACAACTAAAATGACACTCCATATATTCAATTTTAGATCTACTTAGACGAAAATCTTTAGACTCTAGAGTTGACCTCCATAATTCAAGTTTCTGTTGGACTCCCTCTCTAGTCTTATCAACAAGAAGAATGTCATTAGCAAAAAGCATACACCAAGGTACATCTTCTTGTAAATGCCTAGTAAGAACATCCATAACTAAAGTAAAAAAATAAGAAAAGCGATCCTTAATGTAATCCAAAGAAATAGAAAATATTTTGTCAATCCTCCTTGTGTTTGGACACAAGTAACTCTTATACATATCCTTAATGACTTGAATATAATCAATATTAACTCCTTTCTTCTAGAACTCTCCAAGAACATCTCTTGAAACTTTATCATAAGCTTTCTCTAAATCAATAAATATTATATGTAGATCCTCCTTACTTTCTATGCTTCTCCATCAAACCCCTTAACAAATGTATAGCATCCATAGTATATCGGCATGAAACCAAAGCGATTGTGAGAAACTTCATATCATCGTAACTATGCTCAATTACTCTCTCCCATAATTTTAATGTATGGCACATTAACTTAATTCTTAATAATTTGCACACTCTTGTGCATCACATTCTTAAATATAGGAACCAACAAACTCTTTCTCGACTCATCCATCTTTTAATCTTTAAAATGACATTAAAAGATTTGTAAAAAAAATTCCTTGATCTCCTAAACATTTTCACACTTCTATTGTAATTATCCGGTCCTCTCTTTTCCATTTCATTTTCTTTAAAGCTTTAACAGTTACTAATCTGACAATAAAATAAAATTCTCTATTTTGTTTAGTATTAAGGTTCTAAACTCAATCGTCGATCTTTCATTGAAAAGTTTATCAAAATCTCATCCACCTATTTTTAATATCCTTTTCTAAAAAAATTTTATTATTTTCATCCTTAATACACCCACACTATGTTTTTTCTCTATCTCTTTGGTTCTAACTTATATATACACCTTTCACCTTTTTGGTATTTAATCTGTATAAATCACTAAAAGCTAATTTTTTCATCATATTCTTCTTAGAATCTCTACGCTTTATATCTTTCCATTCTCATTTTTACATCTACCAAATTTTATAACAATACTTATTCTTTCTTGCACATTCTAACTCCACCACCAATTATTTTTTTATTAAGAAGTTTTTCTTTTGATTCTCAGTCATCTTTAATTTCTTAATTTCACTTCTTATTTTTTCCCATGTTAAACGTGAACATCACAAATTCTAATCTCCTAGCTTTCTTAAAAATTTTTGTGTTCTTTAAGTGTCATAATTAGGATGATAATTTGATTTTTTTTTTCTGATCTTTTATCTTAAAATCTAAAATATGATCGATGTTGTCTTAAATTTTACTTGAATGGCCTTCTGATCTTTCTGATCTAAAGCGATTTATTTTTCTTATGAAAATAATCAATCGTGTTTTTACTAGATCCATTTTATAAATAATAATATGTTCATCTCTTTTCTTAAATAAAATTTGCAATATAAAATCATAAAAGAAAATCTAATATAGTTCTTCATTACCATTAATTAAATCAAATAATAGTGAATCTTTAAAATCTTCACTCTATTAATTTTAAATTCCTCCAATAAATATTTTTCTTGAGATATCTTTATATTAATCCCAATTAAATTCAAAATTTTCTGCCTCCTTACTTGAGGAGCATGTCTTATAACACGTTGATAATCTTGGTATCATAATCTTTAAAGCTATAATTACTCCACATCTATTAATATTTATAACATTATCTTCAAATTTTATTTATAATCACACCATTTTAGTTAGACTTTACCGAATACCAAAGTTTAAAACCTAAACTATCAATCTCTTTCTTCCATTTAGTTTTAGTTTCAACACATAAAATATTTATCTTTCTATAAACCATAATATATTAATTTTAATTTAATTTACGTAAGAGTACATATTCCAAGATCATAACCTAATTCTAGTTTCATGACATGAATCCTTTAAATTTTACTAATATCACAATAAAAATAAAAAATCTTTATTTCCATTTAAAATATCAAGGTTGCTAAAATTAATCGTATTCTCAAAACATTCAATAAATGTTTATCAAAATATCTCACCACTTATATTGAATATTCTCTTTAAGAAAAGCACTTTATAATCTTTGTTCTTAATGTATATCACTTTAGTTAAAATTTGGTTCTCTTATCTCTTTATTTAGGTAACTTATAATACATTTTTCGCCTCTTTTTGGTATTCAACTATTATATAAAATACTAAATTCGAATTTTTTTCATCACATATTACTTTTTTTAAAATCCCAGTCACTTTATTTCTTTCTATTCGAACTTTACATCTAAACTAATTTTAATAACGCTTCTTATTTTTTATCTTTTCTTCTGTCTTGACTCCACTACTATTTTTTATTAATATAAGTTTTTCCTTTTGATTCTCCAAATGTATTTTTTTTTGTTGCAACTTGCTTGCTATTATTTTCCCACAATATTAACTTGAACATCTCAAATCTTAAGACATTATAACTCTTAAAAATATTTTTCTACCATTCTTTAAGTGTCATCATCATAATATTATGATAATGTTTTGATTTATTTTTTCATTCTCAAATCTTAAAATCCAAAACCAATACTCAAAGTTGAGAACTTAAACTTTCACCTAGAAAGATCTTATAATTTTTAAAATCTAAACAATCTACTTTTCATATAAAAAAATAATCAATCTACATTTTACTAAGAACATTTTTATAAGTGATAATATGCTACTCTTTTTTCTTAAATAAAGTAATTAGCAATTACAAATCATAAGTTGAAGCAAAATTCAATATATATCGTATCTTCTTCATTAGTTATTCCATATTCATAGTCATCATTAATGATTTTAAAATCTTCTACCATTTTATCAACATGTTCATTTAAATCTCCTTCAATAAATACTCTTTCTTTAAGATGTATCTTTGATATTATTTTTTTCTAAATCATTTCAAAAGTTTTCTTTTGACCATACATCTAAACCAACTTGAAATGCATAAACACTTATAACATTAATAATCTTAGCATAACCAATAATCTTTAAAGATATAATTTTATCTCTAATTCTATTAATTTTCACAATGTTATCCTCCAAACTTTTTATCTATAATCACACCTATGTAATTTCTAGTGGACTCCTAATTGAACACCAAATTTTAAAATCTAAACTATCATTCTCCTTGGCGTTCTTCTCAACCCATTTAATATCTTGAATATATAAGATATTTATCTTCTTATGAAACATAATATCTATTAATTCATTAATCCACCTATAAGATTACCTCATTCCAAATTTCTATCCTAATTTTAGTTTCATGGACTAGTTTATCCATAATGTGAGATCACTTGCTTATTTAACACACGGGTGCAGGTGCAACTGACCTTGCACATTTTTATTTATTTATATATAACATGTCTCTTCACACAACATACTAAAGATTCATGTCATAATTTTTTAACAAATTTTACAATTTGCTATCGACTAACCTAACCCTCCACTTGTCTCTTCTAGGATCAACGGCACTAACATCAAATATTCATCCCACATATTTCAAAGCACTAACATCACTAACATGAACCACAACCAGAAAAGTAAAAAATAATTTCAGAAGATTTGTGATAACATACCTTCCCAATAAATATTGCTCTGTGGGTAGTATTACGCGAGCATTGATGCAATCATAGATCCATTGTGGTTGAACATATTCTCTAGAAAGAAACTTACGACCAATAGATGGCCTATCAACAATCTGAGTAATCAAAAGTAAATAAAAGAATATCAAGAGTAAAAAATAGAAAGAAGTATCATGATAAAATAACAAATATTTTATTTCTAAATTCATTTTCATGGTAATTCATGGGTACTTCAACCTAAAAGAATATTTTAAAGTAACTATGAGCTGAAATAGAGCACCACCAAAAGATTAAAACATTTTGTAGCATAAACCTAACATAGAAGACAAAAAATAAAATAAAATAAAATAAAACCTGATGGGTGATATCCTCATCGGTTTCTGCAAAAGGAGCACCATCACCCTCCCATGAAACCACACCTCCAAACGCAGGAATTATGAAAAGCATTGACTCTCTAGGAACCTAGAGTATCAGCAAGAATAGCAAATAATCAATGTTTTTATGCACATAAAAGGAAACTTCTTAACATAAGAATAATAAAAAAATGCAATTCTGAAAGATCATTGCAAAAGCACAAATCATAAAATATTCAGTATCAGTTGTAGAGCATAAGTGATGAAATATACTAACCTCTCGGCATAAGAACAACTTTAAATCTTTGAAAAGGGACTTGCACTCCTTAGTATCCTGATCCTCCTCATCAGCACCATTTACATCCTCCATCATATTCATCAAAGCTCCGCGATCATTAGCTGGTAATTGATACTGAAGCTGGGTTAATCTAACTTCAGGCTCTTCAGTTTCTACATTCATCGTATCATCATCAGTCTGCTCTGACACTGATGTTATGCTAGTTTGGGAAGCTCACCAGATAATGTTCTCGAACCAGTACCAATATAGCGGCATAAGGCATAAAGCTCTACAAATATAACAAGATTAATATCATCTAATTTCCAGGAGAATGTGTCACTCAAAATCAACAAAATGGTGAGTTTTTCAGATGTGACAGACACACAATAAAAAATTCCATATAAAACCAAAAAAAGAGAAGGAACTGGTACCAGCTGCCAAAGCTTCAAGCCGGGGATCAAGAATTGGAGGATACTTGACATTTATCGAATGATAAAGCTTGAAATTCACAAAACCTAAAAGAGCCTGCATAAGATGTAAGATATCAAGACATGAATAATAGGTGCGACAGTGAAAAAATCATTAAGAGAAGCACTTGAGAGAACGGATACACATTTTAGTGTTAATCACTATCATCCACCATAACAAGAAAATAGTCAATGATCATTTTGTTGATGCCAGCTACCAAAATAAACTATTGTAACCATTATCATAGATTCAGTTTACAACATAAAAACAAGTCATGTCAAAACATCAGTAAACAGTAAAAGTATACTATAAAGTACAAAAGCATGATGAATTGCAAAAACTAATGCTTGGTTTTAAGCCACACTAGTATTAAATGTAACAAAAAAAAATTTCAGCCCCTGAAAATTTTTCTTGCATTAGACTTAATTGGGCCAGCCATTGGGACCGTATCCAGACATCCAATTAGTTTCAAGGCTATTTTGGTAGGGCAAGAACCTAAGTCAAATAATCAAGCATTAGTGTCCAAGTTATATTGTATTTCGACACAGCCTTGCTGTTGATCAAAAATACTGAGGTTAGCCAACTCAAATTGATGTTGCCATACTAGTTTGAGGTCTTGGCCAATGCAATAAGCTCTACATGACTTCTTAGTAATCTAACATATTCAATATTTGTTCTGTCCTTTTGTTCATGTTGTAACTTTATGCGCTTCTGTAATGATTTGTTAAATACCTTTAGTCGGTCCTTGGCATCTATTTCTTTATAATGTCTCAATGGCTAATGGACCATAATATATTATCATTATATAATATTTTCATTGTAGAAGAGTAGTCGCCTTTCAACCATCTATATGAAATTAATTGTCTTTTCCATTACTTGTCATAATAAACTCACCAACTAGAAAGACAAAAACACGTGTAGTAAAAAAAAAAGTAAAAGAGAAATAAAGAGAAAAAAAAATGGATTATTCCATGTTTTATTTGGACAAAACATGGCTCTATTTATAGAGCTTTCCATTGGGTAATATCAAGAAGTAATAAACCATAACAAATAGGGGAGCAATTGCACTTAAGAAAACTACTAATAATGAGTGATAGAATCTCTAGGAAATAATATTGTAGATGCCTACTAAATCTACCCAAACTATCAACCATATGACACTATCCAGGGGTGAAGAAGCTGCTATATAAGTGATCTGAGGCAGCCTCCACTATTGCAGCTGCATACTTGCCAACCTTAGAAATCCTAAGATTTAAACCCTAAGGTGGCCCACAAGTATTCTACCTTCAATTGCTACAAATGAAAATATTTTGTTCTTATTTCAAGAAGTAATTGGTGTGAATAATTAAACACAGTCCACCAACAACCTAAAGTGTAAAGTTTCCATCCTGAAGGATTTATGTCAAAGGGGAAAACAAATACATACATGCTTACATGGATAAAGAAGATCAAATGCACGCTGGATATCATTCTTACTTCATCTAGACAGGAGGTTCCACATTACTCAAAAAACAAAGCTTTATAGATATATAGAATTTATGTTGAAGTTGGCTTATGATCATTGTTATTTTAAATTTTAAGGGTACAAAACGATCAGAGAACAAATCAATCTCTAAATCCAACATAGTTGAAATACTGTACCCACAAACATATAAAACAAATCCTGCATTCACTAGTGCTTTACGTCTATAAATAAACTGACTGTTAACGAGATCTCACTAATGATTCTGAAGGCCACAATAAAGAGGCAGATGGATCCATACAAAAGCCCTGATTAAGTTTCTTCAATGCGTAGAAATCTACTGCATACTATAACAAATAAGTTTATTAAAGATGTAGCAAAGAATATCTTTATTAAAGATTTGAAATATTAGTTTTGAAAAACACTTAAGAAAGCTCTAAGAAAAAATTATTTTGAAAGAGCAAAAAAATAATATAGAGAATATATATTAAAACTGATCCAAAAAAATTAAATTTGCACTAAAAAAATGCAAAAGCTGATGCTTTAGATCCACATGAAATACCTATTAAAATTTAAAAAGTTGTAGAGAATATTACAATGATTTGATTAACAAATTTTTTCAATAAAATTTTAAAGACTAAGACAATATCAAATGATTAAAGCATAAACAAATTGATAATAATATTTAAAATTAAAGATGATGTTTAAAATTATACAAAATTACAAAGAAATCAAACTTATGAGTAATGCATCGAAACTATGGAGAAACTAATGAAGGATAAGCATAAAAAAATTGCTTCAATTTAGGAGAACCAATTTGATTTCATGCCAAAAAAATCTATTATATAAATTATAAATATTTTATATTGACAATTGATGGTGAAAATAATAGAACAAAGAAGGCCTCTTCATATGATTTTCGTTGATCTTGAGAACGTATATGATCAAGCACTACAAAAATTGATTAAAAATGCTTAAAAGTAGAAAGATATGTATCAAGGAGATGTTGTTAGAGATGTGTATTAAGGAGCATTAATTAATATTGGAAAAATTTTGACATAATCAAAGAATTTTCAATTATCGTAGTTTACATCAAAAATAATAATTTAGGGTGCATTTGAGACAACTTCCTAGTTGTTTTACTTTTTAAAAAACAACCATAAAGTAAAAAAAAACGAAGCAACCATTGTTTAGCTATACCTTCTTACGCTTTCAAAAAAAGTGGTGAAAAATTACTTAAGAACCGTTGTCAAGTGTGACAATTATTAGAAAGTGTTGTTTGAATTTTAAAAAAATATATATATTTGTAACATGCACAACAATTTTTAAAACTGATTTTTTCGATAACAAACTTTATATGCTTTTCAAAATACTAATACTAAACAAACCCTTAGTTCATATCTTTTGAATTAATTGAGAAAATGCTTACAAAGTATTCAAAAATACATTTCTAAATGTCATTTACATATGAATTTGTAGCAATTAGTGAGACATTCACTAAGATAAGTGAAAAATTAGAACATATGATATATTTACAAAAAAAATATATTTACACGAAAAAGACTTCAAATTTGGTAGAACAAAGATTGAACATAAGAGATATAATTTTTATGATATGAAATTACAATTAGCAGTGTTATTACAAAATAAGGTGATATCAAAGCATAAAAGATTTTAATATTTTAGATTTATTATATCATAAAATTAAGATATAAATAAAATATAACTTTAGAGTTAAGGCAACGTCAATAATTTGGAAAAGTTATTTTGAACTTTTTGTGTAATGAGATGATATCAAGGTGTCATCGAAAAATTTTTATAAAATCACAATTAGGTAGATTATGTTGTATAAATTTGAATATTGGGTTTAAAAAATCATTAATAACTAAGTTGAGTATTAAAATGGCAAGTTTAATAATATAAATGTGTGGTAAACTAAAAATGATAAAAGAATGAACAAGAATATTAGAGGAAATGTTGAATTGACATCAATTGAAGACAAGATAGTTGAAAATAAACTTACTAGGTGATTTGAAAATGTACAATGCATGAAAGAAAATGCTTTTAAATGAGTTGATAAAATTAATGTCATTTGATTAAACAAAAAATAAAGTTGACCAAATATTTAATGAATAGAAATTGTTCAAAATAATTTATAAAGAATAGGTTTAAAACCACAAACAATACTTACATGAAGAAAGTAAAAATTAGGATAAATAAACCGAAAATAGTTGGGATCAAATAAAACTAATGATGATGATAAGTAACAAATATAATGATTTTGCCAACATGTTTATTAAAACATCAACATTCTGAATATCAATTAATGCATAATTATTGCACACTATTTAATGAGTTACAAACTCATAATGAACTAACAAAAAAATCAGTGCAAACATGATAACAGCCTGAACAATATACATTTGTAATAAAGGTCATGCAAGATCTTGACCATCACAAATTCCAGAGCTAAACTATTCATAAAGAGTCCAAAAAGACCAATCCATAACTTAATTACCTCATAGAACTCCAAAAATGTAAGCATAACATTAAAGTCAACATCATCAGTCAAAACTTGTTGTAAAGCATGTGGTGTCAACCATGTGATCTTTTGCCCTTCAACCTCCGCCTGTTAAAAGAAAATCAAGGAATTAGAGCAACCTTCAAAAACAATATGAAAATAATACAATTATTATATTGCAATTAGTATAAAGCAACAATCGATTTACCTGGTAATATATGCCTTTGACTGATATAAAATTCTTCCGTAAACAGTGAGCTCTTGAAATGTACGCTTGCCACTCAAGGCTTAACCTGGTTACAGCATGACAAAGACAGATCATAGCACAAATTGTGCAGCTGCGCAAAGAGAATGAGCAAATAGACAAATGGTAACGTCCAATCACAATAAGTTAGCAAGCGATGCCCTAAAATACTTAAAAAGGCCATGCTCTTTTTTTTTTGGCAGAACTCTAGACAACAGATAAATTGAAAAGAATGGCAAAATTAAAGGATCTTTCACATATATACAAAATTCAGATAAATAATCATAGAAACAAAAAGAACAAAAGATAAAAAATCATCTAAAAAGTAACAAAAATAATTAGGAATTAAACAACTTCTAAGATGGAAAATTCTTGAAGCTACTAATAACCTTGATCTATCAAAGACGACCTGAAACATTCTAAACAATCCGCCGGCTAAAACTGGGAGTTTTAGGGACCATTTGGTTGGACTTTACTTTTTCAAAATTTTGTTTTAAAACAGTTTTAAAAATCTGTGTCAAAAAGCTATAATAAAGTTGCAGTTCAGGAAGAAATAGGAACGGAGTTACCTAAAAATGCTTTTAAATAAATAGTATATAATAAATAAATAAATAACTGTGACCACGTTTTAAAAAACATGAATTACTTAAAACTCTTCCAAACGAAGCCTTAGTGTTTAATGTTTTGACATAGAATCCCACCGTTGATGAAAACCATAATACTCCATCTATGCATTGCTCCTGATAGAAAATATATTTCCAACAATATTGCAAAATATCTAATTCATATCCTGGACTTCTACGATCATCTACTAATGCTCCCAAAACTTGAACTTCATTTTAACAGATTAATGAACATCTAAACATGCTTAGTAACAAACAAACTAAAGATAAGGCTGTGAACAACAATAAGATTATAAGTTTGATGAAATCAATTGAAAGCGAGTATCCCAAAAGGATTTCATGTATAATGATGACTAGACTGTATCTTCAACCATTCTTTAGAGATTCTAACTTTCCATTCCTGTCATTCACAATGCTAAACTCAAAAAACAGTTAAGATATGAACTAGGAGTTCAGGAACAAGCAATCAAATTGAGCAGATGCATTCTATTTTAAGAGAGCATTCATCACATGATTCAATAGTTGTCAAAGGTGGAGGCTCATCAAACTATTAGATGCACTGGAGTGGCAGTTTGCAGCGCTAAAGTTTCCATACAAACACAACCCTCTCTAGATTCATTTGACGTTTGCAGTTCTGCAGACTTAGTTAAAGGAACAATGCATCTTCATTACTTCAGACCAAATGACCACTAGGTCCGGTATCTAATCACCATCATTAGCCTTATCCCAAACATCTAGATTGCTTTTATCGATCCCTGCTATTTTGTTTGTTTTTTTTTTCTTTAATATATGCCGCATGCATGCAGTGTTTACATCATTTTGTGCAAGTGCTTTACCCTTCTTCTAGCCATGTGAATATGGTCTACTTGAAATAAGCTACGGGTATATGAGTTACTTTTACAAATCTAGATTGAGGTGCATAAAGAAATACACATAAAACAACAATTCATGGTTTTTCAACTTTTAATTTAGATAAAAATTAGTCTATGTTGATATAAAACCAAAAACATATTTCATTCATTCCAAATTGTAATTTCAAAAGCAACCAAATCCAAAATTCTACATAAAATCTGAGAACGGATATAAAATTATGCAACGATTGAGATTCACACCATAAGAACAAACACATGTATCTAATAAAATCTAAATCACATAACACAACCACAAAACAATTTATATAAACGAACCAATAATAGAAATCAGCAATTCAAGATCCAAACACAATGATAAAAAAAGACAGTCATTCCCCAAAAATTGTCATCAAGACTTAAGAATTGCTCCAAAAATCAACATCCATTAGCACATACAAAAATTAAAAAAGATAAAAATTTAATTCAACCATGCAGTAACAATTTTACATGCCTTAGGTGTCCTTTTTATTGAAAAGCTAGTGAGACACCTTCCCATTAATTAAAGAATAAAGATATAAATAGAATTACAACATTAAAAAGTTAATAAAAAAAAGAAATATTACAGAAAAAAAGTTACGCATTAACTCTGAAAAACTCTTAAGGGTTTGTTTGCAATGTTTGAAGCTTCCTTTTCCCTAAGATTTGATATTCTTTGTTTCCAAGACAATATCAATCCAAAAGTATGATTAAATAAAGTGTTGACTCAAATTTTGTAACACCATGATAGAATCTAAAAAGCATACATTGATTCTTTCATTCCCAATATTCTAAAGAGCCAATAATTGGAGGATATCCCAATCATCATTAGCATTGTCTTTGTTAAAAAGATTAACATTGTCTTTGTTAAAAAGATAGCTCACAAAGTGAAGGCAGAGTTGAGGCTCTCCAAAAAAAATGAGAGAAGATGAAATATATCTGCATTTGAAAAGCAAGTGAGAATCATCCTCCAAGAAAGAATTACACTAATCCTTAGAAATTCCAACTCAAATGATATAGCAAAAGTTTGGTAATAATATTTCTCAAAATAATAATCCACCCAATGAAAGCTATCTTCAAAGGGACCAAAGCTTTTCTAATCCAATAATAAATGATAATACCAAGATACATAAAAAAGAACATAAAGAGAACCAAGAAAATGCCTTTAAGAGAGAGCACATGCTGTCATACAAGGAAAGAGTACTACTGAAAGTTACCACACAACATCTATCGAGAAGACCACTTGGATTTCCCAAAATGGATTTGACAATCCTCTCTAAACAGAGTGACTTTAGTGAGAACAAAATTAAAATTTTTAAAGTTTCTTGAGAAGATGAGCAAACTATAAAATGTAAAAATTATGGAATGAAGCACATCTAAAAGGCAAGATTTTTAAGAATAGAGAGTACTGCAAGAATTGTTATATGGTTTAAGAGAGGTCTAATTATTAATATAATTTTTTTCTAACGGATCTAAGAATGTTGGAAAAATGATAAATTTTAGTTTCGTGAATACATATGATATCCAAAAACCCCCTCGTTAACAATAGTCCATTTGACTTGGATTCTAAGCTATAAAAATTCTACTACAATATTCATAAAAAATAAGCAAACTAGAAAACTGATCTAAGAAAATAAAATTAAGAATCCTAACAAGAAAAAAATCATCCAATTTCAAAACTCCACAAAATCAAGCTATATTGTTAGGGAAATCTATCAGATGAGGAGGTAGAGGTCCATAAACATGATCTGAAGCTAAAAAAAATTCTGCCCAATAAAATTCATCTTTCTAATGTTACTGTACATTGACAAAAGATAAATTTCCTTCTTACATAATGTTTGAAAATTTTGGATTGGGAAATATTAGAAAAAAAATCGAAGGAAGATGAAAGGAAGCTTTAAATAAAGAAGCCAATAAATGTGACAAAACTTAAATTGTATTACATAATTTTTTTCAGAAGAATATTGTATCTTAATGTTACTCTTGGTAAATTCAGAAGACAAAGAACCTACATAGCCGATAGAATTCTAAAAAGTATAAACTAGAATGAAAGTTAACAAAATAAGAATAGAGGCCTTAGCAGGGAGCTCCCCTCTAGTAAAGAGCCCATAAGAGTAGAATAAAAATTGTCATGAATGGAATAACAATTAAAACCCCAACTAGTGGTGAGAAGTTCCCAAGCTGTCAACTCAAAAAATCAAGAAGCCCAAAAATCAAATTAAAAATCATAGAATGATGCATTCATTTAGCTTCCATCGAAACTGGAATTAAAACCTGAGAACAATCGCACAGTCTAACCAATATGGCATATAAAGGATTTCAATTAGGAACAAGCCCTGTTGCAGAGAGCATTATAATTACTGCTACGGAGATCAATATAGACTTAACATTTGAATTTGGTTTAAGACATTTGAAACAAGTAAATATGATTGAACTAATGCACGTAACTTAGGAGATCTAGATGCAAAATTTACAAAATAGGCACCTTGAATCTCAGCTCTCTAGGAAACCACAATAACAATGGGCGAAGGACCAGAAAATTGATGTAGAAGAGAAGAAAGACTACTAAAATAAAGGAGTTCTTGATATTAATATATGATATATAAGTGAATTCTGCAGAATGTATCATAAATTGACTTGGAATGTAAGAAAAGCCTTCAACATCCACAAGAATTAAAGCTTCCCAGAGAAATACTTTAAAGATGCTGTACTTATCAGTCGCCCAAACATGAATGAAAAGAGATCAAGGAAAGACAAATTCCATAAATTAAATGACAAACCATGAATGATAATACAAACTCATTTCAAGTTTCTTAAATAAAAAGTTGTTAATATTATCATCCTGTCTAATGACCATAACAGTAAAGTCATTAATCCTAATGCAGCCAATTTCACCAGACATTCAAAGGTATATGTGGATTTGAATTTAATAAAAAAGTACCTAACATGATGAAAGTGAAAGAATTAATTCAATCATTTTTCCAACGCCACATAAGTGCTCTCATGAATTTTATCTGTTGTTGGAGAAAGAAATTCATATGATTTTAAAAAACAATATATTCTTCTATAGCTTAATGAAAAGGCATGCAGCTGGAGAAATCGTCTTCTCTAGGAATCTAAGAAAAGAATTTTGTGGTATGGCCAAACAATTAATAACTCAAAAAATTGCAAAATAAGAAACTTCTCAAAATGCTCCAAAATTAAACTTGATACACAAAATTTCAATTCCGCATATTAAATTTCAGCAAGTACAGCAAGTTTCCAACCCTAATATGAGCAAATATTAAATTTCCCACTTCATGGATTCATTTCCAGCCAAACCCACAATTCAAACTTCATGCTACTGTGAAAAAATTCAAAAACAATAAGGAAAAATTAGTCGAACAAAACTACAGTGCCACACAACTCAGAAGTCAAAACAACGCTTCATTGCATTCACTATAATCATTCATATAAAGAAATAGACCAAGAGTCATCGTTACAATCTGAATAGGAAAACATAGGCACTTGAACAACATTCAGCAAATTAAAAAATACTCCATGAGGAATAGGACTATATTGGTTGATTGAATAATATATCAGTGGGTGAAGAGAAACCAAAAGAAAGCTAGCTAAACAACCCAAAGAACCCACCATGCACAGAAACAAAAAATTAGAACCAGTCAAACTAAGTAATCCAAGAGCTATTGCCTTGCAACAAAAAAATCAATCCTAAAGAGGTAATCAAAATAATATAGAATACATCTCATTCTTATAAGAACCACCATCAAAAACATGTTACATCTAATTAAAAAACTTGGACAAAAAAACAAAATTATGACAAAAGGGTAACTAAATTAATGCAAATGCATGCATTGCATATCCAATTAATAAAATCTTCTAGATGTGCATCACTACCATTAATCTTCCAAATCGTTTCACATTAACTCCTCATATGCCTTAGTGGTGCATCTTTTAAAATCTTATATACACACATAAACCACCTGAATCAATTTATTGCAATTTTAGGTGCAACAGGCATCAATCCAATCGCCTCTCAAATAAATCATTTCTCCTAATCCCATCACAAGCTGCTAAACATTCTTATTTCCAGCATCCTTATTTAAAATTTTGCAATAAAAAACCCTCCTCAAAACCCACCTTGGTGCTTTTTGAAAAAATCGCAATGTGCTATATGAGGCTTACACCTCACACGATGTGAACCGCACCCTAAGGCCTACCTCACCTCAATTTTTGTGAGGTGTGTGCTTTTAGATCTAGATGTTAAAAAATCAAATATAAATTTTAATTATTCAAATAACACACATGCAACCGATCTTGGGACATTATCCAAATGCTTTTTCTACCCCTCATCTATGAAGCATGGGCACGCCTATATACTCGCCGTGTCCGACGGACACGACGTCAACACGTTCCGGCGATGTGAAGTGTCAACCACACTGACAGTGTCGACACGAGAAGGACGCGGCAATTTCTAAACCACGGAACACGTCCCGCATGTATATTACCTATTTCGAAGCCTTAAAAGTGTCGCTCTCTATTTTCGCGTCAACGAAGCGGCACGGGGCAGTCGACGAAGCCCTAATCGTCAACGTCATAGCTCCTACAGCCATCGACCTTGTTATAGTCGACAAGGCCCTAATCGACGAGTCATGTGCAGTGGACGAAGCCACGCAGTGGACGTAGGCATTCACCGAGGAATCCTTAATCGACTGGTCATGTACACTTGACAAAGTCGCGCCCTGCCATTCGCCGAGGAAGCTCTAATTGAAGGAAAGGTAGAACAATTTGTATAATTAATAAATCAAATTTGAGTTAAATATATTCTAGCCCGATTTTAGATAAAGTTGTGTCTTTATATAATTTATTTTATATAATGAAGATACTTATTCCCAGTTTTCATATTTTTGGTTGCTTATATATTTTATCATTATTAGATTTTATTTTTAAGACCTATCTGTGTATGTGCGCCTATATTATTTACTAGGTGATTGGATAATGATGTCTGAAGCTGGTGCTAAAAATGTTGACCTTGTAGAAGATGTAAAAAAGCCTTTATGGAAATATGTTATAAAATTAGAAAAAGTAGGGGATATTGGAGCTAGAGGAAATGTGAAATTTCAATGCCTTTTGCATGGGAAAATTTAAGGGAACTTATTCTAGAATTAGAGCACAATTGCTTAGGCAACTGGGTTAGGCATCCGATCATGTCGCAAGATTACTTCAAGCAACTCCAAGAAGTTCAAAAACTTGATTTTGAGGCTGAACAAAAAAAAGGAGCGTTTGGCTTTTAAAAAAAAATTCCTCTTCATTCTTTTGAGCAAAGTAGAACCAATCAACAAATAAATGGACATTTATTTAAAACTAAGTGTTATGATCCAAAAAAAGAGGAAAATTTCAGGATCAAGTGCTATTGAAAGAGCATTCAATTTGCAAGTAAGAGAGCACTTGCATGAGGAAATTGCTAGAATGTTCTACTGTGACTCTTCCTTTTCATCTAGCAAGGAATCCATATTACTTTGGTGTTTTTCATATGCAACAAAATAATATTATTAGTGGATATATCCCTCCTGGATATAATCTTTTGAAAACAACACCACTTCAAAAAGAAAGAGCAAATATTGAAAGAATGCTTGAGTCAATAAAGGAGATATGGAATGAAAAGGGAGTCACTATTGTTTGTGATGGATTGACCGACACACAACATAGGCCTCTTATCAATTTCATGATTGTTACAGAGTCTGGCCCAATATTTTTAAAGGTTATAAATTGTCAAGAAGTATATAAAGATAAATTTTATATTGCAAATCAAATCAAAGACGTAATTATGGTGGTAGGATCAGATAAAGTTATTCAAGTCATCATTGATAATGCACTAATTTGTAGAGCTGCAAGGATTCTGATCGAGATACAATTTTCTCATATTTTTTGGACACCTTATGTTGTTCATATTTTAAATCTTGCATTGAAGAATATTTGCTCTCCAAAAAATATAGAAGATAATCATATTACTTATATTGAATGTAGTTGGATCACAAATATTGTTGGAGATGCAAGTTTTATAAAAACATTCATAACAAATCATTCAATGAAATTATCAATTTTTAATGAGTTTTTTAAGTTGAAGATGTTGGTTGTAGCTGAGACATGCTTTGCATCAACTATCATCATGCTTAGACGATTTAAAGTAATTAAACAAGGGTTACAAGCCTTGGTGAGTGACAAATGGAACGCATACAAAAGATGATGTAGAGAAGGCTAAGTTTGTGAAAGAGAAACTTTTGAATGATATGTGGTGGGATATGACAGCACTACATCTCAAACAACTCACATGGATCAGCCACTACATTTTGTGACATCTTGTTCATTCTCCAGCGGATCAAATCCTACAATCAATTCTCACCGCATAACAAACTGCCTATATATATAACACATATATCTTCGCTATGGTGCTAAGGTATTCTAGGTTTGAATTCTTGGTATCTCTCTTCCTCTGTTGTTATTCTTCTTGGTATCAGAGCTCCCTCTATCACCCATCTAATGGCCAACTCCACCACCTCTCAAACCAACCAACCTATATATAACACCGTTATTGTACATATACTGCTATGGTGCTAAGGTATTCTAGCTTTGAATTCCTGGTAACTCTCTTCCTCTGTTGTTATTCTTCTTGGTATCAGAGCTCCCTCTCTATCACCCATCTAATGGCCAACTCCACCACCTCTCAAACCAACCAATCCGAAACTCCTCAAATGCTCTATGCTGCAGAAACTCATTCCTCCATCTCTGAAATTTCTTATAACAAACATTAAAACCCTTGCAACACTCCTCTCACTACAGAAAACCATTCTATAGGGAGTGCTCAAACCCTAAAATTATTTAAAGCAAACATTCTAGATTGCTTCTTGGATGGCTCGTTTAGTGCCCACCACAATACTCATTCGACACCCAAGGACAACTAATCCCAAACCCCAACTTTCATACCTGGAAATTGATTGATCAAAATTTGACAGCAGCTCTCTACTCCACCATTTCCCCATCAATCCTTCCTCACATTCTCAATATCGACTCCACTGCAAGCATTTGGACACTCTTTCCAAGCATCTTCAATCAACCAACAGATCTCGGGTCATTCAGCTCAAAAATAAACTACATCATATCTCAATAGGAAGCAACAATATGACCCACTATCTCACAGAAATCAAGACTCTAGTCGATCAAATAACAACAACCGAAGCTCACCTGGACATAGAAGACATCATCCTGTATACCCTCAATGGACTTCCATCTTCTTATCAATCATTCAAAATTGCAATCTGCATCAGGGCAGACCCTATTAGTCTAGATGACCTCTATGCCCTTCTCTGCAACGAAGAAATCAATATTGCTACAGAATCCAACAAAGACCTGCACACTAATCAACTGGCATTACACTCCTAAAAAACCAGAGGCAATAAATTTCTTCCAACAGGTTGCGACAAATCACAACTCTCTCCAAATAGACCCTACAACTCTCCAACAATTCCCTCCAAGGGCTACAAATCATCACTGATCACTTGCCAAATTTGTAATAAAGCCGATCATAGTGCATTCAGTTGTTGGTCATAATGCCTGGAATACACTCCGTCAAACAAAGCACAAAATCTCAATGCCTTCATCGTTGATACCTCATCACAACACATTGATTGGATCATGAACTATGGAGCATCCTCTCATCTTACATCCAACCTTAATCAGCCGCAACACTCATCATCTACAAGACGATCAAGTAACTGTCGGAAATGGCACCTCCATCCCCATATCTCACACGGGACAAGGCATCCTCCCCACACTACACCATAAGCTTCTTCTTCCCCATGTCTTTCACGTGCCTCATCTCACTCACAACCTCCTCTCCATTCACAAATTAGCCGCTAACAATAACTGTTACATTCTATTTCATGCAAACGGCTATCAAATTAAGAATCAGATGTCCAATCAAACTCTCCTTGAAGGATGTTGCCGCCAAAGCCTCTACCCAGTTCCTTCACTGTCCGCTCTCACCATCTACCATCACCAATCACTGGCATCAACGACTCGACCATCCAAGCTCCGCCATCCTCAAAGCCATCTCTAAGCATAATCACTCTCTTAGGATTTCTCCTTCAATCACCAACTGTCATAATTGTAACTCCTCAAAAAGTCATAAATTACCATTTCCAAAATCTGTAACCAGATCATCAAAACCTTTTCAACTAGTGCATTCTGATATTTGGGGGCCTTCCCCAATATTGTCCTCAAATGGCTACAAATTCTACTTACTATTTCTAGATGACTATACAAGATATTGATGGATATATCCCATGGTTCTAAAATCTGAAACAACTAAACTATTTACTCATTTCCACAAAATGGTAACCAACCTCTTCAACACTCAAATTCAAACCCTTAGAACAGATGGAGGAGAATACATATCCATAGCCCTTCGCTCTTATCTCTTATCCCATGGAATTAATCACCAAATTAGTTGCCCCTATACTCAGGAAAAACGGTACAGCCGAACACAAACATCTGCATCTTATAGAATCAGCTCGCTCTTTACTTCTAACTGCAAATCTACCTCACCAATTTTGGGTTGATGCCTTGCTAATAGCAGCCTACTTAATCAACCGCCTACCTTCCAAAATCATAAAACTGAAAACTCCCTATCAGCTCTTATACAAAAAGAAGCCCACCTACACCCATCTTCGTGTCTTCGGCACTCTATGTTTTCCCCAGCAGCGTCCACTTACCCCAAACAAACTTTCCCGAGAGCTCCACCATGTATCTCCTTGGGTTATTCTACTACCCACAAAGGTTATAAGTGCTTAAACCCTCTCACCAACAAAATCCTCATCTCCCGACACATTGTTTTCGATGAATCCACCTTTCCATATCTATCATCCTCCAACACCTCCACACAGAACTCCTTCCCACTTTTTTATTTTTCCTACCTATTCTCAGATCCATCAACCCACCACCATCCCATCCTCCACCCTCTCTACTCAACCCACACCACCTCTAAACCTCTCAACACTCATCTTCCCCATCATCTCCCACAACAAGGTCTCTCCCCAAAAACACTCCTCCACACTATCCTCCACCACAGCGAATACATCCAATGACTACCGTCTACAAACTGGTCATTGGAGACCAAAGCAAATACTTGAACTCTGCCACAATACACCTTCTTGCACACCATCTTGCTATAGTCAAGCTGTCAAACATCCCCATTGGCGACATGCAACGTCCCAAAAATTCTTAGCTCTTCAACAACAAGGAACTTGGAAACTTGTTCCTCCTCCCTCTAACCACAACATGCTTGGCTCTCGTTGGACTTTCAAAACAAAAATAAATTCTGATGGCTCCATTGATCACCATAAAGCCAGATTAGTTGCCCGAGGCTTCAAACAACAACATGGCATCGACTACGCCAAAACCTTCAGCCCTGTTGCTAAAATGCCCACAATTCACCTTCTCCTCACCATGGCTCTCCATCACAATTGGCCCATTCACCAACTCGATGTTTTTAATGCCTTCCTTCACAAGAAATTGGATGATACAGTCTATATGGCACAACCAAAAGGCTTCATTGATCAGCAACATCTGACACACATCTGCCACCTTCAAAAATCTATCTACGGCCTAAAACAAGCTCCCCGTCAATGGTACTTCACCTTCACCAATCACCTCAAACAATAAGGCTTCAGTCCCAGCACTGCATACCCTACTCTCTTCACCTACAAACAAAGTACAACCATCCTATTTCTTCTCATATATGTAGATGATATTCTAATCACTGGCAACGACTCCACACTCATCACCACCCTTATCAACAACCCACATATATCCTTTCACCTTAAAGACCTGGGCACCATCTCAACCTTCCTTGGCCTCACCATCACCTCCAGGTCCAACGCTTACTCCCTCAATCAAACCACATACATCATTAAACTATTACAAACCTCCAGCATGACCAACTGTAAATCAGCACCAACTCCTCTTCCCTCCAGACTCTCAACTGCCATTTCACAATCCCAATATTCTGGTTGGGTCACTTTAATATATCACTCTTACTCGCCCAGATATTCCTTTTGTCATAAATCAGATATGTCAACATATGCATTATCCCCTCAATCATCACTTTCAAAGCCTCAAACGTACTCTCTGATATCTAAAAGATACCATTGATTTTGGTCTCCATATCACAGCTCTCCATTTTCGACTCAAATCGACAACAACCGCTTTTGTGCCTACCTTGACAATAACCTCATTTCTTGGACCATTCAAAAGCAAAAGACAGTATCTCGATCCTCCATTGAGGCTGAGTATAGAGCTCTTGCAGCAACAACCTCAGATGTTATCTAGCTTTCGCCGCTTAGCTACTAAACTTGGTATTTCTATCATAGAACCCACTCCATCGTGAGAGCACCTCCACCATTGCCATAGCCAATAACCAAATATTTCACTCCAAAACTAAATCGAAATTGATTATCACTTCATTCATGATCACATTTCTTCCCAACATATTACCATAAACCACATCTCCTCCTCCGATCAGATCGCCGACATCTTCACTAAATCACTCACCACATCTCGCTTCACCCTACTCTGGTCCAAGCTCATGGTTCACCCATTGAACCATTCACTTGAGGGGCGGTAATAACACTACGTCTCAAACAGCTCACATGGTGCAGCCACTACATTCTGATAGCAGCATCTCCACCGTTCATCTCCAACAACATCAGCCAAATCCTAACATCAATTCTCACTACTGCATGACTAACTCGCCTATATATAACACCGTTACTATACATATACTGCTGTGGTGCTAAGGTATTCTAGCTCTGAATTCTTGGTAACTCTCTTCCTCTGATGTTAAGTAATTAAACAAGGGTTACAAGCCATGGTGATCAATGACAGAAGAAGCATGTACAGAAAAGACGATGTAGAGAAGGCTAGGTTTGTGAAAGAGAAACTTTTGGATGATATGCGGGATAAAGTGGAGTATATTATTGCTTTTACAAAGCCAATATATGACATGTTAAGAATGGTTGATATAGATAAACCCACCTGTATGACATGTGAGATTCTATAATTGAGAAAGTAAAATAAATTATATATATGCATGAAGGAAAAGGAGAGGATGATGATTCCACTTTTTATAAAGTAGTTTATTAAATACTTATTCAGAGATGAAATAAAAGCAACACTCTTTTACATTGTTTAGCACATTCTCTTAATCCAAGGAAACATTTAAATTTTATTTATTTATCTTAATTTATCATAATTAGTAATTATTATTTTGATAATCCTACTTATATGTACTCTTCATTCTAGATACTACAATCATGCTTGGTTAAATGAAGCCCCTAATCATATTGCTCCACATAAAGATGTGGAGATATCAAATGAACGGAATAAGTGTCTTAAGAAATTGTTTCCAAGCATTGAAGAAAGGTCATTGATTAATTTAGAGTTTGCTAATTTTTTTGGATTTAGTGGTATTTTGGCTTGCTCATGACTCTATAGCTTATAGAGCTGCTATGGATGGAAAAACTTGGTGGATGATTTATGGTGCTAGCACTCCAAGATTGCAAACTTTAGCTTTAAAAATATTATCTCAACATGTTCATCTTCTTGAAAGAAATTGGAGCACATACTCCTTTATTAACTCACTCAAGATGAATAAAATCACTCCACAACGAGGTAAAGATTTGATATTTGTGCACATTAATCTTCGACTTTTATCTAGAAAGAGTCCAAAATACACCCACGGAGAGACAATTGTGGGACATTGGTGGGGCACATTAAACACAATTTATGAGCTAATCACTTGATGAGCCATGCTCAGAATCTATATTTTTTCAAGATGAATGTGATGGCATTAATGAAGAGGGCGCCATTACAAGTGTCATGGAGAACCAAAGCTTTAATTGTGTAAATTCTAATTAGTTATGATTATCAAATCAATTTTTGGTTGTTTAATTTTGAAGTGGGTGTTATGTGCTCTTTTGGATATATTTTGACTTTGTATAAATAGTAGTAATATTGATATTTTATGAGAAGGTTATTTATTATTATCATTTATATTATTTATTTTCTTTTGTTATTTATATTTTAAGAGTACAAAAAATAAAATTTTTATAACGTGTCCAAGACGTGTTGTGTCCTCCTTTTTGTAAAATTGTCATATCACCATGTCCATATCATATGTATTAAGTATTAGGTAATATGCGTGTTTAAATTCATAGCCCCTCATGTATAGCACTGGCCATCATTGTCACCATCGTTACTTGTAATGTTATTAGTTTGATATTGGATAATTGGAGTTGGAGAAAAAAATTATTATATTAAATTTATTGAATTTTTATATCATTAGTTCATATTTTGATATTTGTATAATACTTCTTACTTCATGATTTGATGTCAATATATTAATATGTTAATTGATATTTTGTCCAATTTAGTATTTTCTAATATATTAAGATATTGTGTTACATTTTAATATGTAAATATATCAAAGTATTAATATATTATTTTTTATTTTGTACTTTGATGTGTGTGCAATATTTTTGTTTACGCAATTTGTTGATTCTGAGGCTTCCATGAAAAATGCCTCAATACCTCATTACACAATTTTAAACTTTGTTGTCAATGACTTCTTTCTCATCCAACATTAAATACATATTATACCATGTTTAATTATAGCTTTATAAATTTAATGTTTACGACTTCTTATATTTTTTTAAGGCATAATACTTTTAGTACCCTTGTCCATTACAACTAAGAGGCCTAGAATCTAGAAGTTATAGTATTGTATTGTAGATTACATGTTTCAAAAGCTATCATAGAAGAATATAATTATAACTTCTGACGATATCAATTCATGATTTAATAATCTCATGTCCATTTGAATTGCAAATTATGCACACAAGCTTATTCAAATCCTAAGCCACTAAACAATTTATCCATTATTCTAGTTTTCATTTGCTTGAGGAATCTCAAATAAAGCAATTCTATCTTTTGCAAATAGGATATATTAAGATATCTCATGTTGAATATATCTCATAAGCATGCAAAGATTGAGTTGATTTTGAAACAACATTGAACAATTATCATTACTTATGTATAAATGAAAATTGCATGCTAATTTGATTCTCAAATAACAACATAATTTCTCTAATCATATGTTTCCACATCCTCTCTTCTGACTACATTATATGATCACAAGCCTGATTCTATTATAATTATCATAATATTGAAAAATTCCTTAATTCTTAAGGAATGGTACTAAATCATTAGGTGATTCATGGCATTTCAGAAAAGATTTATAACTCTGACATCTTCCATAACCCTACAAGCTAATAAAATAATCTCATGTAGCTCTAAAACTCTACCTTTACTATATGTATACTATAAAAAGATCACCCATTAATTATATTTAACTAATTTATAGAATATTTCATGATATTGTTCGCACTTCTCTTCTAAAGCATTTTTTCTCAATTTTTCATTAGTTTTTCTATTAAAATAGTATTTTTCTTTACTTGGTTCATTTTTAACAAATTTACAAGTCTTATTTTCCGCCAATCTCATAAAACAATCTCACTTAGCTCTAAAACTCTGCATTTATTATATGCATATTATACAAAGATAACCCATTGATACTTTTTAATCAATCTATAGAATATTTCATAACATTTTGAATATTCATGCTTCCCTTTAATAGATTCTTTCCTCCAATTCATCACTAGTTTTTTTTCCTCAAATTTATTCATTTTCATTGATTTACAAGTCTTAGATTGTTTCAATGACTTTGACTAAAAAAATAATGAACTATTATGACTGTGCATTACTCAATTTAAGTGTGCATAACACATTGCACTTTGTGCTTGTTGCAAATTGCAAATTAGCAATTATATTCTATAAGTAAATATAATAATTGTTTCTCACTTCATTTGTGCATTGCAAATTGCTAACTTTTTAAGTAGCTATAATAATTGTCTATCCTTATTTGTTTGTCTAACAATAGGACACAAAACTAAAACAAAGGCTATAATTAAACTCCCTTCTATTGCTCGGTTTCAAAAGCATTGTTAAAAACATATAATTGTCATCCCCGCATAAAGCATCAAGTAAAATAACATAGCAATAATAAGGACTATTGCATTTCATGTCTTTTTAAAGCTCACTCCACATAATCATGTGAATTTTTAAATCATAGAAAATTATCCTAAACATTATATTAATGTGAAAGCAGGGGCACAATGTCAACTACATGTCAAATTCCACAATACAGCTAGTAAATATTTAGCTTGGAGTCCATAAAATGGACACAAATATGTAACACAGACCCTAAATATTAAAGAATATATCACCTAATTATATGCTTCTAAGCTGACAAGGTTGCATCTTGCATTCATTAAAAAAAAAAAGTAACTTATGAACTTCATGGAACTTTTAAGCTTGACAAATTCTAAAATGTTTTGTAAAGATCATAATGAGAATATTAAATAAACAAATGAAGGTAATCCTCAGAGGGCTTGTTTGGTTGAGCCTTTACTTTTACAAAAATTTATTAAAATGTTGTTTTAAAAATTGTGTTAAATCCATATAAAAATGATAGTTCAAAATGAGACAAAATGAAGGTTTATAAAATGAGCTTTTATATAATTATTAGAATAAAGTTTTATAAAATGTGCTTTTAAATAATTATTAGAATAAAATGTATTACAAAATGCATTAATGGTGGTTTTTTTTAAATGTAATGCAAAAGCAATTCCAAACAAGGCTATAATGTTGTGCTTTTCAAAAAGCTAATAACACAAAACTAGATAAGTTATGAACTTCATGAAACCTTTCGCTTAAAAATATAGATTATTTCCAAGAAACTACAAACCTTCGACAATTATGAATACAATCAACCGGAATGTGCTCACTCTCAATTGCAGGTAATGTAGCAAAAAGATGTACCATAGTGAGGCAATCATCTAGATCTCATGAGCATCAACAAAAGTAGGATACCTAATAACATTGAGCTTAAACATAAGTAACATCACTTTATAATGCAGTTAAATAATGTAAATTTATAGACAACACAAACCTTTCTAATACTAGTCTATCAAGCTTATATGTTGGTTGGCGATCAATTAGTCGATCAACTAGTTCTTTGTTCTTCTTTCCTTGCGCCTTCTTAATTTTCTTCTTGTAGGCTTTTATATTCCTATAGTATTGAAGAGGTCCACTAAGCGCAAGAAACATATAATAGAAAAGTATTTGCATGACTCTACAACCACCATGAAAATATCTAGCTCAACATTATCCAATAAATTTAAAATGAAAATTAGAATGATTGCGGAAGTCAATCCATAAATATAAAGCTATGTTTGGGTTAGTAAAATATATTTGGCAAACATGTTTTCATTTTTTAAAACAAAATGGGTTGTTTCTAAAAATATGAAAATACATGTAAGAGAGCTTTTTTTACTGTGAAACAAGTCAAATAGCTATTTATATTAATAAAATTAATTAGTGATGTAACTAAAATCACTAACATAACAATTAGTAAGGAATAATTAACTATTTTAATAATCAAATAAATATTTCTTATTGATTATTTATTGAGCCAATTAGAGATTAATTACAGTTTCAATTATGATAATTAATTTAATATCGTTTAATCATAATAATACAACCAAGTATAATTAATCAATCATCCAAAATAATTAGTAATTAACTATTAACTATATTAATTAGAGACTCATTAAATTAAATTAAGATCATTGAGATTTTAGTAGAATTTAATTAGCATATTCAGATTTCATTTCTCGAAAAAAGTAACTAATAATAAACTATTTAATTAAGATAAGATTTCATTACTTGACCAAATAAAAGACAATTAGTTAATTATACAAGCTAATTAGAGTTAATTATAACTTTAATTGAATTATTGATATTTTATTGTATTTAATTATAGAAATTAAGATTAAAATTTAAAACATTTCATAAATAATAAGTATAATTCGTGGCCAACATTTTATCTATGTTAATTAGAGATTAATTATAACTTTAATTATAATCATTAAAGCAATAGCAATATTTAATTAAGATACTTAACTATGGTCTGCTTAATTAATCATGTAATGCTGCATAATAAATTATAATTAACTATTAATTATGCTAAATTAGAAAATATGTGCATTTTTAATTGAGATAAGTAAGATTTAAAATACTGATAATTAAGATTTCATTTAAAAGAAATAAACAATTTATTAATTATATAGGCTAAGTAGGGATTAATTATAACTTCAATTAAATTATTAATATTTTGACTGCATTTACATATAGAAATTAAGATTATAATTAAAAAGCATTTCACAAATAAAAGCATAATTGGTAACTAACTTTTTATTTGTGGTAATTAGAGATTAATTGTAGCGTTAATTATAATCATGTTAATTAATGCTTAGAAGTTAATGACTATGGATTAAATATACATTTTCTAATTAAACAGATTTTACCTTTTTTTGTTTATGAACATGTTTTATATTTATAAAACAAGAAATGTGTAAAAAGTTCGAGCATATTTTTTTAATGAAAGTTTCAGCCACATAATTAATTGTGGAACTGACAAGGCAATGCAAAGCATATTTTGATTTTGCCATTTGCATATTTGATTTTGCCACAACAAACGCCAATACTCCAGAATCCACCATGTTCAGGACACAATATTGAACAAAATTGGATGAATCAGATCAACTAACCTATACATTGCTATAGAGTGAAACTTCTCACCATGATCAGCTATAGCAATCCCCACCACTCGCAAGCTCATGCGCACACACATCTCAATTCAAGGAAAAAAAAAAGGTATACACCAACCTACACTATGAAATGTATGCTTGATAAAATTCAATTTTATAAGACACAAACTAAAAACAAATAACAAAAAAGTGATTATAAAAAAGTACATAGTAAAATACAATCTCAAAAAAATAAAATTAGTACATCAACTTATCAAGAACCTTACATCACTGCAATCAAATATCCATCTTATACATATAAGAATTATATTTGAAGGTTTAATGCCAGCCGAATTCAAAATGCACGAGAAGGTAAATGATCATAGCCATCTTGTATCTACAATCTCATATTCATAGAATTAAAGGTGTCACATCGAAGCTAAATCACTCCAACAAAACAAAATAGCTCTTATATGATAGAAAAGGCAGTACGTTTGAAGAGCGACATTGACAGGTACACGATATAGAGCAAAGCAAAGAAAAGCTAACAAGATACCATAGCTTCCCACGCAGGGGCTCGTGCATAAGAAAATTGATATCCTTCGCATGATAGTAAGTTTTTTGGCTACCTTCTATCTTCTTTTTTTGGCTCCGAGGAAAAACTCCTTAAGGATGCACAGTTTCCTGCACAAAATATCAAAGGATGCTTCATTTCACGAAAAAATAAAATTTCAGAGCATCAAGTTAAAAGCAGAACGAGGAACAACTCGAACACTATCTCAAATTATAAACTTCCAAATGAGATAGAAAAAGTCACAAAACTCAGACCGTAAAATCACCGCGGTGGCGAAAAAAAAAAAAACAACGCACCTGAAGAGGAAGGCTGACTTGAAGATTATGCACAGCTTTCGTCCTAGTGATAAACCTAGCGGCAGTCCCCTCCTTCTTTTTCCCCTTCAAAAATATGACATCGGGGGATATATTGAGAACACAAAAGGATAGGAAAAACAAATGCGATTCATCAATTGATTCGACAAGTAATTGAGTGTGAAAGTATTACAGGAGGCCTGTAATGTTTAGGCATCTTCGAAGAAGAGTTTAAAGCTGCTGGCTCTGCTAAGACGAAGCTGATGAGAAGGCTTCAAGCGATAGGGTTTCAGGGTTTTATACTTCTACGGAATGAGGGACCACCGCGTCCAGGGATCGGCGACGAAGAGGAGGCGGCGCCCGGCAACTGAATTGATCGGCGAGGCACGATGACGTCTTGGGCAGATTGTGGAGCGAGAGGTGAAGACGGTGTAAATGAGAAGCGGCTGTATCGGGCATCTCGACTGAGAGGAAGCGACTGGAGCGAGCACTAGGGTTAGTTTCTAAGAGATCTCCACCGTTTACTGAAAATAAAAAAGATTAACATAAACTTAATTATACATATATTCACACGACTCTAATTGTGTCTTTCATTAGCTTCATGTGCTTCCTTCATCATCTTTACCTGTGATAACTTTAATATAGTTTTTTTTTTTTTTTTTTTTGGATGAGAAACAATTGATTGGAATAGCAAAATCATAAAAAATATTAAACCTTTATTAACTTGCATAAAGATATATTTATTCAAAATTTCACTACATGAAGACCAATGTAGATATGAACAAAAAACTCAGCCTAATTCACCAACTCTACAAAGTAAATAAGCAATGACAAGGCAATAAATTTTTAAGGAGGGGACATATACTTTAAAAATATAATTAATATTTTTAATAGATATCAATAGCTCTTAATCATAAAACATTAGTTGTTGCATAAATTAAATATTTTTAGAAAAGTATTTTTACTTAGGGGTCGTTTGAGATCACTTTTGTTTTCTTTTTTTTATGTTATTTTTGAAAATATGCTTGTTTAAGAATATTGTTTATATGATTTTATTTTTTTATTTTCAAAATAATGAATATTATTTTAAAAACACTAAAATATGTTTTGAATATTTTTAAAAATAACAAGTGCAATCAAATAAGTTTATTTTAAGCAAAACATAAACAAAACAAAATAAAATAAAAATAAAAAAACAAAAGTGATCCCAAATGAGTCCTTATAAAACTAGATGAAGATGTACTTAGTTTCTTGTGTTAATTTAATAGATTGGAGGGATTTGTTGATGGCTAAAAGCTCGTGATTATGAAGCTTAATATTATATTTGTGACTCATCTCCTATTGAGTATAAACATATCACAATTAAAGTTGATGTAATGAAAATAGTTAGACTATTTGATGAAAGTGATCGACTTGAGATAGTTATTATAAATTGATATATTATTATAGTGTTTATTTTTGAGATGGGTATGGGGGACATCACGCAAATCTGATGGTGTACTTATTGAAGTGATCAGATACGACATTGAGGTATGATGTACTATCTCGAAAAATAGAGGCATCACCCTTCGATGGACCTAATCACCTAATGAGTACTCATAAGGAATGATGGGTCTTCAAATATACCAGAGATTTTCCCCTACTTTATATGGATAAATAAAGTGAGGTTTATATTAAACTGGGTTCTAAAGTTCTCTATAGAGGCAAATTATCATAGTTAATTACATCCTAATAAAGGTGAATTCCTTAGGAATACTCTCGATTAAAATAAGCAATTATTGTCTATAAAGATTTCAAGTGTAAAGATAAATTGGTTATATTGGAAAATCAAATGGAAAAGATCAAGGAGAATACTTATTTTGGAAGCCAAAGGAGATGAGTAGGGAATGCTCATAATACTAGGAAGCCTAATGAACATTCTAATCTATCTTATGGTTGGGCTTTATAAGTTTAAAATTGAAGAGATTTATTTTGTTTGAGTTGAAATTTCATTAGATTACTAGGGCTTATAATCCACCAACATAAGGTTGTGAAAATGCCTAAGAGGTGAGGATTTATGCTTGTAGCCTGAAGGAAATAACAACTTTAGATCCTAAATATAAGAAGCTTTAGCATAAGCTAAAGTACTATCTAAATCTAAGTGAAGATGGGCATAAGGTTTATCTTAAAATGAGAGAGTAAACCACATTTTTAGACTTATAATCGCGAGTGGCATTACTAACTCCTATGCTTTAAATCCATGTGGTCAAGTCTTATGAATTTGCAAGATAATTGAGTTATTATTATTTTGAAAAGACTAAAGTCCTTAAACTCACTTCCAAACATTAGAACATAAGTAGTATGAATAATGAATTAATCTACAAATACAAATATTTTTAAATTTTAATTGATTTTTTACGCTTTATTTTGACAAAGGCTTTGGGATTTTGTATGTCTATATGTATGATAAAATTCAATTATTGACTAAATTAGCAAGAAGGGGTATTTTCCATCACAAGGATACCCCAGTCAAACATTCTCCTATCATGCAAGGATGAAAATCCCATATTTTCAAGAGAGAAAGAATTTGCATGCATGATGCATTCAACCATACAAATTTGGGATTACTAGATCTTAATATCTTGTTTAATGCATAAGCTTTATGATGAGGTTATGAGTTGTAGAAAATTTTAGTTATGAGTTGTAGTTGGGTAGCAAATTTATTTTTTCCTAAGAGCCTAATCACATCTAGGCCACACATTAAAGCATCAATCATAAAAAAGTATGAAAAGCATGTTATTTTTAAGACACAAGCTAAACATAACATCAAATAATTTGTAGCCAAAAGAACAAGAGGTCGGATGATCGTGCAGTAACCCAGAAGATAAAAAATAGGTAGCTTTTACCCTTATACAATCCAATACTATAAAATAATAATTTTAATTTATAAAAATGCTATATGGGGTCTTCAAGTCTTCATTCTTCATGTCTCCTTCATTTTTTCATGTCCTTGCTCTCTTTGATTTGGTAAGCTTCAAGGCATCACATGACCTCCCAAGATAATGCCTTTCAGCCTGTGTTCATTCTTATCCCCCATAACACTAATCTTAATTCTTAATGCAAAATTATATTAAAATAAGAAAAAGTAAATCTAACTACACTTATAAAATAGAGGTTAGTTAAACATACATACAATCTCCAACAGTTATATCATAATTTGGACTTAGTACCCTACACATGGGTAATGAAGCCCACCTGTCCTAACTTAGATTATGCTAAGGGGGTTTAAGCAGCCTGTAAAATATAGCATTTATATTTAGTTTTAAGCACCCCTTAAGCATAATCCCTTAAAAAAATATGATTAAGGCTAATCACACCTATCCAATCTACTAAACATACACTATAACATCTAAAATATTACATCACAAAATAAAATATACACCGTCTACCTTAAGGGTACTTATTGAAGTGATCGGGTATAATATTAAAGAATATTGTATTTTCTTGAAAGATAGAAATCACACCCAATAATGGACCTAATCACCTAAGGACTCCTAAGCATGATGAGTCTTCGAATATACTAGAGATATTTCCCCTACTTTACATGAAAAAGTAAAATATGGTTTATTTTAAGTTGAATTCATTAAGTTCCAAATGGAGACAAGCCCCCATAGTTAATTACATCTTAAGGAATGAGAATTCATTAAGAATACTCATGATTAAAGTAGACAATTTAAGTCTTCAAAGATTTCAAGGTTAAGATTATCAAAAGATTGACTATTTTAGAAAATCAAATGGGATAGATTTAAGGAGAAGACTTATTTTTGGAATCCATAGAAAGAAAGTAGGAAATGCTCATGATACTAGAAAGCCTAGTGAGCATTCCAATTTATCCTATAATTAGGCTTTATATTTTTTAAATTGAAGAGAGTTAATTATTTGAGTTGACATTTTATTAGATTGTTAGGACTTATAATTTTATAACATAAGATTGTGGAAATACCTAAGAGGTGATGATTTATACTTGTAGCCTGAACAAAACAACTACCTGAGATCCCAAGCTAGGGAGCTTTGGCGAGGGCCAAAGCACGACCTAAATCTAAGGCGAAAATGAGTATATGATTTACTTCCATAAAAGAGAATAAATCACCCGATTGTTGGACTTTTTATCGCCTGGAATGGCAGTCAGCTAACTCCTCCTATGTTTTAAATCTATATAGGCAAGTCTTATACTTTGCAAGATGGCTAGGTTGTTATTTATTTAGAAAGGAGACTAAATTTTAAACTCACTCCCTAATAGACTAGAACAAGAGTGGTATAAATTCTTGACTTAATCTAATACAAATTTTATCAAGTTTATTTAATTCTTTTTTCCCTTTGTTTTGATACAAGCTATGGGATTTTGTATGCCTAAATGCATGAGAACTTGATTATGGGCCAAATCAAGAGAGAAAGGAGTGTTCTTCCATCAAAGGCTCTCATAAGTTTAAGCCTTCATTCTCTAGCAAAGATGGAAGCCCCCTCTTAATAAGAGTGGAATAATATGACATGCATGATATTATACATTCATTCATCCAGCTAAGGGGTTGCTTAAAATTTTATTATCTTTATTTAATTCTTAGGCTTTTATGTGAGGTTATGAGTTATTTTAAATTTTTAGTTATAAGTTGTTAGTGGGATGGAAAATTTAATTTTATTCTAAGAGCCAACCTCATCTATACCACGCATTCAAGCATCAATCATAAAAAAATTATGAAAAGTAATGCGTAATTTAAGCACAACATTAAATAATTTTATAGACTACCGTAAAAGAATAAAATGCCAGTCGATCGGGTTCCGTCAACAAAGAGAAAAAAAAGATGGGTATCTACCATTATACAACCCGGATTAAAAAAAAATAATACATGCTATTGGGGTCTTCTTTCCTTCATTTCTTCATTCTCTTTCTTTTGATTTGATTTGCTCCAAAGGCATCATAGGGCACCCTATGGACTAAGCCTTCTCGCCGCTGCTCATCCTAATCCCCCATAATACTAGTCCTAATTCTTAATATAAAATTACATTAAAAATAGAAAAAGTAAATCTGGTTATACCTGCAAAATAAATGTTAGTTAAATACATCATATAATTCAAGCAGTTATATGAATAATTTGGACTTAGCACCTCACACATGGGTAATCAAGCCCACCTATCATAATGTGAGTTATGCTCAGGGGCTAAGCAACCTGCATAACAAGTGTATTTATATTTTTATTACAGCGGCCCCTTAAGCACAACCCCCTACAGGAAAACATGATTAAGCTAATAACGGCTTAACATCCAATCTACGAAACACACACCATAACATCCAATCAAAAATATTACATCAAAAATAAGATACAATATCATACATACAATGCCCTAACTTAGCACTAGAAGTGGTGACTTAGTATTTTAATGTGTGTGCTTAAGGCTTATGTGGGAAGACTTTATTAGGCTTCTTTAGTTTATGTTTCAATTTGGAGTTTGAATTTGTTTAAATTTTATCTTTGGGTGGTTTCAATTTAAATGATCTAATGATTTATTTTTTTTATTTTTTATTTCACTTTTATTTGGTTAAAATGATGTTTAGGTTTTCAAGAATGAAAAGTAGAATGAATTCCATTTGTAGATGGAACTCACCCATTCACATCCTAATTCTAAAGAATCTAATTAAGGTCCTTAAGTATCTTAATTAGCCCATTTGAATTTGTGTAATTCATTTGATTTAGAATTTAGAATTTGAGTTTGTTTAAGTATTTGATTGATTAATTTTGATTTAGATGTTTTGGTTTAATTACATCTTGATAATTCAATATACTTGATATCTAATGAAGTTTAAGTTTGTTTAAATTCATGTATTTTTGATTGATTAATTTGGATAAGATATTTTAGTTTAATTAAATCTTGAAAATTCAATATCCTTAATATAATGAAGTTTATGTTTGTTTAAATTCATGTGTTTTGATTGATTAATTTTATTAAATATTTTGGTTTAATTACATCTTGATAATTCAATATCCTTTTAAATTAATATTTAATTCTTTTATTTGATTATGGTTATGTGACTTGACTTTATGTTTATTTGATTTGATTATGATTTATTCATTTGTAGTTTGATCAGATTAGACTAATTGAGATTTTATTTTAATTTTAATTGAGTTTGATTCCTTGTAATTAAGATTTTATCTTTTAATCTCATCCATTTGTCATGTTTATCAAAGTTTGGTTTGCATTTTAATTTCATATATTAGATAGTTAATTAGTTTATCTTATTTATGTAGGTTGAATAAGATTTGATTTGATTGCATATTTAATTGATGAGAGTCTTTCTTAATTTAATTTAATTTGATTTAATTTGATTTTATTAGCTTTATCAGTCTATGGGTTTGCTTAGGTTCAATATGATTATGTAATTAGTTTAATTAAGAAGTGTATTTATGTTAATTATAAAGATTTATTTAATTTTCAATTTGGTTTCATATTTATTTACGTTAATGATGTAATTAATAACTTAATAATTTAGGTTTAATTTAGATTTTGATTAGTATTTAATTGCATTTTGATTATGTTTATGTTTAATATGATTAATTTGATTAACTTAATTAGTTTGTTTAAGAGGTGTGATCAATTATTAAATTTAGTAAAGAATTGTTTAATTTTTTTTTAAATTTGATTTCATATTTGTTTAGGTTAATGATGTAATTAATGATTTAATGATTTAAGTTTAAATTAAGAATTGATTAGTATTTAATTGCATTTATGTTTGATTAAGTTTAAGTTTAATATGATTAATTTAATTGACTTTAATTAGTTTACTTAAGATGTGTGATCAAATTACTTAGTAGATTAGTTAAGTGCTTGGTTTGAATTAATTTTAATCTGATTTATAAAGTTAATTTGGTTTATCAAGATGGTAGATTAATTTATTAAGTTTGCATTAATCAAGTGTTTATTCAATTGGATTAGCTTAAGGGTAATTAGTTTAATTAAGGAGTGTGTTTAAGTTAATTATTACATTAAATAAAGATTTATTTAACTCTTAATGATGTAATTAATGGCTTAATGATTTAGGTTTAATTTAGGTTTTGATTAGTATTTAATTGTATTTTGATTATTTTTGATTAAGCTTAGGTTTAATATGATTAATTTGATTAACTTAATTAGTTTATTTAAGAAGTGTGATTAAATTAATTAGTAGATTAATTAGGTGTTTGATTTGAATTGATTTTAATGTGATTTATAAAATTATTTTGGTTTATTAGAATGATAGATTAATTCATTAAGTTTGTATTAATTAAATATTTAATTAATTAAGTTTAATTAAGGGTAATTAAACTTTTTTTTAAAATCATTAGATTAATCAAAGATTTATTTAATTAATGACTTAATTTTTCACATATGAGTGATTTGATTTAGTTAAGTGTTTTACTTAAGTTTGATTTGATTAAAGGACTATTGTTATTATCATTTGATTAGATTAAATGATTTAATTGTTTATTTTTATTTCAATTAAAGTTGATTATTCATAATCATAGTTATGTTTGATTTTCTTCATTTATTATGTTCATTAGATTTCATTCATGTTTGATTTAGTTGTTAGGTTTAAATTAATTAATTATTTTATTCCAATTGGATGTGATTTAATCATATGTTAATTAAGTTTGCTTTAACTTTATTTGGTTTAATTTGATTAATATCAAATGATTATGTTGAATTGGTATGTTAATCAATTTGATTTTTAGTTTATTTAATGATTAATTAGTTTCAATTTATTTATATTCATTAAAGAGTTCAATGTGATTAAGACTCCATCCTTAGTGTAGGTTTAGTTATACTAGTTTGACCTATGTTAAAGTTTCCTAGATTTGTTGAATTTTTAAGTTTGATTTAAGATTTAATCGTTTAAGAGTTTTATTGATTTAAATAAGTTTAATCATATTTAATTTAATTTCCTAAGAATGATATTTTTTGATTTGAGGTTTGATTAATGATTGCTTAAGTCTTATTTCATTTTTATTTTTGATTTAATATTTAAATTATTTTTTGGATTATGTTTTAATTAACTCCTTAATTGATTAAACTCTGCTCATAAGTGTTTGTTTGGGGTTCATTAGGATTCAGAAGATCATATTATTTTCTTAAGAGTCCTAGATGTCAATTGAAATTATTTAAGCCATTTTTGAAGATTTTTGTAAATTTTTGAATTTTTATTTGATTTATTTTATTAAAATGGATAATCTGAACTTCAAAATTTAATTTCTCCCAATCGAAAAGTCCTTTTCACTTGAAATTTTTATGGCAAGTGTGTTTTAACTTTAATTTCAATTTTTAACTTAATATGATACATATTTTTGGTAGGGGTGTGCGTTTGGTTGATTTGGATGGATTGGATGATAAATTTTTAAAACCGATTGGTTTTGGATTCTAAAATATTCCAAACCAAAATAAAATAAAATCAAACAAACCAAATAATAATTTGGTTGGTTATTTTGGTTTGGTTTTGGATAAATCAAAGTTGGCAATATTTAAAAATTTTTATATAATTTTTTATTATATAATGAACAATGATAAACAAAATAATATAAATATAATCAAAATGCAATTACTTCATGCACTAAAAATATTTAAAACTAATTTAGACTTACCTGAATAATGCTTTGAACTTAGAAGTTGATGAAACCATATTACCATATTATGAGACCAAAATATTTTAGAAAATTGGATAATAGTCCTCCAAAAAAGCACCTACAAAGTATTCAAAAATAAATAAAAATTAATGTATAATAGATGAGCCTATTATACATAAATTAATAATACCGTATTACATATAATTATTTTTGTTTATTTGGTTCTATCCAAAATTTTATTTAACAAATTGATCCAAAAACTAAAAACCAAAGTTTTCATTAATTAAAACCAAAATTCAAATTACTAAGTTCAAAACCGGACCAAATTACTCAAAAACTTTGGTTCGGTTTGGTTTTTTGGTTAAAACTAAATAATGCACACCCCTAATTTTTGGTTTAATTAATAAAATTTGATTTTCACTAAAATTTAAAGTAAGCTCAAAATACTTAGTAAAATTTGAGGATTTTAGATTTGTTGGATTCCTCTCGGAAAAATGAATCCAATGAGTCATTTTTTATATTTTTTGGTTAAGTATTTTATTTTTTATGAAATTTTGAAGTTTTAGGTGACTTAAATTAATTTTTTTAAATAAAAATACTCATGGGGTCGGCTCTGGTTAGCGAAGATCGGTCAACCCGAGGAAAGTGACGTGGTTCACCTGGACGTCGATCCGTCGAACGGTCTGATCGGATCGCGGTCGAGGCCAAGATCGCGTGATCGATCGCGATCGAGTCATCAATCGAGCGGTCCGGTCGGATCATGCTATTGAAGGCCCAAATCACGCGATCGCACAATCAATTTCGATCCGACAAACCGTTGGATGGACGGCGGAACAAATCATGTTTTTTTAAGGAAAAAAATAAGTTTTCTAAGTGAAAACTTATCCAAATGGACACATTTTCACGTCGATTCGTGCTAAAAAAATTCTATTTTTTAAATTTGCATGATTTGAAGTAAAATCACAAGATTATCTAGAAAAAATTTCTAAAATCATAAAAAATTAACACAAAAATGCAAGTAATCCTAAGGCCAACTAAAGTTTGGCGAAATTTATCTCGTTGGGGATGGTTTTTAGCAGATGAAGATCAAAGAGAACTCCTACATATGTGAGGAAGCTTTGGAATGATTTTTAGCCTTTACCTCCCTTCGGAACGTCGTCTTCTCGATTTTTACCGTCGCCTCACCGGAAAAATAACTATTTGTATTTTTTAGCACAAAAATGGCTCAATGAGGTAGGGGATGGGTTCCTTTTTATTTTGGGGAGCTTTTGGGGACTGAATGGTGGTAGGAGGAAAAATATCTAAAGCCTCATTTCCCCCTCCTTTTATAATGAGAAAATTCATTCTTTTTTTTTTAATTTGTTGATTCCAAATTGATTGTCATTCTGGTTGGGATGGATGATGAATTGATTGAGGATATTGGATTTTTCCTCCAAAGTCCTCTCTTGCTATCATATGATAAGCTCAATGCAAATATTGAGGAGGAGTTAAGTGCATGTGATGAGGAGAATTAAATAAGGTTTGGTGGAATCCATATTGGAGGATCCATGAGGTTTAATTGGTTTGGTTGATTTTGGCATGATCCCAAATGAGTTTGTGGGTTTGATCATCCCCAATGGGTCTTCTTGGTTTTCAAGGATTTGGCCCAATTTGTGTCATATGTGTTATATTGAGTCAAATTGACCCATTTGACCAAAACTAGCCAAATTAGATTTGATCATGGGTTGATTCATGTTCAATTGAATAATTAAAGATGAATGTGGTCTTTCATTTGAATTAATTTAGATTTAATTTGGATTTAGGCCAAATTGACCCTTTAGGCTAATTTAGGCTAGGTTGGGTCAAGTTGACCAATTGGATTCTATTGATCAAATTAGGTTTAATTATGACTTTGGTCAAATTCAATAATCAATTTAGAATGAACTTGAGCCATTGGTTGCAATCAATTTGGGTTAAATCATGATTTGACCCGATTTGGTTCTTTAGGCCAATTTGGGTCAACTTGGATCAAATGACTAATTGGGCTTGGTTTGGCTCAATTGGTGGTCAAGTCATATTTAAATATTGATTTTGGGTTAATTCAAATCATTGGTTTCAATCAATTGGATGTAAGATGAGTTTTGGCTAGTTTTGGTTCATTTAAGCTAAGGGTTGACTTAGTCAAATGACTAAGTTGACTTGGTTTGACCCAATTGATTGCATTTGATCACCCTAGGGTGATCAACAATCATGGTGGAAGGTTTTGGTGAGCTTCGTTCAATCCAATTTGGGTTAGATTAGAAGTTAGCTCAAATGGGTCATTTAGGTCACTTCAGGTCAATTGGTTTGGTTTTGGTTTGATTCAAGTTTAGTTGAACTTATATATAAGCCCCATATTGAAATATAAATTCAACGTTAATCAATTTGGAGTCCAATAGGTTTTAGCTCAATTGAAAGTTTTAAATAAAAAGGGCTAAGTTATGCTTGACTTGGGTTAACTTGAATTTAGTTTGGTGATTGTAGGCTTTATTTATATTTGGATAAATGATCGAATGAATGATTGATTTGAGAGAAAATTCATTAGTTTTGACTTAGTTTGGATAGAATTTGGCTAAGTCCAGAGAATTGGCTTAAAGGGCTTATATTGAGTTTGGATTTGATTTTCAATATAATTTTGATCATTTGAATTTGGATTTCATTTATATTTGTGAATATAAATGAAGGAATAATTGATTTATAAAGAGATCAATTGAGTTTGATTTAATTTAAAGGGAGTTTTGGCTAAGTTATGAATGTGGTTCATATGGCTTAGGAAGAGTCTTAGGATTTGAATTTGATTTTGGGTTTCAATCATTTGGAGTCAAATTTGAAATTAGATTTGGAATTTGAATTTGAGATTTGGTTTGAGAATTGAATATGGGTTTGATTTGAGAAAGTGTATCTAAATTGATTTTAGGCTATGGGATAGGTAATTTCCTTAAGCCCAAGGTATAGCAATCTATTAACACTTCTAAGTCTCAGCTTAAGTTAAGTGTCACCTGATCAGAAGTGTCTTATGATTAAGAAGTCCTTAGTGTCAAAGAGTTCTAAGTAAGAAGAGGAGGTTAAGAGCTCACTCCAAAGTGAGGTCAATAAAAGGACCTAATAAGTGTAATTATGGCAAGGCACACCACATGTAATGATTGGAGAAACAATCAACAACATCCAAAAGATGGCAAAAAATAATGGAAGTGATCTATACCTAGACCTGAAAGATAGATAGAATCACGATCTTAGTGCAATGCAACTCTCTTTATGCCAAGGGCATAAGAGAGCAAGAAAGAATCCATTGGAGATTGAGTACATGAACCTTCCTCTAGGGAAGCAGGTTCAAGCTATTCGATGGAGATATGAATCTGAGTTTGATTATGAGTACGATTTGTTTAGTTGTGTATCCACTGAGGATTGAGTACATGAATCTTCCACTTGAGAAACAGGTTCAAGCTATCCGCTATAGATAAGAATTTGATTGATTTCTTTGATTTATTTGATTAGACTCCACTAGGGGCTTGGTTTAATTTGTTATGGCTCCATTAGGGAGAAGGGTTCTAGATTGAGGGCATATCCGCCAGGGATGTACACTCGGTTAAACTTGCATGATTTAGATCTAGGTTCCACTAGGGGGGCTAATCTGATTTGTGCCTCGCTAGGGAGAAATTTAGTTTGTTCAATATGTTTAATTTGACTCCACTAGGGAGGTTGGCTTTGAATTTATTTTATTATGGACCTGTTGGTGTGCGATGGACCACACTAAGATGGAGCCATGGGAGCCTTGGGCTGTCTTAGATTTATAAGTCCAAAGGGATAGTCTACCTGTCATAAGGTAGGACTATTCGATCTAAGGGGTTGCCTTTCAGTGTGTAACGACTGTATTAAGAAAAAGGCATAGCAGATTTACATCTTCCAAAGTAGGGATCAGCTGTTGGGGTGATTTATTGATGGTGCAACAAATCGAACTAAAGTGACTCTTAAGTGAGTTCGTGGGGTCTTACCTCAACTCAAGAGTAGTCTATCTTAGATTTATAAATCCAAAAGGGTAGTATCTAAGGTATGACTATTTGGCCAGGTTGTCTCTTTCCATAGGAAGAAAGCATAGTACATCTTCCAATGCAGAATCGACCATTGGGTGATCTGTCGATGGCATAGATCAATCGACTGGGGCTATTTGAGTGAATGATCTTTGTGGACTTATATCGACTCAAGAATAGTCAAAATTAATTTAATTAGATGGACCATGGGTGTGCGATGGATCTGAAGGAAATTCTCTCTGGATCTATCTTGGTTTACAAATCAAAGAGATGATACACCATTAGGTTGAACTAACCAACCTAGGGATGCCTTTCGATTTCTGGTCAAGTTAGGAAGAAAGCGTTTAAATCTTCCAATAAGGAACCATGGGGTGATCGGTTGCTTTGCAATCGGACTGGAGCCTTGATCACTTTCTTGCGCTTAGAAAGAATGCATAAAACTTATATCTTTCAAAGCAAAGATGACCATGGTAACTCATTGGTGGCACAACAAGTTGAACCCGACTGGGATGACTTCTTGAGAGTCTTGACGGGACTTATCTCAAAGTTGTCGTAATTCTTATAGAGTTTTTCTTGCTAAAGATGATGCTTGCTTGGGAAAGGGGCCAGGGCTTGAATTCTAATCCACAATGAATTAATTTTATTTGGTTGTTTAGTTTATTTTAACGTGGACCGTTGGTTTGCGAGATCAGCTGAAGGAGCTTATATCACTGACCATCTCGATTCAACAAGAGAAAATATGCGATTCTGAACAAATTCTCCACCACAAGGGTGGTACTAGGAAAGGGGAAGAATCCAAAAGTAACTGGATAGTGTCTAAATAGGGTTGTGTTGACCTCCACATATGTGTCATATATCAAGACAAAGATAAGTTAAATTGATGGACTTGGGAAGAGGCATCGCAATTGAGACTCAAAATGTATATATGTCATTGAAAATGGTGAAACAACCTCCGTCGATGAACATATTTTGCCGTTTCATTTAGAGCGTCAAAATTAATTAATATAAATATTGCAAAATCTAATTCAATTAAGCGCTTGACAATGTCGACGCATATTAGAGTTGAGATCTGCGGTGATTCGAATGATCTTCGTTTATGAACGATTACATCATAAGTTTTAAAATATTGAAAACTATCAAATGAGACTATTCACGCTTAATGATGCATTGCGCTCGATTAATTTGAAATGACAATCATCATGAAATACACATAACATCACCGAAATTGACTTAAATGTCCAACGATCGACAAACAGACTTCACCATCACATTAAGAGCATCAAAATTAGTCAGGATCTAAATATTGCACAACTTGATGATCAACCGTCAGCATACAGTTCAATGCTACGCGCATGCTCGAGGTCGAGGCATTGAAATCAATTGACTCGTTCGTGAAATTGATTGTCATTGGTAAACATCAAAATTTATTAAATGAGGCTTTGCACTCAATTGGATAAGTTTCAATCAATCGAGCGAAAGGGGCGATGTGCATTTCGAGCTAAAATTGACTCAATTTAGTGTTGACTCGAACCAAATGGCCTCCGATCGTAAAACGGACCGTGTCATTCCATCCAGAATAAGGGAATTACCCTAAATTCTATATATATATTGACTATGTGCATTTATCGGTGTGAAACCCATATTAAAATCATTTAAATTAATTTAAAATTAAATTTAAAAATTCCCAAATTGCCCATCATGACTTCCCTATTTTCAATTTTTTGAAAAACAACTTTAATTTAAAATTTTAAAAAAAAAATTGAAAAGAAAAAACCACTCCGGACATTTTCCCTAAACTTCCTCCTCATTCCCTCCAACTCTTGGATTCTCCCTCATTTTGAATTTATGTTTTCTCTCTCCCTACTCTCTCTCCCCACTCTCCCTCACGTCCAAGAAAAAAGCTCCCAAAAAGATGTAAATTTAGGCGTTTGTTTACATGAGATTCTTAAAAACTCATTTAAAAGTCTTTATGTAAAATGTGGTTCATAAGTTTTCTTTTTTGAGTTGAGAATCTGTTTGGATAAAATTAGCTTTTAAATTAAATTTATCTTTGTGTAATGAAATGAAAATCGCCCTCATTATGAAACGACTTCTAAAAGTTCATTAATTTAAAATTTAAACTATTCATATAAGCATCGTAATAGTTCTTGACAAAAAAAAATTTTCTACATTCTCAAATTAATTTTTTTCAAAATGTTGATAAATTATTATTTGATCCCCACTCTCTTCTAAAATGTTTAATTTTTTTTTACTATATCTATGTATATATATACATATCTATATATATACATATCATTGTATAATAAATAAAGATTATTATACCTAATAGACATGTTATTATTGAAACAAAACTCCCAAAATAATATATAAATATATATGACACAAAAAACTATTATCTTGAAATAGCAAATTTCTTAGCTTAAATTTACTAAAGATGATGGGTTAAATATGCTATATTAGATTGTATTGCAATAATTTTATTATGAAACTGCTAAATAGTAATTTTATGAACATATTAAACCCTTCAAATCTCTTATAAATTGAGCCGCAATAATAAGTTTGAATAAAGAATTCTTATATTTTTTTCCCTATGCAAATATTAATTTCCAAACAATCCAAAAAAATTTACCGAATTTTCAGTAACTTTAAATACAATGAGATTGGCATTTTTTTTTTATATTTTTGCTTAACAATTTCATTAAGTAAAAAAATTAACATAATGCAAAGTAATAATGCAAAGTAACAGTTATGACTTCTAATGATAATTATAATCAACTATATCTCAAACTCTACTAGATGAATGAATATTACATAATCCACATGTAGATTACTCCTCAAGAATTGTTAAATTGACTCTTGTTTAAAACAAACCCTAAAACTAATAAATACAAGTCAATAAAAAATTAAGGTAAAAATAAAGGCTCCTCAACTGAGCTCGATCCACCATCACGACTCAAAGTCTTCCAAATAATACCTGCAAATTCAAAATAAAACAATTAAAACCACATGTTACTAAGCATATGAATGATGACAAAAAACAATTAGTACCAATTAATGGGAATTTGACTGCTCTAAAACAACAATGAAAAATGACATATTTGCAATTTCTCAACTCAAGTAAAGAGCTACAATTCCCATGCAATTTTAAATGAAAATGAAACGAACAGAGTATAATAAAATGAGATGAATAAAATATTACATTTAAAATAAAATATAATTTGAATGAATGATTCATTATGTCTTTCGACTAATGTGCCAAATAATAGATGAAACATTTGAATCATATTATCCATGCATTCATATGAAAATTTTAAGAGCCTATCTTCATGATATACTCATCTATAATAAAAACAGGAATGAACATTAAAGACATGAAACTAAATTATACCAGAATACATTAAACTAAATTATACTGGAATGAGAAAATGTAGTACCTATCTAGGTTAGCATTTACTCCTGCTATAGGATGAGCACAAAAGCAAATAAAACTGGAGAGATAAGTGCTCCTAAAAGTACCACAAGATGTGAAGGTATGTGATAATATGATACTAAAATTGGCAAACAACTTCAAACAATAAAAAAAGTATCCCCTACTGCATCATTTACATCAGGTAGTCTGAATGAATCATTCCGAGTCCATATGGATATGTACAAATAATTGCTCAAGTCTTCAACATGAGCACTTCAACAATAGGTGTTTCTTGAAATCTGTATGATGCAATGAAGTTACCAAGGAAAGACCGAGCAGATCTGAACATCACTAATTCCCAGAAATGTCTCTCACATAAAACTGAGCTGCTTCATCACAAACATCATAACTACTATTATATTCAACATACTTCTATCAAATTATATTACTTAAAAACATTTGGTAAGAAAAATATGTAAGTTAGAGGCCTAGTGAGGATGGCAGCATATATATATATATATATATATATATATATATATAAACAGTGTCGATGTAAATGGAACTATATTAATTCAGTAATCATGCTAGCCAACTATGTAAGTTCAACTACTACATTTGTACTCACAAGGTTGTATAAAAAAAAAAATTTTCCTTGTACATGAAACGACATTAAGTTCCCCCGGACATGACAAAGTAATTGTCTAACAATACTTTACATTAACAAAGACATTAGTAACCTATATCTCATGGGCTTAAATTGAACTTAAGGAGAAGTCATCGAGATAACATTGCACTTGTGAGAACTCACAAGAAAGCGTCTTAACCACCAAACTTTTCGATCGTATACTCATAAAAGTTTCTACGCTTTTATCTTTGCGGAAAATCACGAAATCATAGAATTCATCGTTAAATATATCTTCAATTTTGCGACTTCATGTAATGCTGAATTGTAAAGGTTTTCTGATCTGCGTTCTTAGCAATAGAATTCTTGATAGATTTATTTATGATATACCTCGAATATGGTTTATAAGAAGTTGCCTTCCGTATAACTTTTCTTTTTTCTTTACCGTGGTTGGAATGGATGTTTGAGATTTTGAGATGTAGGATAAGTTGTTCCTTCACCTCTGTAATTAAATTTGGTTCATCATCTTGATTCTCATCATCATTTGATGTAATCATCTGCATTTGTTAGTTCAGTAATACTAATTTGGAACCGACATTATCACAGTTCCTGATATGACCATCCTATCTAGCTTTTCTTCCAGTGGTCTAGCCATTTTGTCAACTTCTTCAGGGGTATTACTTACATTATATCCACACAAATGTTAAGTAAATGTATGTAATTCAAATTCAATGCCAAAGTTGTGCACTAAGTTAGCGAGTATTTTGTCATTCCACCATTCTTTGAAGCATCTTGTTTTTTGATAGGATCCCATCCAATTCGTTCAATAGTAGTAGCTCTTTCCACAACTTCCATTCTTTCTTTAACCGTCCCATTTATTTTTAGTTGTAATGATCATATGTTGATGATTTCATTTAGGTTATTCATAATATTTTTCCATCCATCTTTATTGAAATGGGAAGTTGCTGTTACTTTAACTCATTTCTTTGATCAAGTCACAAAGAGTAAAGTAGTACCTAATTCCCAAATTCTTTGGTGCACTACCTTCTTCGACTTTCCATCTAAGTAATAACAATAATAGACATAAATTAAAGGAAAAAAACCTTACACATGAAACGAACAATGCGACATATAAATGATTCCTTCCAAATGCTACAATTAGGGAAGCAACAATAAAGGTTGAAAGGAGAGAATACAAATAGTAATGAGGGGGCCTTAAAAAATTGCAGTCAAGGGGATCAATAACGATTGAAGTCATGGAAATCGACCGCCATTGCATAATTCAACAACAAAAGGAGATTCTGCAAAGGGCTACCAATATTGAATTGAAATCATGGAAACTAAATGAAAATATTTGATTAAAGGATTCGAAGAGTTAGCATATACAATGTAGGTGAGATTTAGACATTGTTGAGTGGAAGATATATAAGTATCGACATAGGAGATGTTGGTGACCACTTGTTTTTTAGAACTTGAGGCCCCATTGTTGGTATTGTAAATGGGGAGTAGTTGTGTCTAATGACACAAAGTTTGATGTATAGTTGAAGCGGATGAGTAGAGGTAGCGAAGTTGACATAGGCAACACAAACCATAAATCGTTGTTGTTGAAGTTGGTTGTTGGCTAAGTGCGATGATCCTAACATAATTGTGGTTGCTATACAGAGATTGTTGTTTACCCATTATGGTTAGTGAGGGCCTCAAGACAATGGAGAAATATTGAAGGTAGAGATTGTTGATGACAATCAACAAGATTAGGGCTTTCTATCAAGTGACAATAATGGAGGCAAAAAACCCTTGGAATGGTGAAGGACTAGACAAATAAGAAATCAATTAAAGAAATTAGGCTTTAATACAATGTGAGAACACTAGGTCAATAAAGAATGTTTTATTGACCCCAGGAAGGATTTGATACAGGACAATATATATACACTAATCAAAGAATGGCATAAATAAATGTTTGCTACTGTACACATAATACAAATTTAAAATAGGTTTTACATTTTCTTTCTGAGCATGAATTCATGACATACTGCTTTTTTAGAGCATTCCATAATAAAAAGGAGTACAAAAAGAAAAGGCCCCAAAAAGTAAGAAGCCTTAAGATAGCAGCCAACTCATCACGAAGGATAAGCTCAATAGTGCTAATCGAACAATTAAATAAAACCTTATAGGAGATGTAACCAACATAAAAGCTAAAGGATAAAAATATTGTCTTAAAAAAAATGCAATAAATTCCTAAAGCTTGGAAACACGAATTCTTGAAATTCTAGTTTGTTTCTCTAATTTGTATTTGCAGGATCCTAATTTCCTTGTCATGAATGTGTGGGATTTTGATTTACGTCTTTAGCATTAATTCGTGGGTTATAACAATATGAATGTCTGTAGCATATCATGTCTTCCAACAACATATACATTTAGATACTGCAATACCATTTGCATAGCATATAAATGATTTACATGAATTAGAAAATAGATTTAGGAGAAATTTAAAAGTTATAACTAACATTTCTATAGATCCAAAGAAAAAAGAACTATTCTGAAAGAGGACATTAAACTTTTCTTAAATCTTTATGCGACCTCAACGGACAATAGATGGTAAACTATGCAAATGCAAAAGGCGTAAGCTCTTAATAAAATCAAAAAACAAACCAAAAATTCTGATAACAGTTGGGATTTTGAAGTAGAGGAACGAACCTTGGATACCAACTGTAGGTAGAACTCGGAATGCTCCGGATATTCTCGGAATGCTACCGATTTGCTCCGGATCTCGCTAGGTAATGCTCCGGATTTTGTCGGCGCTGCTCGGAATGCTCCTGATTTTCTCTCGATGCTGATTTGCTCGGCGATCTCGCTAGGTAAAGGAGAAGAGAAGCGGAGAGGAGTTGCGTGATAAGGATCGTGGGAGAGGAGTGGGACAATGGGGGCAATCACGACAATATAACTCCTAAAACGACGGTCTGTCGAGAAACGGAGGTAGGCCTTCGCGTTTTAAAACCGAGCCTAAACTCCGTTTTATAAAAAACGGAGTTTACTAAAAACACTATTCAAACACTTAAAAAAAAAAAATATACCTACTTTCAAAAGCAAAAAGCACTAAATAAGCTTAAACAAACGGAGCTCTAATTTTTCTCCGTTCCACATGTTTCTCCTGTCCCCGATGCCAGCCGGTGCAATTCATGCATCTCCGGCCGTACCGCCGCCCGCTCTCGCAACCGGCCAAAACTGCGTGGCCCGAACTTGCTGTTCCGACCCGCACGTACCGCGCTCCGATCCCGATCCGCGGGCACAATGCCCGGCTCCGCTCTTGCGTGCACCGGACGAACTCGGCCGCATCCTGCAACCCAGCCTGTGCCACTCCCGCGTGTGTCTCACTGCCGACCCGCGACCTTCTCTCGGCCGACCTGCTCTGTCCCACGGTCCAACCCATCGCACTAATCTGAGCCCGTCCGCTGCAGCGCATGGCCCGCCAGACCCACGCAAACCCAAGCTCCTACCCGAGCAGACCCACGACGCGTGATCCTTTGCTGCCATCCCGACCCGCGCAAACCCAGAACCGGCCCGAAGCCCACGGCCCATCCCGTCTCCCACCTGCCCGTGAAACTGCAGCATGACCCACTACCACCGGCCGGCCATTCTGTTCTGTCCCATAACTGTGACCCACAGCCGTCAGCCTCCTTCCTCGACCCGTCCAGCCCTTCCTTGGCCCATCCAGCCCGACCAAACTTAGCCCCTAATCCTCGATAACCTTATAGTTTTGCGTCATGAATCGAGGATGAAACATCGTAAAATTCTTCTTCTTTCGATGTTTACCGTAGCCTTCCATTTTGTTTCATCATCGGAAGAAATATCATCATAAATTAATTTCTTCGATTTTTGGCGTAAGACCGTACCTTCCAGGTTTTTTTGCGCAGAATCGGAAGAACATTATCATGAGGCGAATTCTTCCAATTTCTTCCGTGGCTTCTTCGTGAATCGGGGAAAGAACATAATCATAAGGCAAATTCTGATTTTAATTTTTAAAAGTAACCTTACAGTTTTCCTTCAGAATCGGAAGAACATCGCGTCGTAATTCTTCTTTCGATTTTCGTCTTCAGCCTCCTTTGCATTCCCAATCACCAACCCGTTCCTTTCTTTGAGCACGCATCGAAAAATATTTAAGAACTTGTGAGATTTGTGAATATGAATATATATACATGATTGTATTGCTTTGTAGGTTTAAAGACCGTTATCGAGAGTATGAGGGATGAAAAAAATATATTGTGGTGTCAAAGACCACATTATCTCAAGAGGGCGTGTAGTAAACTTATTAGATGTCATAAACGAAATCTTTGCCAAAATTTTGTCTAATTTCTAGACTTAAAAAAAGGGGAATGATTATATATTGCATTATATGTATTCTTTCAGGTATGAAGACCTCGTTATGCTCAAGAGGGCACGACAAGATGAAAACTATTGGTTGTGGTGACGACCACTCTCTACCTTCAGATGGCGTCTGAGTAAAAGAAATACCCTCACTACACGGGGGATGGCCGAGACTACCAAAATTATGTCAAATCTTTTTACTTAGAAAAAAGAGAGGGTAAATTGAGCTAACTTAGGGGCGCTAAATAAGAAAATTTGCAACTAATTTTAAACCAAAAAGTGACAAATAAGAAAAATGGGGGAATTAAAATGACATACAACATATATAAAAAACAAAACAAAATAAGAGAAAGGGTAAAAATCACTTACCAAATTTACTGAAGTAGAATTGGAAGCCTACTGAAGTTCCTTCCTTTTAAATACCTTAACTCTAACTTTTCACATAAATGGGGTAGCATGGGCAACACCCCCATTTGCCTTATTTATAGAAATTGGAAAAAATAAAAGAGGGGGAAAATCAAATTTGAACAAAAGAGAGGAAAAATCAAATTTGAATAAAAGAGTAGGAAAATCAAATTTGAACAAAAGAGTGGGAAAATCAAATTTGAACAAAAGAGTAGGAAAATCAAATTTGAATAAAAGAGTGGGAAAATCAAATTTGAACAAAAAAGGGGGAAAATCAAAACTGAACAAAAGTGTGGGAAAATCAAATTTGAACAAAAGTGTGGGAAAATCAAATTTGAACAAAAGAGTGGGAAAATCAAATTTGAACAAAAGAGTGAGCAAATCAAATTTGATCAAAAGAATGAGAAAATCAAATTTGAACAAAAGAGAGGGGTAAATCAAATTTGAATAAAAGAAGAGGAAATCAAATTTGAGTAAAAGAGGGATAAAATTGAGAATTACTTTGAGGAGTAAATCTTCTTCTTAAAATGACAAATTAAATTATCTTTTGAACTTATAGCTTCAAAACGTCTTCTTCGCCACCGGATCTGCAACTCTTCGTACTAGTAGACAAAAGACGATACTAAATAAAAATATACAGAAATCACAGGGCTTCCTTTGATCAAAAATTAAGGAATTTTATTCTAATTATGATTTTCAAAATTAATGATTTCAGTAATTAGATAAAATTAGCTAAGCTATAAACACCCGCATGGGCCTCGACACTATGTTGAATGCCTAAATTCAAGTGTCTGAGGATGCTGCGGGTTGTTTCTCGGTTTAGTCTCATGACCGGGTTCGGGTTAATAAAACTTAAAAACTTATAATAAGAGTTTCAAATCAGTGAAATATCTAAGAAACTGATTTTGTCATGTGATAGTAGATCTAATCCTTTGTTAGCAGCTAAACAGAGTTAACATGATCTAAAACTCTTAAACATATTTTAATTAGTCAATTTTCAAATAGCAATCTGAAACTATTTAAATAAAATTTATTATTAAAAACTTAAATCAAACACAATCTATCCACCTTCTGCAATTGTTTATCGGGGGTGACAAATTAAGAAAACTTAGCTCACAAAGGAGCCAATGTCAACTCAAGTATTCTGCTATGTTCACTCTCAATCAATCTCTTGCCAATAAGGATATGACCCGTGTCCTCTAAATTGTGTAGCTTGGCCAGTAGGCTCCACAGATCAGCTATGACCAGTCCTCGATCGGGTGGTTTAGTCGACTCTATTATTACGCGTCGTCAGTATGCTCCCAATGGCTCGCCTTTGAGTTGTGAATCATAGGGTATACTTGATAGACAAACAACCCTCGTTAGTAAACTTAAGATTGTCTCCTTAGATAAACACCATCAATTCTACAAATTTCTTGGATGGCGTAACCCATGTGTTATTGATGAGGATCCTTCACGTTGGGTACCTCCTTTGACTAAGTAGAAGAGAGCCGCCGGTGACGGAACCATGGGACCTGACGCATGTCATCATTCTCCCAACCATCCGTTTAAGCTAAATTGATAAATTTCATATCTCAAACTCTAAAACTCTACATGCCGCTACCATACGATATGCATGATCTAACATTGCCTTAATCGAAAGTTCTCTCACTTACTTGGGAGGGTAATTAACTATAGGCTTGCTTTATAGAAACCCGAAAAAGTTCTCACCAAATGAGGATGAAATATCTGGGTAGTGTCTTATCTACTATTTCATCTGCCTTCTGAAAATTACACTGACCCTTTTAAAACTACTCTTTTCATTGAAGACGGTGGCAGAATTTTTGGAGCCCACAGGTCGCAAAGGACGTGATCCAAATAGAATGCCCATAGGGTATGGGGCCGTTAAAGGTTTAATCCAACACCCTGGAGAAGATGACATGGCTAGTCATATATCAAATAGGTATTCGGTGGCCAACTCAAGGAGAAAGCACGGGGACTCACATCTGCCAAGAGTGGTGTATCCACTGGGTGAGTCGATGTCAGCATAGCGAACATCAACCAACCTAAATGCCTATTGGTTTGCAACAATTATCCTAGGAAGAAAGCTCGAGGACTCACATCCTCCAAGAGGAACTGATTGCTATGATAGCCTATCTTTAGCTTGATAGGTGTCATCCGACCTAGGGCCACTACTGAGTGAATGCCACTAGAGGACTTACATCGACTCAAATACAATCAAGAGAAAAGAGCCTCTGGGGGACTTACCCTAAACCTCAAATATACTCAACCTAGTTAGTGCATGATGGCTAGTTCAAGAAAAAAGCACAGGGACTCACAGTTCCTTAAGCAAAGTCAACATGAGGTAGCTCACTGGCTGGGCAATGAAATCTACTGTACTAACAAGGTGCTCATTGGTTTGCAATGGTTAAGTTAGGAAGAAAGCGCGGGGACTCACATCCTCCAACAAGTAGCCATTGGGGTGACATACTAGCGAGGTAGCATGTAGACCTGAACTAGAGTAGCTAATGAGTGAGTGCCACAGGGAGCTTGCTCCTGCATCGAAATTGCCCGAGATAAAAGATATATATTTATCTGTGTTATGAAAGATAAAATAAGATGACACTTGGGTTCTCTATCCTAATAGCACTGGAGGATCATTTTGTAGTTTGTGTTTGTATTGTGGAGGTATATGATGCCTCTTGGATTCTCTTATACCTACCATAAATATATCATGTAAGATTCCCAAGTAAAAGATATTTCTAACATAGAAGAAATAAAATTTTAGATGAAAAGAAGTTTTATTGACAATTATTTTCAAACAAGATTTATGGATAATATTTCTTTAGGTGAACCCATTGATTGGAAGCATCGGGTGCTCTCCCTTACAATTTATGAGTTGATAAGATCCTCTTTGGTAGGCCTTTGGCATAAGGTCATTCCCAAGTGGGTTCAAACTTGTCTCCCATCTTCTACGGGCAATAAGTCTCTTCTTAAAATAAGCTCTCTTGAAAACTCTAGGACGGACCAACTTGTTATGAGCTTGAATCATCTTGGCTTTGTATAACTCGAGGTTTTGGCATGCTCGCAGGCGTCTCTCCACCAAACCTTTAAGCTCTTCTAACCGTAACTTGGTGTTATGTTCTATTATGATTTTACTACCCACAACTATCCTTAGTGATGAGAGTTGGACTTCTAATGGTAGAACGGCTTCGGACCCATACACTAAAGAGAAATGGGTAGATTGAGTTGAAGTTCTGTATTTGATACGATACGCCCACAAGGCTTCAACCAACTGTTCATGCCATCATCGTTTGTTGTCATCTAGTATCTTCTTCAGTATTTGAATGAGAGTTTTGTTGGAGGCTTCTGCTAACCCATTTGCCTTTGGGTAATATATGGTATAATATCTCCAATCTATGTTGTGTCTATGAGCAAAGCTATTGATTTTAGTGCTCTTGAATGCAGTACCATTATCAGATATAATTCATCGAGGCACCCCGAACCTATATACGATATGGTTCCGAAAAAACTGCACATATTAAGCTGTGACCTCTCTAAGTTTGATTTCCCTCGCCACTTGAAAAAGTAAGAATGATGACCTTTGGAAGAAGGAGGATCGATTGACCCATAACATTCAACATTCAAATAGGAGGCAATGTAGGATGGATGTAGATATTGATGTAGGATGTAGGGCGATATTGGTGGCATATCACTGCGTCCATGATCTTGATCGCTGAAGGCTAGTATCTCTTGATCTTGGCAGGACGGTGTGCTTCTGATGTATCAACTATCCTTCGTATTTGTTTAGACAATATAACTACATATGATCGGCTGGTGACGTCGCAAGAGTATATGAAAGTCTCTACGCACTTCGGTGTGCTGAGTTTGCCCATATTTAAATAATTTATTTTGTCTTCAATCTAACTCTTCATCCTTTTGGCAATGGCAACCTCCCTTCAAGAGAATCTCGATGAGTTCAAACATCAATAAGGGATAAAAAATTTCTATTTTAGACCTTTATTAGAATGAACTCATCTTCCAAACATGCCAACTCTTTGGTAAGCTTAGCTAATGCATCTGCTACTGCGTTATCTCCTCGAGGAATCTTGTAGATTGTAACCTTTGGGATTTGGACCAACAACTACATAGTGTACTTGTGGTAATGATAGAGCTTAGGCATTAGAACTTTGTAGGATCCATCGATTTGATTGATGACTAATTGAGAATCCCTAAAGATGTTGATAATTCGGATGCATAGTATAATGACTAACTTTAGTCCGGCAATCATAGCCTCATATTCAATTTGTTGTTGGTGCATGGATTGGACAGATGATATGAGAATCTCATCACATCATGGTCCGGAGTTAGGAGAACTATTCCTACCCCTTTCCCGATAGTAAATTATGGTTCTTGTCCTCTTTAAGAAAAAGCTACACCATCAAAGTATATCTCCCAACAATGAGCACTAGTACCCCATAAGTTTATGATTTATTCATTAGGGAGATCAACGTTAAGCGGAGAGTCAGCATGGAGTGGATGAGTTGCTAAGAAATCTGCAAATGCTTGTCCTTTTATGGCATGGAGGGGTACATATGTTTTGTTAAACTGAGACAAAATCATGGACTAATGCGCCAACCGTCCAGATAAGGTCGGTCATGAGATATTGCAGTGGATTGACTCTAGAGATCAAGTTTACCTTATGAGAAAGCATGTAGTGCCATAGCTTTTGGGATGCAAAGATTAGAGCTAGGCAGTGCTTTTTGGTGGATAGTTTGCCTCAGCAGGGATTAGACGATGACTGAGATAATAGAGAACATTCTCCTTCCCTTCATTATTAGTTTGAGCCAACAAAGTGCCAAGGGAGTTGTCTAATGCAGTAGTATATAATATAAGCGGCTTGCCCGAGATAGGGGCTGCTAAGACTGGCGGCATCATCAGATATTGTTTGATGTCTTCAAAAGCATGCTGACACTTGTCATCCCATTTGAACTTGGCATCCTTTTTGATAAGTGCTGAGAATGGTTGGCATCTTCCCGATAAGTTGGAAATAAAGCATCTTAGATACGTCAATCACTCTTGGAATGACTTGAGTTATGTTAGGCTTTTAGGGGGTGGCATTTCTAAGATAGCTTTGATTTTCTCCGTATTGATTTCTATTCCACAATGTCAAATAATAAACCCAAGGAATTTCCCCGAAGCTACTTTGAATGCACACTTCAGGGGGGTTCATTTTTAGGTTGTATTATCTTAAATGTTAGAAAATTACTCTCAAGTCTGAGAGATGGTCTTGAGATCATCGATGTAGCATTCAACTTGATGATGAATGAGTTCATCAAAGGAGTCATACTTCGGTATGTGGCACATTTTAAGGTCGAAAGGCATGACCTTATAACAATAAATTTTAATTGGGGTTCGAAAGGCAGTGTTTATTTCATCATCTAGGGCCATCTTAACTTGGTTTGTAGCCATAAAGGAGAATCATGAGATAAGGCGATCCACCATTAATTCTGGTATAGTGAATGAAAATTCATCCTTAGGACATGCCTTATTTAAATCCCTAAAATTAACGCATATGCAAATTTGGCCATTCTTTTTCTTAACTAGGACAACATTGGCCAACTAGATATTTTTTCCTAATAAAGCCATCATCGATCAATTTCTTGATTTCAGAAGTGACCTATTGTTCGATGTCTAATCGTATGTGTCTAGGCTGCGGGGTTAGCATTAGGTTATTACTAGTTTATGGTATGTCGAGAGATGAATGGGGCATCTCTTTTAACTCCATGCAAAGTAATCCTTAAACTTCGGTCAATAATTTCACTAAATTATTATTTTCTTTTTTAGTCAATAAAGAACTGATGTATATTGGGGTGTGGATCTTCTTCAGTTCCTAGGTTAATTTCTTTAAGCTCGTCAATAGTTGATCTGATCTCTTCTTTGAACTCTGGCGGTTCATCCTTGACTTTAAAGTCATTTGGATCTTCTGAAGTTTCTAATCACACCTCCTCATATGAGTTAACATGATTTAG